>CM062804.1:444684146-444718857 GCA_031772625.1 Pinus tabuliformis | reverse complement strand
GGAGGGGGAGTGTTACACTAAAATTTGTCACCATGACTATTTGCAGTCAGTATGGCTCCATCAATAGTCATACTGTCCTCCTTGGCAAGTCTTATACCTCTGCTCCTCATGTCAAACTCCAGAAGAGAGAGAAAGTCTTTAAAGTCAATATAACTCTGGTTACGTAGTTTCTCTTACCCTTACCTGCGTGTACGCACCTCTTGTTCATAATACCTGCGTACTTGTATGCTCTGTCTATAAAGGGGTGGGTGCGTACTCTGTAAAGGTCAAAAGGCGCAAGTTTTACTCCAAAAAACTTACTTGTGGTCAATTCTAGAGCATTCTAGAAGATGGTTTGATGTGTATTGAGCGCCTCCAGATGGTTCATGCATCCCAATGAAAGAGGAACTTATTCCATCAAGAGGGGAGCTATCCCATTGAAAGAGGGACTTATCCCATTGATGGTGGACCTGATTAACTTCCTCCAAAGCACTATAAATACAGGCATTGGGCCAGAGGGAGGGGAGGTTGAAAGCTGAACATTCCTAAGGGTAGATGCTGCTGAAATTAGGACTCCCTTTTAGAGCTTGAGAGGAGAGATTCCAATCCTTTCTTAGCTTCATTTGGAAGTGGGTGAGCTGATCGAAGTAAGGAGAACTCTTGCTGGACCCTGGGAGGGACCTGCACAACACCAAGGCACTGGTTGTAATGGTTTCTTTTGTTTCCAATTAATACAATTAAGTTCATTTTTCTCAACAAGTTGTTATATATAATTTGTTTCATAAACTCCTTGGTCTTTATGATGAATATGTTTTATTATATGAGTTATTCAGGTGCTATGTAATCGTTTGCTTGTTAGTGAATGCAGACTTCAAGGAGAAGGAGCTCATCTGGATCGAAGAGGCTTGGCTGCTACAAACAAGCGTTGGACTAGAGGTAAGCTTTAAACACCTGGTTGCTTTTATTTTAAATGCATATTTAGGGAAAGATAGTGCTTGATTGTTTTGTTTGTCACTAGAAACTTTGGTTTCTAGGGAGGTCGGTTTTGTCCGCAAAATTGACTCTTTCCGCATGACAAAATGGCGACTCCACTGGGGAATCCATGGATTTGATTGATTTTCTTTTGATTGATACTTTGATTTGAGAAATATGATTTCTTTCTAGTTTTTGACTGATTGACTGTGAATTTGGGTGGAATAGCTTAGGGTTGAGTTAGTTTTTATTTTTCTTGATTTTTGAGAGCAGTACGCACCCTCTGCGTTAAGCACAGTGCGTACCTGTACGCACTTCTGCTGTGTACACAGAGCGTGGCCGCACCTGTGCAAACAGGTTGCCTGCGTACCCTGTCAAAAGCTTAGAAAATTTCCATTTTTTCCTTTTTTCCTTTTAGATTTTGTTTATAGCTTGTTTTTGCTGCCCAGATCCACTGGTTACCTGTCAAAAGTTTTCATCTAAGCTTGTTTCATTAGCATCAAGGGTTTTAGTGAAGTTCATAGAAGTTCTAGCCCTAGGTTTGATTTTTGCATTGGTCTTGTAGTGACTTTGGCTTTAGAAGTTGTAAAAACCTTGGATCTCCCTGGTCTTTTCAATCTTCTTAGGAGTCAGACTTTCGTAAAATTCACCTTTGTGAGAAACCTACCGTTGTGTTGTCTCTTTGCGGAATTTCGATAAGACTTGTTGGTTAAGCTGTGAATTTCATTCTTAAGAAAAAGAACAAGAACTTTTTGTTTTTTGTTTTTGACTAGTTTATGATTCTGCATGAATTAGTCCTTGGTTGGATTGTGACTGAGTAAAACATCCTGGAATTATATTTTGTAGGCTTTTACCTCATTAGATTTGCTTTTAGGTAATTTTCTCTTAGATTTTCATAGATTTTAAACTTGATTTGATTTTCATAGATCTTAAAATTGATTTGTTTTTATAGATCTTAAGATTGATTTTTGTTAAGTAGTTTTACATGCTTTGTTAAAATAGGAAAAAATACAAAATCTCTTTTGAGGAAAGTTTGTTTTAGTAGCGTTTGAAGTCTTTGGAAAGAGAAAGGAAGTTTTCATGAAATAATTAGTGGTCATGTGTTGTGTGCTTTGGAAAAGATAAAGAGATTGTTTCTTTGATTTTCATTGCGAAGAAAGTTGTCTTTATAAATTTTGCATTCTCCAACTCTCTTAGCTAGGGAATTCATTGAAAAGGAAAGATTGTTTTGTTTCATCCTAGGTGCATCTTTTTAGTGGATTTGAGTCGAGTCTACACACCATCAGTTTCATCTCTGCTACCTTTTTTCCTAAAGAAAAGCCATAAAAATTAACGCTTAAAGTAAAATCAACTTAGTAACTTTTTATTTACTAGGGCTCTGAAACACCAATATAGATCAGGCTAGTGTCTTGGAGTAGGAGAGTAATTAACTCTCCAAGACAGTAAAACAAACAAGTAGCTTATCTTGTGGTAGGATAAATCCAACTGTTTCATTTGTACTCTGGGAAAGCTCCTCTTAAAGGAGAAGCACGAGATCGTGTCCGAACCAGTGAGGGAATCAATCCTCCTTCATTGGGAACGACGCCAGATACGCACGTACTACAAACGGTAAACCTCGGATTAACCATTGTCGAGGAGCCTGGGGTCACTTGTCGGTAAACCTTGGATTATTGTCAAGGAGCCGCAAGGGGATTGAGCTTGTTACTCTGCCCTTGCGTGCTATCGGATCGTAGACTGTTCCCCCAGGTATATTTGTTGCTGTTGGTGACCTTAGTGACTATTATCTTTAGGATTCTTCCTAAGGTGACGGTGGAGGGAAGATCCCACTGTACCTGGAGCAGACGTCGGCTAGACTCACTTGGATTTTCTGGGGGGTTCACTTCACTCGAGACGGTTAAAGTGGAGGAACTTGGTCCAGTCTATTCATTAAGCAGGTTGCCGGGGTAACTGTTCCACCCGCCACTTCTGTACTGAATTCGGTGATGTTGGATTTCATCACCAACTAGTGTTTTCGGTCCGGAAGGTTACTGTTTGTGTGTGGTTTGACGCCCTAGATTCTTTAGGCGTGTGATTCGAATTTGTTTGGTTCTTTAGAGACTTTAGGCGGTTTTCTTTGAGATTTTACTTTGTTTGCGTGTGCAGTAGTTAAAAGTTTTTAGCTGTGGCTGAATTACCAAGACAGTCCCGTAGACTTCGGGGCCAGTCTCCTGAGGTTGTAACCGTGGCTGATTTGTTGAGGAAGTCCCGTAGACTTCGGGGCCAACCTCCTGAAGACGTCCCGGGCCATTACGAAGGTTTGAAAGTCCTCGTAACTCCTAGTGGCAGTAAAGTAGGGTCACCTGAAGAAGGAGAGTCTTCGTTGGTTGTTCATCCTGATTACCAAAGTCTAGAAACAGGTTATAATCCTGAAGCTGTTTCGGTTTCCGAGCTTGCTGGTAGTTTTTCATCTACTAGTGATATAGGCGAAGAACCTGAGATATCTGAACCTGTTACTCCAACATCGGGGTTAGTCTCTCCAACTTCTAGTGCTCCTAATTCACCTAGGGTAGAAAGAGTCATCACCGAAAATCTTCCTTCTGGTTTGATAGCTATTGAAGAGCTTGCTCCGGAAGAAGAAATAGGCATCCCTATCCCTGAAGATCAACCTACTATTGATCTAAGGGAGCGTGAATCCATTTTTTACAGTCCACCTAGAAGTACTACTTGGTATCTTTCTTTAACTAATTATTTGGACAACTCAGTGTCAAGTTTTTCACCACCTCGTGTTTCTTATCCACCTAGGGGTATTTATACTCCCGTAAATATGTTAGGTCAGTCGTCCATGTTTACTCAATCGCCTGAATCTTTTTTGTACGGCGGTCCTTCTGTTCCTGCTGGGTATCAGTCTCTGTCTGGTACTTTTTCGGGAGCATCTCCTCAACCCATTGAACAAAGGATGTTCACTGGAAGCAATGGTGCAAAGCCATTGAGTGTAGAAGACATTCTTATGATGTCAGGTTCTATTCCAAGGTTCTCAACCTCAAGGTGGCCAGTTAACGCCTGGGGGGCAACCTCAAGGTACACAATTTGCATCTGGGGGGCAACCTCAAGGACAGTACGTGCCTACGGTACATTACATTCCTCAAGGTCAACCCAGACTCAATATGTACCCCAAGGTCAACCCAGTATCAATTTATACTCAAGGTCAACCCCAGTATCAGTACATGCCTCAAGGGTATCTACCCAAGGTCAGTACTCGAGTCAAGGTTTCCAACCACCCCAAGGTCAATCTTATGTTCAAGGTATGGGAAATGTACCTTTCAATTATCAATCCTACCCTCAACCCGGTTATGGATCTCAATATCCTCAACCTGTTATGGGTCAATACCCCGGAATAAACATAGTGTGGGATCCATCGCAAGTTCAACAGGTGTTGCAGCCAAGTGTACAGTTGTCATCTCAAACTGGACAACCCTTAGTTTCTGGTTCACCCCAGCAACCAGTCCAGTCTAATATTCAAACTTCTGTACCTTCGGTAGTTTCTCAGTCTGGGCCTATTTCGCCTCGTACTCCATCTCAAACGACTGCTGCAACTACCGCAACATCTGTTCCATCTACCACACTTACTTCTGGAGTATCGACAGCTCTGGTTTCTACTGTCCCTGTATCTACTCCTCAGACATCTTTACCATCGTCTGGATCCACGATTCAAACTACGGTTCAGATGCCTGTAGGACAACCTGGTTTAAGTACGGTTGTCACAAGTCAACCACAATTCACTTATCAACCGTACCAGGGACAGTACCAATTCGGTCCTGCTGTTCAGCAACCAGTTTACCAGTATCAACCGTATCCTGGGTACACTTATCAACAACCACAACAACCCCAGTACGGTCCGGTTAATCCTGGTTTTCCAGGAGGATACAATATCCCGAACGCGATTCCTATTCCTAGTTATCCTGGATATCCTCCTCCTGGGGCTGGTATAGTGACCCAGAGTTTTAGGGATCCTAATCGGCAGCTACCGTTTATCGCAACTTTGGATTTACCAGACTTGTCGCGCCTAACGAACGATCCAATCAATTATCTTCCGTTTTGGCCGCCAATGCCGAATAAGTTGCCCAGTGACATTCCCAAGTTCGAGGGTAAGTCTGGAGAGGACCCGTCGAATCATGTGATGACTTACCACCTCTGGTGTGCCTCTAATTCCATCTCGGATGATTCAATCCGCTTACGTCTTTTCCAGCACACTCTCATTGGTCTTGCGGCCAAGTGGTACATTGAGTTACCACGGGCCTCTTTTTATAATTTTAGCCAGTTAGCTACCTCATTCTTAACTCATTTTCAGTTGCCGGTCAGATATGATAATGGCACGGAGTTACTAACTTCATTAAAACAATCGACGTCCACTTATATTTCCGATCATATTCATGAATGGAGACGTCGAAGGCGGTTAGTGAAAGTTTTTATCCCGGACCAAATCTTAGCTGAATGGTTTGTTAAATCATTGTTACCGAAGATTACTGAAGACGTAGCTAAGGCCGGAGTAGTTACTGAGGAGAAAGTGATTGCTCAAGCACAGTACCTTGACTTAGTTTATACTCAGTCAGGTACGTTACACGAAAAGATCCCAGATCTTCCTAAGTCAAATCAAATCGCTGCTGCTCCTTCGGGATCTCATGCCGCTGATGGCATGATTGGTACGATGAACACTAAAAGCAAGAAGAAGTCCTCAAAGAATTCTTCTCCTATTATAACCTTACCAGACTCCCTGACAGGAGATTCTTCTGCTGAACTCTCCGCCGATATTCACGCTGTAGAGTCATCTACGGCTAAATCAAAATCCGGTGGGAAGAAAAAAGGGAAGAAGAAGAATAAAGCAGACAAAACTCCAAAGGAGAAAACTGAAAAGGCGGAATCTAATGACGAAAAGCGCAAACCTCGTTCTCAATGTCTTATTTGTGAAGAAGAACACTTTACAAGAGACTGCCCTCATCGAGCAGAGGTTGCGAAGATCGTCAAAGGTTCCCAAATTCCTGCTGTCTTGAAGGATCCATTTCCAAAAGATAGCAAAATGATAGGTTCTTCCTCGAATGCCAATGAAGAACCCATATTGATGATGTCTCATGTAAGGATTGCGACTCGATCGCAAGATTATGGTAGTAAAAGTCCTGTTGATGGATCGAAAGAAGCAGAATCTTCTCGTTCTAATCCATCAACCTCAGCTCCCGGTTCCGATCCACTACAGATCGAGAAGCCTAACCCAGACTTAGTAATCAAACCGCCCGCCAAGGGTGTACTTCGAAGGTCTGCTTTCAATCCACATGCGAGAGCGGCCCAGAATTACAACATTGTTGAGGACTTAGCTGTTTCACCCTCAGCAATGTTAGCTTTGGAAGTGCTGCAATTATGCCCAGCACAACGCAAATTACTTTTGTCGGCTATAGGAGCTATTGATGTTCAGGACCCGAACCTAATAATCTTTGATCTAGAAAATAGTACACCGCGTTTGCCTCATCAAATGGCTTTCCAGATCCCAGTGATAGTAAAAAACAGGCCTATTCATCAGACTGTAATTGATGAGGGAGCTTCCACGTGTATTATGTCGATGGAGTGTTGGAGATCGCTTGGTTCTCCTTCACTAAATCAATCCCCGACAATTCTTAAGGCCTTTGATGGCCGTGGGTTCCATCCTTTTGGCATTCTACAGGATTTTCCTATAGGGGTTGAAGGAAAAACTGTTAGTCTAGATGTGGAGGTGGTTGATGCCCCTCTAGACTACAACCTTCTCTTGGGTCGAAGTTGGACTTACGCTATGACAGCGGTCGTTTCATCGGTCTTCCGCGTAATAAAGTTCCCACATAATGGAAAGATCGTAACAATAGACCAGCTGGCTTACTTTTCATCCGACCCATCCTCTTCAGAGAGTATTCAGCATGTCGGTAAAACGACTATCCCATATAAGGATGTTGGTGTAGGATTAGTTAAAGATGCCGGTTTACTGGGAACTTTTCCTTTTCCTCCACTCAACGCATCATCTTCATTTGCAACTATTCATATGATTACATCAGACACTATTTATTACGACGATCCTTGGATCATTCCTTCTGAATCTGAAATAGACTCATTTGGTAATTCTATGCCTTTGAGTCCATATGAAATTGCCTATGAAGCCGTGCAGTCTTTTACCGACCCGTGTTCAACCAAAGTCGACCAAATGAATGTGGTCCGTGAGGAATCACTTTTCACATCAACCTCGGAGTTAATAGTGTTTCCCGAAGTTGTGTCATCTGACGAACAACTTCGTGAAATCCTGTGTATAGATGATTTACCATGGGAGGATCTCCATCATAGATCTTCGTTTTTACCTGAGGATGATCGTTTTGAAAATGATTTCTCATCAATTTTTACAGCTGAATATGTCAAAGAAGCTCAGAATCCCATGAAACATCCTAATTCAGAGCTAAATTTGGGAAATATCTCTCGTACTATTCCCATTGACATTTCAGTTAAGCCCGGAATTGTTGAAAACATTCATATAGGTGCCTCGTGTACAGATGACGAAATTCAGACATACAAGGCCCTATTTCAAGAATTTCGCGACGTGTTTGCCTGGTCCTATGAGGAAATGCCAGGAATTGATCCTGCGATTGTTGTTCATGAGATCAAGACTTACCCGGATGCTAAACCCGTCCAGCAACGTTTGCGTCAGATTCACCCACGAAAAGCTGCTGCAATTAAAGCAGAAGTTGAAAAACTGTTGAAAGCAGGTTTCATTTATCCGATCCCGTTAACGGATTGGGTATCGAATATTGTTCCGGTTAACAAAAAATAGGGAACAATAAGAATATGCATCGATTATAGGGACATTAATCGAGCTTGTCCAAAGGACAACTACCCAACACCCTATATCGATCAAATCATTGATGATTGTGCCGACAGTGAAATATTTTCCTTTATGGACGGTTTTTCCGGTTACAATCAAATCAATATTCTACCTGCCGATCAACCAAAAACGGCTTTCATTTGTCCATGGGGGACATTTGCTTACTGCAAATTACCTTTTGGGCTTAAGAACGCCGGAGCAACTTTTCAAAGGGTGATGTCTTATGCGTTTCATGACATCAAACACATTGTGCAACCGTATCTCGATGATTTGCCCGCTCATTCATTACATCGAGCTGACCACCTTGTCCATTTACGAGCCATCTTCATGAGGTGTAGGCATTATCGTATTCGGTTGAACCCACACAAATGTGTCTTCTGTATAGATGTGGGACGATTTCTAGGATTTGTAGTTTCGAAAGCCGGCATTCGCGTCGATCCCTCAAGGTAGAAGCTATCATCAAATTGCCTCCTCCTTCGAGTCTTCACCAACTCCAAAGTTTGCAGGGGAAAGCAAAATTTTTACGACGATTCATTCCTAACTACGCCGAGGTTACAAAGGGTTTTACAAGGTTGTTGAAACAGAACGCTCAATTCTCTTGGGATGAGATAGCTCAGAAATCTTTTGATGCACTCAAACACGCATTGACCCATGCACCGTTGTTGCATCCTCCCAACTACAACCAGGATTACTTTTTGTACCTCGCCGCCTCCCATTCCACCATTGGAATGGTCTTAGTTCAAGAAGACGAATCGGAACGGAGCATGTGATATATTACCTTAGTCGGACGTTAAATCCAACTGAGCTAAAATACTCACATGTGGAGAAATTGGCATTGGCAGCCGTTCAAGCTGTCCAACGTTTTCGTCACTACATTTTACTCTGTAAAACTACAGTCATTTCGGATTGCAACCCTATGATCTACATTTTGACTAAACAATTGCTAGGGGGCAAGTACTCTAAATGGATTGTTATCCTGCAGGAGTTCGACTTGGAGTTTGAGAAATCTAAGTCTAAGAAATCTTTAGTTTTTGCAGAGTTAATGTGTGACTTCCCGCGTGCTGACACGGAAACTGTGGCAGAGGAGCCCATTGCAAACGAATCTTTGTTTCTCATCAGCACTTTAGATCCGTGGTATGGGGATATCATCATCTATCTCCAGACCCAATCCTTTCGGCCCGAAGCTTCAAAGTCGGAACGTCGAAAAATTCGATTCCAGTCCCAACAATACAAAATTATTGGAGATACTCTTTATCGCAGTGGGGCGGACTCTATTTTTCGACGTTGCTTAACTCACGAAGAGGTTGAAAGGGTTTTAAATGACTGTCACTCTGTAGCATGTGGCGGTCATATGTCTGGGTATGCCACAGCCCAAAAGATATTGTGTGCTGGCTACTTCTGGCCGTCCTTGTTTAAAGATTGTATTATTGCGGTCCGAAAATGCCACAACTGTCAAGTGTTTGATCGAAAGATGTGTGCTCCACCTACTCCTCTCCACCCTATAATTGCCGTTGGTCCTTTTTCCAAATGGGGTATCGATTTCATTACATGTAACCCTCACTCGGCCGGGGGGCATGCGTATATCATCCTTGCGGTAGATTATTTTACTAAGTGGGCCAAGGTGATGCCTACATTCGAGGCAGACGGCAAGATAGCTGCAATTTTCGTATTCAATCATATAATTGCTAGGTTTGGTGTCCCACAAGCGATAATCACTGACCATGGGCGCCATTTTCGAAACGTTATGATGACAGAACTTACAGGCCAACTTGGTTTGCGTCACGATAGTTCAACTCCTTATTATCCACAAGCGAATGGTCTGGTTGAGTCCATCAACAAAGTTTTAGTTATCATGATCCGACGAATCATTGGTATTCATCAGTCGAATTGGCACAACATGTTATTTTCAGCGCTTTGGGCGTACCAAACCTCAGTGAAAACATCAACAGGGTTCACTCCTTTCCAACTAGTTTATGGTTTGGAAGCTGTGCTACCCATTGAATGCGAAATCCCGTCACTGCAAATGGCCATCGAGTTACTTCCAGCTACTTCCGAAGAGGAGAAGCGTTTATTATACTTAGCTCAATTAGATGAGAATCGACGTGATGCTGCATTGGCGATTGAGACTCACGCAAAATAGATGAAAGCTCAGTATGATCGAAATGTGACCCCTCGAAATTTTTCGGAAGGAGACCTAGTGTTATTATATGATCAAGCTAATGATAAATTAGGTGCTGGAAAATTCGTTCCTATGTGGCATGGGCCCTATATTGTCAAGCGAAAGCTAGCAAAAGGGGCCTATGAGTTGGTAGACTTTGACGGGGACTCTTTGGGTAAACCCAGAAATGGACTTTACCTAAAGAGGTATTATGCTTAAAAGAGTGGGTATGGAGATTTTTAGTTAGGTTAGTTTTTCTTTCTAGCTGGTGTGTTTGTTAGTTTAGAACAGTGTGCTTAGCTTAGAAAGTGTGTTTTCATCGTTATTCTGGCTTATCTTGGTTTTACTTTTGATAATGCAGATGTCGATGCCTCTCCGAACATACATTGGTTTCACTGGTGGTGCTTGTCGTAGTACACGGAATATCTCTTCCGCAGCTTGGGTTATCTATTCGCCCTCTAACGAGTTAGTTTCTATGCATGGGGTGAGCCTTGGTCAAACAACAAACAACATTGCAGAATACAGTGCAGTGATTGAGTTATTGTCTGAATCTATTTCATTTGGGATTCAGAGTTTGATAGTGAGGTTAGATTCTGAACTCGTTGTATTACAGCTTAATAGGGTGTATGCCATTAGAAATCCAGTGTTATTAAGGTTATTTTTGAGAGTGCGTCTCTTGGAATGTGAGTTTGATTACATTGAATATCAACATATTCCAAGGTCTTTAAATACATTAGCAGATGCAATTGCTTCTCGAATGTTAAATAGACATTTGCAATAATCATACATGTAAATTTAAAACCATTCATAACATGATTTACAAGATAAGCCGGTAATAATGATATATATAGATATAAGTGTGTCAAAAAATACATCGTCTTCGATCATAGGTTGAGAAACACCTTATGATCGGCAAAAATGATAAGTACAAAAAACCAAAATGTCACATGTGTCTACAAAAACGACCATCCAATCACTGGTGATGATTTCTATATGACACCACTGCACGGGCCACCCTACACAAGAACCTCCTAAAAGGTCCTGGGACCCTGACTACATAGCGCTGAAGCCTGATAGGAATATCATCTATGGTAGTCTCCGGTATGTCTGCTGTAAGACGCTCTAGGTCATGCTCCAACTCAGCTAAAGTCTCTGTGGCCTCGTCCTGTGGGGCCGGTGCTGCTGCAACTGGTAGTCTCCTCTCGAAAGGCCAGAGATTGGCTGGACGATGTGGGCCTACATCTGCATTTTGAAAATTATTACTATCAGTTTTGAGACAATATAAAAACAAACAAAAATAGATAGTTAAAAAAAAAAAAAAAAAAAAAACTTGTGAAAAATGAAGTTACCTGTGTCATCCCATTGTTCTCCCGGTGGAAGAATCATGTCCGGATCTCCACGAAAATCAACTCCGGCATAAGGAAAACCCTGTATAGAAAAGACCTGGTCCTCTAACCAGTGAAAGTACTCCGGAGTAAATCGAACAACCTCCGTTCCCTCGTCAGGATGACGGGCCATAACCGCAACCCATCGCATCAACTTGGGCTCTCGAGGAAGTCCAACACCAACAGTGAGCTGCTGTGGGATCAGCATCGGAACCCTCTCTAAGCCAAAACTCACAACTAAAGGCCCATAACCAAAAGTCTTCAGCTGTCCGTTTTTGGCTCTAGTAAGTTGGCCTTTTACATTGGCCAACACAGCATCACACCAGTTGAAAATGGTACCTCGATAGCAATCAATCGCCATCCGCATCTAGGATCCAGTGGCAATGTGCAAAGCAGCAGCCCCGCAAAGTCTGGTAACTGTAAAGGCAATCACCATAAGTTCAGGACGGGATATAGTTTTGATCTCTATCCCCTTCTCCTGGTTCTGAGTGTTACACCACTCTAGTCGGAGACTAGCGATGGACTGGCCACCGGCCTAGTCCCGAACAGAGTCAAGTGTTCGCCTCTCTTGGGCAAACCAGTGAGAAAGTAAATATCTGTGGGCTCTATCTCGAGCTTGTGCCCTCCAATATAAAAACACTGGTCCTGAATGTTCCATCTTTCTACCAACCACTCTAGAAATCTCACTTGGGCCCTCATGCCAGGTATGGCCCAGTATTTATAAAGGCCGCATGCCTTCAAAGCATCAATTGACGGTTGATGATTAATGGTGGCCAAATCAACATCTTCGTGCTCTCTCTCACACCAATCAAGCATGGTGAGCAATCTACACACCATAAAACATCTGTTAGATTCTATAAAATCAAAAACAATTTGGTCCATTTTGGAGAAATTGGGGTTTGAAAACTCATTTTGCAGGGTACGCACCCCGCCTTTAGGAACAGAGCGTGGGTACTCAGGTTCCCTTAAGGCAAGGTGCGTACGCCCGACATTTTCCCAATTGAGAAAATGTCGGGGTACGCGGGTCCCTAGTGTGGCACCTGCGTACCCCGAAAGGCGGTCCTTGAAACCCCAAAGCCTCCAAAAAATAAAATCTAGGGCCTAAAAACGAATTCTAAAATGATGAAAATGAAGAGGAGGATGTTGTAGAATACCTGAAAGAGATGGCGTTCGGTTTCGACGGTCGGATTCTCCGCAATGTCCACGGGAAATTTCTTGCCAAAAGCCCTTTTGCTCTCCTCAACAATAAAATGGTAAAAATGAATTGGTAAAAGTTCTTTTTATAGGTTTTTTGGGTAAACGAATGGTAAATTTGTTTATTTTTTCACCATGAAAAGGTATTTTTCAAAGTATTTTTATCTATCGTCAACAGGTATGAGTAACGTGTTGGTTTTTGTGCAGGATAAAGGATTTTCAGGGAAAATTGTCATTTTTTACAAACAAAAACATCAGAGTCATCTTTAAGCCCTTTTCTGACTCCTAAAACATGAAAAGGTTGTCGAGCGTTTCTTTTACACTCGTTAAAACGGAATTAAAAGACGGTCCTCTTACAGCCCTTTTCTGACCGTAAAAACATGAAAAGATTGCCGGATTTTTGTTGTTTCAAATTCGATATTGGAAATAAAACGACGTGTCTTTGATCGCTTTTTACTTTTCAGATCAGAGACACTAATCATGAAAGTACTCCTTGGTCGTAAAGATCAAGCGGTTCTCTCAAGTATTGTTTTATACTTTTTCGGGCTTGGGAGACACAAACTTACGAAAAAGGTCAACCCTGGAGTCTTCTTAAGTTTTTCAGACTCTCTAAAATTGAAAAACGCCGAGTTTCTCCTATACTGGACTCGTTAAAATTTCACAGTAAAGGACCTGTTCGATTACAAACAGGAACGGACCACTCCTTCTTAGGGTTCGAATCTAAACTAAGTTGGACTCATCCGAAGGATGAGCTTATAATCAAGCAAATGTTATCCTCCTCAAGCTTGTTAAAAAATAAAGAGGTACTTGCTAGAAATGGTGGGGGAAAAGAGAGAAAAATGAGCCTATTTGTTATCCTTTGTCTCAGAAAAACCTTATCACCACTCTTGAGCACGACACTTTTTCATTCACCTGGGTTGGGAAATCCTTTGCCTAATAGTTGATCAAACCACATTGAAAGTCTTCAGCCAGTTTCCGGGTATTAACTTTGGGTCAATTGTCACCAAGCCATCTGTTGTGTCGTTATGTGTTCAAGAGGTCACTGCAAATAAAACATTCATCTGCAAAATACCTGTCATCCATCTTGACCATCCCTGAGTCAGTCCTTACAGCTACATTTCTTCAACTTGATCTATGATTTCGTGTTGTGGGCTTGCCTACGACGGATCACTTTCTATCGACATCAGCACATTATCTAGAAAGATGATCTAGAAATCGTCAGTACCTTGAAATCTGCATGCATCAATGGCAGGTTTCTCGCCTTTGACGACAGTTTACATCATTGACTTTCGATTGAAGGATTCTGTGACATGTTCGACATCAACACATTCATTCACATCTCATGGATTGTACTGGGTACTTTGAGAACCATTGACATCACTGGTGGTCTCTCTCACACTTGTTAACAGTTTACATCATTGACTGGTAATCAAGTGGTTTCTACCATGTTCGACATCAACTCATTTATTCGCATGGATAGAATCGTACTATTTCAGGAAGTAGAAATGAAGACCCTGGATCCAGTTTCCGCCATCCAGGCTGCGAGGAGTTTTGTATTCATTATATAGTAGACTAATTATAAACAGATGGATGCGTCCATACTGTGTCTACATGAGTATATGATTATGATGTACTGCGAAATCATTCCTGTATCAGAGCAGTAGTTAGTTTGTTAGTTAAAGTTTTTGATCTGAGTATGGGAATGCCTACCTCAGCGATGATATGATCTCATATATGTATTTTGTGTTGAATATTTGCAGGTTCCGACTGGGCTCTCCACAAGATAATCCTTGAAATGATAAAGTGCTTCACCCTTCCTAGATGATATGAAACCCTAATATACTACAGGCTTCGCACTTTAGGGGGCAATCTGTTACACTAAAATTTGTCACCATGACTATTTGCAGTCAGTATGGCTCCATCAATAGTCATACTGTCCTCCTTGGCAAGTCTTATACCTCTGATCCTCATGTCAAACTCCAAGAAAGAGAGAAAGTCTTTAAAAGTCAATATAACTCTAGTTACACAGTTTCTCTTACCCTTACCTGCGTGTACGCACCTCTTGTTCATAATACCTGCGTACTTGTACGCTCTGTCTATAAAGGGGTGGGTGCGTACTCCTGTAAAGGTCAAAAGAAGCAAGTTTTACTCCAAAAAACTTACTTGTGGTCAATTCTAGAGCATTCTAGAAGATGGTTTGACGTGTATTGAGCGCCTCCAGATGGTTCATGCATCCCAATGAAAGAGGAACTTATCCCATCAAGAGGGGAGCTATCCCATTGAAAGAGGGGCTTATCCCATTGATGGTGGACCTGATTAACTTCCTCCAAAGCACTATAAATACAGGCATTGGGCCAGAGGGAGGGGAGGTTGAAAGCTGAACATTCCTAAGGGTAGATGCTGCTGAAATTAGGACTCCCTTTTAGAGCTTGAGAGGAGAGATTCCAATCCTCTCTTAGCTTCATTTGGAAGTGGGGGAGCTGATCAAAGTAAAGGAGAACTCTTGCTGGACCCTGGGAGAGACCTGCACAACACCAAGGCACTGGTTGTAATGGTTTCTTTTGTTTCCAATTAATACAATTAAGTTCATTTTTCTCAACAAGTTGTTATATATAATTTGTTTCATAAACTCCTTGGTCTTTATGATGAATATGTTTTATTATATGAGTTTTTTTAGGTGCTATGTAATCATTTTCTTGTTAGTGAATGCAGGCTTCAAGGAGAAGGAGCTCATCTGGATCGAAGAGGCTTGGCTGCTGCAAACAAGCGTTGGACTAGAGGTAAGCCTTAAACACCTGGTTGCTTTTATTTTAAATGCATATTTAGGGAAAGATAGTGCTTGATTGTTTTGTTTGTCACTAGAAAACCTTTGGTTTCTAGGGAGGTCGGTTTTGTCCGCAAAATTGACTCTTTCCGCATGACAGAGAGGGAGAGAGGTAGAGGGAGGGAGAGTGCATGAGGGAGCAGGAGGGAGAGGGGGGCAGGGAGAGATAGAGAGCAGGAGTGGGAGAGAGCGAGAGGGGGGGAAGAGAGAGAGAGGGAGAGAGAGGGAGAGGGAAGGAGAGAGGGAGCAGGAGGGAGAAGGGGGGAGAGGGAGCGGGAGTAGGAAAGAGGGAGAGCGAGAGGTGGAGAGAAAGAGAGAGAGGGAGAGAGGGAGAGGGAGGGAGGGAGAGAGGGAGAGGGAGGGAGGGAGAGTGAGAGAGAGATGGAGAGGGAGAGGGAGAGAGAGGGAGAGGGAGAGAGGGATAGAGGGAGAGCAGGAGAGAGAGAGAGGGAGAGGGAGGGAGAGGGAGAGAGAGAGAGAGCGGGGGAGAGAGAGGGAGCGAGCGAGGGGGAGGGATGGAGTAGGAGTGGGATGGGGTGAGAGAGGGAGAGGGAGAGAGAGAGAGAGTTGGGGAGAGAGAGGGAGGGAGCGAGGGGGAGGGAGGGAGTGAGGGGGAGGGAAGAGGGGAGAGAGTGAGGGAGGTGGGGAGGGAGGGAGGCAGAGGTGGGCAGGAGGGAGAGGGAGGCAGGGAGAGAGAGAGAGGGTGAGGGAAGAAGGGAGAGAGAGGGGGAGGTGGATAGGGAGGGGTAGGGGGCAAGAGAGAGTAAGAGGGAGGGAGAGGGATGGAGAGGCAGGGAGGGAGAGGCGGGAAGGAAGAGGGATGGAGAAGTGGGGAGGGAGAGAGGGGGAGGAAGAGGGTGGGAGGGCAGAGGAGGGAGGGAGGGAGAAGGTCAGAGGAGGGAGGGAGGGAGGGAGGGAGGGAGGGAGGGAGGGAGAGGGCAGGAGAGAGAGAGGGGGAGGGGGGGAGTGGGAGAGAGAGGGAGAAGGTGGGGGAGAGAGCGAGAGGGAGGGAGGGGCAGAGAGAGAGGGAGGGAGATAAAGAGGGAGGGAAGGGAAAGGCAAGGAAGGGGGGAGAAGGGCAGGGCGAGTGGGAGGGGGTGAGAGGGGGAGTGGGAGGGGGTAGGTGCGAGTAGGGGAAGGGGGGCGAGGGATAGGGAGGGAGAGGGGGAGAGAGACTGAGAGGGAGTGAGAGGGAGGGAGGGCGTGGGAGAGGGAGGCTAAGAGGGGGGAAGAGGGAACGATAGGGAGGGAGAGGGGGGAAGGCGGGAGAGGGGAGGAGAGAGAGGGGGAGGGCGGAGGGAGTGGAGGGGGAAGGAGAGAGAGAGGGGAGGGAGGGAGAGGGGGGAAGAGGGATGGGGAGGGAGGGAGGGGGAGAGAGGGAGGGAGAAGGAGGGGGAGGAAGGTGGAGGGGAAGAGAGAGGGAGGGAGAGGGAGGTAGAGAGGGAGAGGGCGAGGGGGAGAGAGAGAGAGAGAGAAAGGGAGAGGGGGGTAGAGAGAACGAGAGCGGGGGAGAGGGAGAAGGAGAGAGAGAGAGGTGGAGGGAGAGAGAGAGGGGTGGAGGGAGCGAGGTGGAGGGAGAGAGAGTGGGAGTGTTAAGCGGATGAATCGTTCTTGCGAACACGACTGATCTCCCTAGTATCTAATGATATCTAGTGACAAGCAAACCAAACAAATTCTATCTTTCTCTAAATATGAAATTTATAAATAAAGGTTACTAGGTGTTTTAGGCTTACCTCGGGTCCAGTGCTAGTTTGTAGAAGCCAAGCTCCATTGATCCAAATGAGCTCCCTTTTAAAGAATCTGCAAACACAAACAAGCACACATATTAAATAGCACCTGCATAACCAATATAATAAAGCATATTTGTCATGATGATCAAGGAATTCATGAAATAAATCATAGAAGACAATTTATTGAGAAAAATGAATCTAATTGTATTAACTTTAATCAAAGAAGAACTTTACAACCTTGGTGCCTTGATGTTGTACATGCTCCTCCCAGGGTCCAGCAAGAATCTCCTCTACTTTGACAAGTTTCACTCTCTTCCCAAGAAGCCAAAAGGTATGTAATCTCTCCTCTCAAGCTTAACTAGGAAGTCTCAATTCCAATAGCATTTACCCTAAAAAATGTTCAGCTTTCAACCTCCCTAGCAACCAGCCCAATGCCTCAATTTATAGAGCAGAGGAGGGAAGTTACCAAGTCCACCTTCAAAGGGATAAGTCCCTCCTTCAAAGGGATAAGCTCCTCTCACCAAGGGGTTAGATCCTTTAGTTATGGGATGCATGAACCACCTAGGAGTGAACCATCCACGTCAAGTTTCCTTCTAGAAGCGTCCATAATTAACCCAAATTGAGTTTTTAAGAATAAACTTGCGCCTTTTTTTACTTTTACAGGGGTTCGCACCCACTCCTTTAGAGACAGAGCGGGCAGGTCCGCAGGTAACATGACCAAGGGGTGCGGGACCGCAGGTAATGGTAAGAGAAAGTGTGGAACCAGAGTTTTATAGATTTTCAAAGGCTTTCTCTCATTTTTAAAGCTTGACATGAAGAGCTGAGGTTTGAGACTTGCAAAGGAGGACAGTATGAGTGGTGATAGACTCACACTAACTGCAGAAAGTCATGGTGACAATATTTTGTGTAACAGATTGCCCCCTAAAGTGCGAAGTCTGTAGTAGATGAGGATTTCATTTATCATCTAAGAAGAGTGAAGTACTTTATCATTTTGAGGATCATCTTGTGGAGAGCCTGGTTGGAACCTGTAAAAGCATTCAATACAAAATATATATATGAGATCATATCATCGCTGAGGTAGGCATTCCCATACTCAGATCAAAACTGACTAGAAAACTAACTAAACTGCTCTGATATAGGAATGATCTTGCAATACATCACAAGTATAGACACAGTATGGGCACAACCATCTGTTTATGAATAGTCCACTGTATAATGAATACAAAATTCCTCGTAGCCTGGATGGTGGAAACTAGATCCAGGGTCTTGATTTATACTTCCCGAAATAGTATGATTCTATCCATGTGAATGAATGTGTCGAAGTCGAACATGGTAGAAACCACTTGATTACCAGTCAATGATGTAAACTGTTAACAAGTGTGAGAGAAACCACCAGTAATGTCAATGGCTCTCAAAGTACTCAGTACAATCCATGAAATGTGAATAGATGTGTTGATGTCGAACATGTCACGGAATCCTTTGATCGAAGGTCAATGATGCAACCTATCGTCGAAGGCGAGAAACTTGCCATTAAGGCATGCAGATCCCAAGGTACTGACGATTTCTAGATCATCTTTCTAGATAATGAGCTGAAGTCGATAGAAAGCGATCCGTCGTAGGCAAGCCCACAACACGAAATCATAGATCAAGTTTGAAGAAATATAGTTGCAAGGACTGACTCAGGGATGGTCAAGATGGATGACAAATATTTTGCAGATGAATGGTTTATTTGCACTAACCTCTTGAACACATAATGACACTGCAGATGGTTTGGTAACAATTGACCTAAATACCCAGAAACCGGCTGAAGACTTTCAATATGGTTTGATTAACTGTTAGGCAAAGGATTTCCCAACCTAGGTGAACAAAAAGTGTCATGTTCAAGAGTGGTTAAATGTTTTTCTGAGACACAAAGTATGACAAATAGGTTCATTTTTCTCTCTTTTCCCCCACCATTTCTGGCAAGTACCTCTTTATTTTTAACAAGCTTGAGGAGGATAACATTTGCTTGATTATAAGCTCATCCTTTGGATGAGTCCAACTTAGTTTAAATTCGAACCCTAAGGAGTGGTCCGTTCCTGTTTGTAATTGAACAGGTCCTTTACTGTTAAATTTTAACGAGTCCAGTATAGGAGAAACTCAGCGTTTTTCAATTTTAGGGAGTCTGAAAAAACTTAAGAAAACTCCATGGTTGTCCTTTTTCGTAAATTTGTGTCTCCCAAGCCCGAAAAAGTATAAAATAATACTTGAGAGAACCGCTTGACCATTACGATCAAGGATTACTTTTCATAATTAGTGCCTCTGATCCGAAAACATAAAAAAACAATCAATGACACGTCGTTTTATAACCAATATCGAATTTGAAATGACAAAAATCCGGCAATCTTTTCATGTTTTTACGGTCAGAAAAGGGCTGTAAGTGGACCGTCTTTTTAATTCCGTTTTAACAAGCTTAAAAAGAAAAACTCGACAATATTTTCATATTTTAGGAGTCAGAAAAGAGCTTAAAGGTGACTCTAATGTTTTTTGTCGAAAATGATCAACTTTGCCTGAAAAATCCGTTATCCTGCACAAAAACTCAAACATTACTCATACCTGTTTAAAATAAATAAAAAAGCTTCAAAAGTTACCTCTTTAAAGTGAAAAATAAACAAGTTAAAAATTCATTTATTCAAAAAAGCTTATAAAAAGGGTTTTTGTAAATTCATTTTTACCGTTTGACTTCAGAGTGAGAAAAGAGAGCTTTTGGTAAGAAACTTCCCGTGAAGATTGTGGAAAATCCGTCCGCTGGAATCGAACACCATCACCTCCAGGTAATCCACATCATCTTACTCTTGCATTTCATCTGTTTGAAATTTGTTTTTAGGGTTTTATTTTGATTTTTAGGAAATATTTAGGTTAAAAGACTGCGTGCAGGGGTCCGTAGGCGCAGCATAGGAAACCTGCGGACCCCGACTTTTTCGCATGCAGAAAAAAGTCAGGGGCCCGCACCTGCTGTATAGCCAGAGTGCAGACCTATGCACTGTCTCTAATATAGAGGGTGCGGTCCCCGCGGGATAGGTTTTCAAACTTAAATTTTTCAAATTTCGCCCAAAAACTTTGATTTAAAATATTCTAATCCGCCTTTTTATTGAATGTAGGGTATACACCATGCTTGACTGGCGGGAACGGGAGCATGAGGATGTGGACCTCGCCGCGATTAATCATCAACCTTCGATTGATGCATTGAAGGCATGCGGTTTATTCAAATTCTGGGCCATACCTGGCATGAGGGCCCAGGTGGACTTTTTGCAGTGGTTGGTAGACAGGTGGAATGTATAGGACCAGTGTTTCTTTATTGGTGGCCACCAGCTCGAAATGGAGCCAGAAGACATTTACTTTTTGACTGGTTTGCCTAAGAGAGGTGAACAATTGACTCTATTCGGGGCTAGGCCAGGTGGCCAGTCTGTCGATAGCCTCCGGCTAGAGTTTTGTAACGACCAAACCAAGGACAAAGGGATTGATATCAAAACCATCTCCCGTCCTGAACTCAAAGTGATTGCATTTACTGTCACCAGGCTTTGTGGAAGCGTAGCACTACATATGGCCACTGGATCCCAAATGCGGATGGCAGTAGACTGCTTTCGAGGCACCATCTTCAACTGGTGCGAAGCTGTGTTGGCTAATGTAAAAGGCCAACTGACTAGAGCAAAGAACGGACAACTAAAGAACTTTGGATATGGTTTTTTAGTTGTGAGCTTTGGTCTAGAGAGGGTCCCAATGTTGGTCCCACAGCATCTTTCAGTTGAAGCTGGACTTCCCCGAGAGCCCAAACTGATGCGTTGGGTTGCAGTTATGGCCCGTCATCCTGAGGAGGGTTCAGAAGTTGTTCGATTTCCTCCTGAGTATTTTCGTTGGTTGGAGAACCAAGTTTTTTCTATTCAGGATTTTCCTTATGCTGGGATGGATTATCGTGGTGACCCAGACATGGCTCTTCCACCAGGAGAGCAATGGGATGACTCAGGTAAAATCATTTTCAACATTTTCTAATTTTTTTGTTTTTGTTTTTAAATCGTCCCAAAATTGATAGTAAAAAGTTTCAAATGCAGATGTAGGTCCACGGCGACCAGCCACTCTCCGGCCTTATGAGAGGAAACAGCCAGCTATAGCAGCACCAGCCCCACGGGACGAATCTACAGAGACCCTGGCCGAATTGGAAAACCATCTAGAGCGTTTAACAACAGACATTCTAGGGACTAGCATAGATGAAATTCCTCTTAGGCTACAGAGCTATGTGATTGGGGACCCAGGACCTTTCAGGAAGTTCCTTTGTAGGGTGGCCCGTACAGTGGTTTCTTATCGTGGTCATCACCAGTGATAGGATGATCGCCTGTTGTAGACTCATATGACATTTTTGCTTTTTGTAATATCATTTTTGCCGATCATAAGGTGTTTTTCAACCTATGATCGAAGACGATGTATATATTGGACACACTTCTATGCTATGCTATATCACTATTACCAGCTATCTTGTAAAACATGTTATGGAATGTTTTTAAATTTACTTGTTTGATTATTGCAAATGTTTACTTAACATTCGAGAAGCAATTGCATCTGCTAATGTATTTAAATATCTTGGAATGTGCTGATATTCAATATAGTCAAATTCACGTTCCAAGAGACAAACTCTCAAAAATAATCTCAATAATACTGGTTTTCTAATGGCATACACTCTATTAAGCTATAACACAACGAGTTCAGAATCTAACCTCACAATCAAACTCCGAATCCCAAATGAGATGGATTCATATAATAACTCAATCACTACACTATACTCTGCAATGTTGTTCGTTGTTTGATCGAGGCTTACCCCATGCATAGATACCAACTCCTCAGAGGGTGAATAGATAACCCAAGCTGCGGAAGAAATGTTCCGTGTATTATGACAAGCACCATCAGCAAAACCAATGTATGTTTGGAGAGACGTCGACATCTGTAATATCAAGAGTAAAATCAAGATAAGTAGGAATAATGACAGAAACACACTCTCTAAACTAAGCACACTTTTTCTAAAACACACCAGCTAGAAAGAAAACTAACCTAACTAAAATCTCCACACCCAGATTTAAGCATAATATCTTTTCAGGTAAAGACCATTTCTGGGCTTACCTAAAGAGACTCTGTCAAAGTCTACCAATTCATAGGGCCCTTTTTCCAGCTTTCACTTAACAACATAAGGACCATGTCACATGGGTACGAATTTTCCAGCGCCTAATTTATCATTTTCTTGATCATACAGTAGGACTAGGTCTCCTTCCGAAAAATTACGAGGGGTAACATTTCGATCATACTGAGCTTTAATACGTTTGGCATGAGCTTCGATTGCTAGTGCAACATCACATCGAGTCTCATCTAGCTGAGCCAAGTACAACAAACGTTTCTCCTCTTCGGAAGTGGCTGGAATTAATTCTATGGCCATTTGCAATGACGAGATTTTGCATTCAATGGGTAACATAGATTCCAAACCGTAAACTAGTTGGAAAGGAGTGAAATTGGTTGATGTTTTCACTGAGGTTCGATACGCCCAAAGCACTGAAAATAGCATGTTATGCCAATTCGACCTATGAATCCCAATGATTCGCCGGATCATGATGACTAGAACTTTGTTGATGGCTTCAACCAGACCATTAGCCTGTGGATAATAAGGAGTTGAACTATCATGATGCTGGCCAAGTTGGTCTGTTAGTTTAGTCATCATAATGTTTTGAAAATGACGCCCATGATCAGTGATAATCGCTTGTGGAACACCGAACCTAGCAATTATATGATTGAAAACAAAAATCGTAGCAGTTTTGCCGTTTGTTGCAAATGTAGGCATCACCTCAGCCCACTTGGTAAAATAATCTACCGCAAGGATGATATACGCATGCCCCCCAGCCGAGTGAGGGTTACATGTAATATAATCGATACCCCATTTTGCAAAAGGACCGACGGCAATTATAGGGTGGAGAGGAGCAGGTGGAGCGCACATCTTTCGATCAAAAATTTGGCAGTTGTGGCATTTTCGGACCGCGTTAATACAATCTTTAAACAAAGACGGCCAGAAATAGCCAGCGCGCAATATCTTTTGGGTTGTGGCAAACCCAGACATATGACCACCACACGCTCCAGAGTGACAGTCATTTAGAACCCTTTCAGCTTCCTCATGAATTAAACAACGTTAGAAAACAGAGTCTGCCCCACGACGATAAAGTGTATCTCCAATAATTTTGAATTGTTGGGACTGGAATCGTATTTTCCGATGCTGAGATCTTGAAATTTCAGGCCGAAAGGATTGGGTTTTGAGATAAATTATGATATCCCCATACCATGGATCTAAAGTGCTGATTAGAAACAAGGATTCATCCGCAATGGGCTCTTCCGCCACAGTTTCAGTATCAGCACGTGGGAAGTCACACATCAACTCTGCAAAAACTAAATATTTCTTTGACTTAGATTTTTCAAACTCCAAGTCAAATTCCTACAGGATAACAATCCATTTGGAATACTTTCCCCCTAGCAATTGTTTGGTCAAAATATAGAGCATAGGGTTGCAATCGGAAATTACAGTAGTTTTGCGTAGTAAAATGTAATGACAAAAACGTTGGACAACTTGAACAGCTGCCAGGGCCAATTTCTCCACATGTGAATATTTTAGCTCAGTTGGATTTAAGGTTCGACTAAGGTAATATATCACATGTTCACTACCAAATTCATCTTCCTGAACTAACACCATTCCGATGGTGGAATGCGAGGCGGCGTGATAGAAGAAGTAGTCCTGGTTGTAGTTGGGAGGATGCAATAATGGTGCATGGGTCAACGCGTGTTTTAGTGTATCAAAAGATTTTTCAGCTATATCATCCCAAAAGAATGGAGTATTCTATTTCAACAACCTGGTAAAGCCCTTTTTTATCTTGGTGTAGTTAGGAATGAATCGACGTAAAAAGTTTGCTTTCCCTTGCAAACTTTGGAGTTGGCGAAGAGTCGAAGGAGGAGGCAATTTGACAATGGCTTCAACCTTCGAGGGATCGACACGAATGCCAGCTTTCGAAACAACAAATCCCAGTAACCGACCTGTTTCTATACAGAAAACACACTTGTGTGGATTCAACCTAATTCGATAATTCCTACACCTCATAAAGATTGCTCGTAAATGGA
The DNA here is from genome assembly GCA_031772625.1 of Pinus tabuliformis. Classification (NCBI taxonomy): domain Eukaryota; kingdom Viridiplantae; phylum Streptophyta; class Pinopsida; order Pinales; family Pinaceae; genus Pinus; species Pinus tabuliformis. The sequence goes on along the minus strand of CM062804.1, from coordinate 444,694,574 downwards.
TGAGATGATCGGCTCGATGTAATGAATGAGCAGGTAAATCATCAAGATAGGGTTGCACAATGTGCTTGATGTCATGAAATGTGTAAGACATGGCCCTTTGAAAAGTTGCACTGGCGTTCTTGAGCCCAAAAGGTAATTTGCAATAAGAAAATGTCCCCCATGGACAAATGAAAGCCGTTTTTGGTTGATCAGCAGGTAGAATATTTATTTGATTGTATCCAGAAAAACCATCCATGAAAGAGAATATTTCACTGTCGGCACAATCATCAATGAATTGATCGATATAGGGAGTTGGGTAATTGTCTTTTGGACAGGCTCGATTAATATCCCTATAATCGATACATATTCTTATTGTTCTCGCTTTTTATTGACAGGAACAATATTCGATACCCAATCCGTTAAGGGAATTGGATAAATGAAACCTGCTTTAAGTAATTTTTCAACTTCTGCTTTAATTGTAGCAGCTTTTCGCGGGTGGATCTGAGGCAAATGTTGCTGGATGGGTTTAGCATCCGGGTAAGTTTTGATTTCATGAACAACAATTGCTGGGTCAATTCCTGGCATTTCCTCATATGACTAGGCAAATACGTCGCAGAATTCTTGAAATAGGGCCTTATATGTTTGAATTTCATATTCCGTACAAGAGGCACCTATATGAATGTTTTCAACAATTCCAGGCTTAACCGAAATGTCAATAGGAATAGTTCGAGAAGTATTTCCCAAATTTAATTCAGAATCAGGATTTTTCAATGGATTCTGAGGTTCCTTGACATAATCAGTTGTAAAAATAGATGAAAAATCATTTTCAAAGCGATCAATCTCAGGTAAAAACGAAGATCTATGATGAATATCTTCCCATGGTAAATCGTCAACACACAAGATTTCACGAATTTTCTCATCAGTGTGAACAAGTTCGGAAAAAGTTGTTGAATTTGAGACTGATATTGAAAGTGATTCTCCATGGACCACATTCATTAAGTCAATTTCGGTTGAAGAAGGGTCGGAAAACGACTGTATGGCCTGATACGCAATTTCATATGGACTCAAAGGCATAGCATCACCAAATGAATCTATCTCAGATTCGGAAGGTACGATCCAAGGATCATCATAGACAATTGTGTCTGATGAAATCATATGAATGGTTGCAGTAGAAGGCGATATGTTTGGAGGAGGAAAGAAAAAAGTTCCCAGTAAGCCAGAATCTTTAACTAGTCCTACTCCAACATCCTTATAAGGGATAGTTGTTTTGCCGACATGCTGGATACTTTCAGAAGAGGTTGGGTCGGATGAAAAGTAAGTTAGCTGGTCTATAGTTACGATCTTTCCATTATGAGGAAACTTTATAAGTCGAAAGACCAATGAAACAACATCAGTCATAGCGTAAGACCAACTACGGCCCAAGAGAAGGTTGTAATCTAGAGGGGCATCAACCACCTCCACATCTAGATTAACACTTTTGCCTTCAACCCCTATAGGTAAATCCTATAGAATGATAAAAGGATGGAACCCATAGTCGTCAAAAGCCTTTAGAATCGTCGGGGATTGGTTAAGTGTAGGAGAACCAAGCGATCTCCAACACTGGATCGACATAATACACGTTGAGGCTCCCTCATCAATCACAGTCCTATAGCAAGGTCTATTTTTGACTAACACTAGAATCTGGAAAGCCATTTGATGAGGTAAGTGAGGTGTACTATTTTCTAGATCGAAAATTATAAGGTTTGAGTCCTGAATATCAACAGCTCCTATAGCCGACAATAGCAATTTACGTTGTGCTGGACATGATTGCAGCACCTCCAAAGCCGACATTGTTGAAGGTGAAATGGCTAAATCTTCAACAATGTTATAGTTTTGAGCAGCTCTCGCATGTGGATTGAAAGCTGACTTTCGAAGTATACCCTTGGCGGACAGTTTGATTACTAAGTCTGGGTTAGGTTTCTCGATCTGTAGTGGATCGGAACCAGGAGTTGAAGTTGATGGGTTCGAATTAGAAGATTCTGCTTCCTTACCACCAACAGGACTTTTACTTCCATAATCTTGTGATCGTGTCGCAATCCTAACATGGGACATCATCATTATGGGTTCTTCTGAGGCATTTGAGGAAGAACCTATCATCTTACTGTCTTGACTAGGAAAATGATCCTTCAAAACAACAGGTGTTTGAGAACCTTTGACAATTTTCGCAACCTCAGCGCGATGAGGGCAGTCTCTTGTAAAATGCTCTTCATCACAAATGAGACAAGGATAACGAGGTTTGCGTTTCTCATCAGTAGATTCCGTTTTTTCTGGTTTCTCTTTTAAATTTTTATCTGTTTTATTTTTCTTCTTCCCTTTCTTTTTACCGCCGGATTTTGATTTGGCTGTAGATGACTCTACAACATGAATATCGGCAGAAATTTCTGTGGAAGAATCTCCTGTCGGGGAATCTGGTAAAGTTATGATAGGAGAAGAATTCTTGGAAGATTTCTTCTTACTTTTGGTATTAACTGTACCAATCATACCATCAGCGGCATGAGACCCTGAAGGAGCTACAGTTATTTGATTTTGTTTAGGAAGATCAGGGATTTTCTCGTGTAATGTACCCGACTGCATATAAACGAGGTCAAGGTACTGAGCTTGAGAAATTACTTGCTCTTCAGTAACGACTCCTGCCTTAGCTACATCCTCAGTGATTTTCGGTAGTAATGATTTAACAAACCATTCTGCTAAGATTTGATCCGGGATAAAAAATTTCACTAAACGCCGTCGACGTCTCCATTCATGAATGTGATCTGAAATGTAAGTGGACGTTGACCGTTTTAATGAAGTTAATAATTATGTGCCATTGTCATATCTGACTGGCAACTGAAAATGAGTTAAAAACGAAGTAGCTAACTGACTAAAGTTATAAAAAGTGGCTCGTGGTAACTCAATGTACCACTTGGCCGCAAGACCAATTAGAGTGCGTTGAAAAAGCCGTAAATGAATTGAATCATCTGAAATGGAGTTAGATGCACACCAGAGGTGATAAATCATCACATGGTTTGACAGATCCTCTCCTGATTTACCTTCAAACTTAGGAATATCACTAGGCAACTTATTCAGCATTGGCGGCCAAAACGGAAGATAATTAATTGGATCGTTCATAAGGCGCGACAAGTCAGGCAAGTCCAAAGTTGCAATGAATGGTAACTGACGATTAGGGTCTCTGAAACCCTGGGTCATGAAACCAGCCCCAGGAGGAGGATATCTAGGATAACTAGGAATTGGAATTTCATTTGGGATATCCCGGAAAACTAGGATTAACCGGAACGTACTGGGGTTGTTGAGGTTGCTGATAAGTATATCTAGGGTATGGTTGATACTGATAGACTGGGTTTTGCACAGCAGGACTGAATTGGTATTGTCCCTGGTACGGTTGATAAGTAAATTGAGGTTGACTTGTGACAACTGTACTTGGACGAGCTTGTCCTACAGGCATTTGAACCGAAGTCTGAATTGTGGGTCCAGACTGAGGTAAAGATGCTTGAGTAATTGATGCAGGAACAGTAGAAACCGGAGCTGTCGATACTCTAGAAGTAGGTGGGGTAGATTGAACAGATGTTGTAGCAGTTGCAGCAATCGTTTGAGGCGGAGTTCGAGGCGAACTAGGCCCAGGCTGAGAAACTACAGAAGGTGCAGAAGTTTGAATAGTAGGCTAGACAGGTTGCTGGGTTGAACCAGAAACCAAGGGTTGTCCAGATTGAGATGACAACTGCACATTCGGTTGCAAGATCTGTTGAGATTGAGATGGATCCCACACTAAGTTCATTCCGGGGTATGGACCCATAGAAGGTTGAGCATATTGAGGACCATAACCGGGTTGAGGGTAGGGTTGATAATTCAAAGGTACATTTCCAGTTCCTTGGACAAATGATTGACCTGAAGGTGGTTGGAAACCTTGGGTTGGGTACTGACCTTGAGGTTGATAACCTTGAGGCACGTACTGATACTGGGGTTGACCTTGAGGTACATATTGATACTGGGGTTGACCTTGAGGTACATACTGAGTCTGGGGTTGACCTTGAGGAATGTACTGTCCCGTAGGTATGTACTGTCCTTGAGGTTGCCCCCCAGGCGGTAATTGGGTACCTTGAGGTTGCCCCCCAGGCGATAATTGAGGACCTTGAGGCTGCCCCCCAGGTAGTAACTGGCAACCTTGAGGTTGTGGATTTGGAATGGTACCTGACATCATAAGAATATCTTCTACACTCAACGGCTTAGTTTCGTTATTACCAGTTAATAACCCTTGTTCAACAAGTTGACGAGATGCTCCCGAAAAGGTACCAGTAAGTGACTGATACCCAGAGGGAACAGAAGGACCGCCATATAAAAATGTTTTTGGAGATTGAGAAAACATGGATGACTGTCTTGACATATTCAAAGGAGGATAATAACCCCTAGGTATTGGATGAAAAGGAATACGAGGTGGTGAAAAACTTAGTCCCGGATTTTCCAAAAAATTGGTTAATGAAAGATACCAAGCATCCCTCCTAGGTGGACTTTAAAAGATAGATTCACGCTCCCTAAGTTCTATAACTAGTTGATTTTCAGGGATAGGTATACCTTCTTCTGGAGTAACAAGTTCTTTAATAGCAATAAGCCCAGAAGGAAGATTTTGGGTAATGACTCTTTCTACCCTGGGTGAACCAGGACCACTAGAAGTTGGAGAGGCAAATCCTGATGTTGGAGTAGCAGCAGGTTCAGTTTCAGGTTCAGATATTTCAGTTTCCTCAGCTAATTCACTAGTAGAAGAAAAACTACCAGTAACTTTGGAAAATGAAACAGGTTCAATAATATACTCTGGTGCTTGCACTTGATAATCAGGATGTACAACTAAAGAAGACTCTCCTTCTTCAGGTGACCCAACTCTACTGTCACTAGGAGTTACAAGGGCTCGTAGCCCTTCAAGCTGGCTTGGTGAAAACTCAGGAGGTTGGCCTCGAAGTCTACGGGACTTCCTCGGTAATTCAGTCATGATTAAAAATTTTAATTACTTCACACACAAATAAAGAAAAATCTCAATGAAAACCACCTAAAGTCTCTAAAGAACCAAACAATTTGATGCACACGCCTAACGAATCTAGGAGGTCAAACCACACACAAATAGTAACTTTCCGTACTGAAAACACTAGTTGGTGATGAAATCCAACGTTGCAGAATTCAATACAGAAATGGCGGTTGGAACAGTTACCCCGGAAACCTGCTTAATGAATAGACTGGCACAATTTTCTCCACTAAACCGTCTCGAGTGAAGAGAAGCCCCCAGAAAATCCAAGTGAGTCTAGCCAACGTCTACTCCAGGTACAGTGGGATCTTCCCTCCACCGTCACCTTAGGAAAGAATCCTATAGAATATGGTCACTATGGTTACCAATGGAAACAAATATACCTGGGGGAATAGTCTGTGATCCGATACACATGCAAGGGCAGAGTAGCAAGCTCAATCCCCTTGAAGGCTCCTTGACATAATCCAAGGTTTACCAACAAGTGACCCCAGGCTCCTCGACAATGGTTAATCCGAGGTTTACCGTTTTTAATACGTGTATATCTACTATCGTTCCCAATGAGGAAGGATTGATTACCCCACTGGTTCGGACAGGATCTCTTGCTTGACTCCTTTAAGAGGAGCTTCCCAGAGCATAGATGTAACAATTGGAATTTATCTCCTACCGCAAGATACAGCTACTTGTTTGTTTTACTATCTTGGAGAGTTAATTACTCCCTACTCCAAGATACTAGCCTAAGCTATGTTGGTGATAAAGAGCCCTAGAAATAAAAAGATTGCTAGATAGATTTTACTTTAAGCGTTATTTTTATTGGTTTTTTCTTAAGTCAAAAGGTGCGGAGATGAAACTTTATGGTGTGAAGACTCGACTCCAAAACACTAAAAATGCACTTAAGATGATAAACAATCATTTTCCTTCAATGAATTTCTAGCTAAAGAAAGTTTGAGAATGCAAATGCTTGTAAAAACAAATCTTTCCTTAACAATCAAATGAAAAGAAGAACTTTTTGTCTTTTTCAATACACTAAAAAACGAGACAACTAGTTATGCTCACGAAAATTTCCCTTTCTTTTCAAACACTCAAATACTACAAAAACAAGCTTTTTCAAAAGAGATTTTTTCTTATTTTTATAAAACACTCAAAACTATTAAAAAATATAATTTTGAGATCTATAAATTCTAAAAAAACTAATTGAAGTAAAAGCTTACAAGATTTCTTTTCAAGGATGTTTTACTTAGCTATGATCAAACTAAGGACTAATTTGTCCAGAATCACAAATTAATCAAAAAACAACTAGCTTTTGTTTTCTTTTTAAAAATGAAATCCAAAACTTTCAAAACAAGTTCTTTTCGAAGCTTTGCAAAGAGAAAAACAAGATGTATTCCTCAACAAAGGCAGATTTTACAAATCGGTCAGACTCATAAGAAGACCAGCAAAAACCAAGGTGATCTGAGGTTTCTAAAGGCTCCTAAGCTCTGAGTTACTACAAAGACCAAACGAAAATCAAGCCAGGCACACAAAACTTCTAGAAATTCACCTAAAACCTAAATGCCAATGGAATTAACCTACGAAAAGTTTCTGACAAGACACATGTAGATCTGGGCAGAGGCTAAAAACACATAAACAAATCCTAAGCTGACTGAATGAAAATATTTCAAGTTTTTCAAAATTTTGACAGGGTCCACAGGCCCCTAGTATACCCAGGTGTGGTACCACTCTGTGTGTAAAGCAAAAGTGGGGGATGTCCGCAGTGTGTTACAAACAGAGGGTGCGGTCCTCTTCCAAAAGCGTGAAAAACAAAAAATAATTCAAGAACTACAGAACCTACCCATCCCACACAGCAAGCAAAAACCAGAAACAGAGAAACAATTTCTCAAGTCAAAGTAAAAGCAAAGGCAAAAACCAAAAATTCAAGTCCCCAGCGGTGTCGCCATTTTGTCATGCGGATGAATCGTTCTTGCGGACAAGACCGATCTCCCTAGTATCTAATGATATCTAGCGACAAGCAAACCAAACAAATTCTATCTTTCTCTAAATATGCAATTTATAAATAAAGGTTACTAGGTGTTTTAGGCCTACCTCGGGTCCAGTGCTAGTTTGTAGAAGCCACGCTCCATTGATCCAAATGAGCTCCCTTTTAAAGAATCTGCAAACACAAACAGGCACACATATTAAATAGCACCCGCATAACCAATATAATAAAGCATATTTATCATGATGATCAAGGAATTCATGAAATAAATCATAGAAGACAATTTATTGAGAAAAATGAATCTAATTGTATTAACTTTAATCAAAGAAGAACTTTACAACCTTGGTGCCTTGATGCTGTACAAGCTCCTCCCAGGGTCTAGCAAGAATCTCCTCTACTTTGACAAGTTTCACTCTCTTCCCAAAGAAGCCCAAAGGTATGTAATCTCTCCTCTCAAGCTTAACTAGGAAGTCTCAATTCCAATAGCATTTACCCTAAAAAATGTTCAGCTTTCAACCTCCCTAGCAACCAGCCCAATGCCTCAATTTATAGAGCAGAGGAGGGAAGTTACCAGGTCCACCTTCAAAGGGATAAGTCCCTCCTTCAAAGGGATAAGCTCCTCTCATCAAGGGGTTAACTCCTTTAGTTATGGGATGCATGAACCACCTAGGAGCGAACCATCCACGTCAAGATTTCTTCTAGAAGCATCCAGAATTAACCCAAAGTGAGTTTTTAAGAATAAACTTGCACCTTTTTTTACTTTTACAGGGGTCCACACCCACTCCTTTAGAGACAGAGCGGGCAGGTCCGCAGGTAACATGACCAAGAGGTGGGGGACCGCAGGTAATGGTAAGAGAAAGTGCAGAACCAGAGTTTTATAGATTTTCAAAGGCTTTCTCTCATTTTTAAAGCTTGACATGAAGAGCTGAGGTTTGAGACTTGCAAAGGAGGACAATATGAGTGGTGATAGACTCAAACTGACTGCAGAAAGTCATGGTGACAATATTTTGTGTAACAGGGAGGGAGAGAGGGAGAAAGAGAGAGGGAGGGAGAGGGAGAGGGGTAAAGCGAGGGAGGGAGTGGGGGAGTGAGGGCGAGGGAGGGAGGGGGGAACGAGGGAGGGCGAGGGGGGAGAGGGAGGGAGAGGGGAGGAGGGCGGAGGAGGCAGGGAGGGAGGAGGGCGGAGGGCGAGGGGGATGGGGAGGGTGGGAGGGGTAGAGAGAGATAGAGAGAGAGAGAGAGAGAGAGAGAGAGAGAGAGGGTGAAGGGGAGGGGGGGAGATGGGGTGGGATAGAGTGAGAGGGAGTGAGGGGGGGAGAGTAGGTGGGTAGAGGGGGAGGGGGAGAGGTGGTAGGGACAACGGGGAAGGGGGGGCGAGAGAGAGGGAGGGAGACGGGGGAGAGAGAGAGAGAGAGAATGAGAGGGAGGGAGAGAGGGTGGCAAAGAAGGGGGGCAGAGAGAGGGAAGGAGAGGGAGGCAAAGGGGGTGAGAGAGAGGGAGGGAGAGGGCGAGAGAGGGAGGGAGAGAGCGGGAAGGAGGAAGAGAGGGAGGGGGAGGGAGGAGGGGAGATGGCGAGAGGGAGGGGGACGGAGGGACAAGCGGGGAGGGGTGGCGAGAGGGAGAGGGGGGTTGGTGAGGGGGGGGGGTGGTGAGGGAGGGAGTGGGTGAGAGGGCTGGGCAGAGGACGAGAGGGAGGGAGGGGGAGAGAGCGAGAGGGAGGGAGGGTAGTGGAGGGAGGGAGAGAACGAGGGAGGACAGTGGAGGGAGGGAGGGGAAGTGGGTAGGAGGGTGGGAGTGAGGAAGGGAGTGGGGGTTAGATAGAGGGAGGAAGACTAGGGGAGATGGGGGAGAGAGAGCGGGAGGGAGGGGGGGAGAGATTGAGAGAGAGAGAGAGAGAGAAAGAGAGAGGGAGAGGTGGGGAGAGAGAGCAAGTGGGAGTGAGAGGGAGGGAGGGATGGGGGAGGAGGGCAGGGAGAGGGAGAGAGTGAGGGAGGGAGGAAGAGGGATGGGGAGAGAGAGAGGGAGGCAGGGGGAGTGAGGGGGAGGGAAGGGGGGTAGGAGTGGGGAGGGGGGTCGAGAGAGAGGGAGGGAGAGGGGGGAAGAGAGAACGAGAGCGAAGGAGAGGGGGGTAGGGAGAGGGGGGGAGAGAGAGTGAGAAGGAGGGCGGGGGAGGTAGAGGGGGGAGCGCGGGGGAGGCAGAGAGAGAGATAGAGAGGGGGGAGGGGGGTGAGAAAGGGGGAGGGAGGGAGGAAGGGAGAGAGAGGGAGAGGGAGGGAGGTGGCGAGAGGGCGGGGGAGGGAGAGTGAGAGGGCGGGGGATGGGGGAGAGTGAGACGACGGGGGAGGGGGGAGAGTGATATGGAGAGAGAGGGAGGGAGAGAGAGGGGGGGGAGTGGGAGAGGAAGGTAGGCGGCAAGAGGGGGGGGGAGAGAGGGAGGGAGGGGGTGGGGGAGAGAGGGAGGGAGGGGGTGGGGGAGAGAGAGGGAGGATGAGCGAGAGAGAGAGAGAGAGAGAGAGAGAGAGAGGGAGAGAGGGAGAAAGGGAGAGGGAGAGAGAGAGAGGGAGGGAGAGAGAGAGAGAGAGAGAGAGAGAGAGAGAGAGAGAGAGAGAGAGAAGGAGGGAGAGAGGGAGAAAAGGAGAGAGAGGGAGGGAGGGAGAGAGGGAGGGAGAGGGAGAGGGAGAGAGAGGGTCGGGGAAGGAGGAAGGAGGGTAGGGGGTGGAGAGGGGGAGGGAGGGAATGAGAGAGAGAGAGAGGGAGAGGTGGGGGGAGAGGGGGGAGGGGAGAGGGAGGCAAGAGAGAGAGGGGTACAGGGGAGGGAAAAAAGAGGGGGGGGAGAGCGAGGTGAGGGGCGGGAGGTGGGTGAGAGAGCGAGAGGGAGGGAGAGGGAGGGTGGGAGAGGGAGTGGGAGGGAGGGCGGAAGGGAGGGCGGAAGGGCTGGGTAGGGGGAAGGAGGGCGAGAGGGAGGGTCAGGGTGGGAGAGGAAGGTAGGCAGTGAGAGGGGAAGGAGAGAGAGGGGGAGAGAAAGTGAGAGGGAGGGAAAGGGAGGGTGGGACGGAGAGAGAGGGAGGGAGGGAGCGAGGGAGACATAGAGAGGGAGGGAGGGAGGGAGGGAGAGAGAGAGATAGAGAGAGAGAGAGACAGGGATGGGGAGAGAGGGAGGGAGGGGGAGAGAGGGCGGTAGGGGTTGGAGTGGGGGAGCGATGAAGGGAAGGAGGGATGGTGATAGGGGGTGGAGTGGGGGAGGGAGGGAGAAAGAGAGAGAGAGGGAGAGGGGGGGGAGGGAGATGGGAGCAGAGAGAGGGAGAGAGAGGGGGAGATGGGGGGAGAGGGGAGGGGAGAGCGGGGGCGGGGGGGGGTGGGGTGGGGGTGGGAGAGGTAGGGAGTGGGAGGGCGAGAGAGGGGCAGAGAGGGGGGGGTCGAGGGAGGGGAG
>CM062804.1:444401646-444681646 GCA_031772625.1 Pinus tabuliformis | reverse complement strand
GAGGGAGAGGGGAAAGAGAGGGTGAGAGGGAGAGGGATAGAGAGGGGGGGAGGGAGAGGGGGTGAGGGAGAGAAGGAGAGAGCGAGAGAGAGGGGGGGGAGAGAGGGGAGAGGAGGAGAGGGAGGGTAGAGGAAGGGTGGGGGGGAAGGGGGGACAGGGAGAGGGAGGTAGGGAGGGAGAGGGGGGTAGAGAGAGGGAGGGAGAAGGAGGGATATAGAGAGAGGGAGGGAGAGGGAGGAATATAGAGAGAGAGAGAGAGAGGGAGAGAAAGAGAGAGAGGGGGAGGGAGAGGGGGAGAGAGAGAGGGAGGGAGAGAGAGTGGGGGAGAGGTAGAGAGAGGGAGGGAGAGGGGAGGGAGAGGGAAGAGGGGAGAGGGAGAGGGAGCAAGCTGGAGGGAGGAAGAGGGGGGGAGGGAGAGGGAGTGAGGGGGGTGAGGGAGAGGGAGGGAAAGGGACAAAGAGGGGGAGGAGATTGAGGAAGGGAGGGAGATTGAGGGAGGGGAGGGAGAGGGAGCAAGGGGGGCGAGGAGAGAGAGCGAGAGAGAGAGTGAGAGGGGAGGAGAGGGAGGAGGGTAGAGGGAGGGTGAGGGAAAGGGGGCACAGGGAGAGGGAAGGAGGAAGGGGGAGGGATAGGGAGGGAAGGGGGGGAGAGGGACAGGGAGAGGAGCGAGAGGGAGGGAGGGAGAGGGAGAGCGGGGGAGGGTGAGGGAGGGAGAGCGGGGGAGGGTGAGGGAGGGAGAGCGGGGGAGGGAGAGAGAGGGAGATGGAGGGCGGGACGGAGGTAGAGAGAGAGCGAGAGGGAGAGGGGGGAGAGAGGGGGGGGGAGAGAGAGAGAGAGAGAGAGAGAGAGAGGGAAGGAGGGAGAGGGGAGGAGGGCGGAGGAGGTAGGGAGGGGGAGGGAGGAAGGAGGGGGAGGGGGAGGAAGGGAGAATGGGTGAGGCAAGGGGGTAGAGGGAGTGAGAGGGAGGGATGGGGGTAGAGGGGGAGAGAGGGGGGCGAAGAGGGGAAAGGGGAGGGAGGGAGAGAGGGGCAGAGAGAGCAAGAGGGAGAGAGAGGGGGGGAGAGGGGGTTGAGAGAGAGGGAGGGAGAGGGGGATGGGAGAGGGAGGGAGCGAAAGGGGTAGGGGAGAGGGGAAGAGGGAGGGGTAGGGGACAGAGGGAGGTAGAGGGGGGGGGGGACAGAGGGAGGTAGAGGGGGGGGGGGGACAAAGGGAGGGTGGGCAAGAGAGGGGAGGGCAGAGAGAGGGAGGGAGGGGGAGGTAGAGGGGGGGCGACAGAGGGAGGGAGAGGGTGGGAGAGGGTGGTAGAGGGAAGCAAAGGCGGGGAGGGGGAGGTAGAAGGGGGGCAACAGAGGGAGGGAGAGGGTGGTAGAGGGAAGCAAAGGCGGGGAGAGAGAGGGAGGGAGATGGTGGGAAAGGGAGGGAAGAGAGGGCGAGGGGGAGGGGGAGGGAGTGAGTGGGGGGTGAGAGAGAGGGGGGGAGATGGAGGGACATGGGGAGAGGGAGAGAGAGGGAGAGGGAGGGAGGGAGTGAGGGGGAAGGGAGGAAGGGAGGGGGGCAGAGAGAGGGTGTGAGAGGGGGGGGGTGAGAGAGAGTGCGAGAGAAAGGGAGGAAGGGGGAGCCCAAGCGAGGGGGGGAGAGGGGGAGGGTGAGGGGGAGAGGGGGAGGCAGGGAGGAGGGAGGGCGAGTGGTGAAAGGGGGGGCAAGAGAGAGGGAGGTAGACGGGGGGGATGAGGGGGGGAGAGGGAGTGAGAGGGAAGGAGGGTAGGATAGTGGTGGCCAAAGAGATGGAGGGGAGAAGGGGGGAGAGGGAGAGGGAGAGAGAGAGAGGTAGAGAGAAAGGGGGGGGAGAGAGAGTGGGGGAGGGGGAGAGAGCGAGAGGGAGGGAGAGGGGGGCAAAGGGAGGGAGAGGGGGGGAGAGGGAGAGAGAGGCAGAGGGAGAGGGAGAGAGAGAGATAGGGGAAGAGGGGGATGGAGGGAGGCGGGGGGAGGGGGCGAGAGAGAGGGAGGGAGAGGGGGGCAGAGAGAGCGAGGGGGGGAGAGGGAGAGGGAGAGAGAGAGGGATGGATGAAGAGAGAGAGAGAGAGAGGGAGGGCGGGGGAGTGAGGGGGAGGGGGAGGAAGGGAGGTCGAGGGAGGGGGGGCGAGAGAGAGGGAGGGAGAGGGGGCAAGAGAGAACGAGAGGGAGGGAGAGGGGGGTAGGGAGAGTGAGAGGGAGGGAGAGGTGGGAGGGTAGGGGAGGAAGAGGGAGAGGGAAGGGGAGAGAGAGAGAGAGGGAGGTAGAGAGAGAGAGAGGGGAGCAGCAAACGGGGAGGGAGGGAGAGGTAGGGAGAGAGAGAGAGAGACAGGAAGGGAGGGAGAGTTAGAGAGAGGGGAAGGGGGGAGAGGGGGAGGTGTTTCTGGGAAAACTAGTGTCTTTTCGAGCAACTAGACCTCTAGGTTTGGCAGCTACCCTAGAATCCACAGTTTAAAGAAATTCACAATTTCTTCTACGTATAATAAATAAGAGAAAGACAATGGAACCAACCTAGAACTTCCGCTTAATCCCTTACTTAATCTCTCTCCCCCTTGACAGAGCTTGCAACTCCTCCCCATACTTATCCCACTTGGAGAGTACCTATAGAAACATAGTAGCATAGAACCATCAAAGCATCTTGATCTATTATATCATAAGCATTATAGAATTAGATATATAATGAACATACAATAGCATTCACAAATGATAACATTCACAATTGCACAATCATATGGAAGAAAACTTGAAGAACTTTATTAAATAGAAGGGAGAATTACAACCTAGTTGTCTAATCCAGCATCATCCTCCCAGCATCAATCCCTCTTCACCTCATGAAATAGCAAGATCACACCAACAATACAATGCTCTTTCCTCAAATACAAACTATCAGCACTTCCTTGCAATTCACAATATTCCAGCCTCTGGATCTCTTAGATGAGGGATCCATTTATAGATGTGTGCAAGGGTGTGAGTCATCTCTGGGTTTTGATTAGTGTCATTCCACTTGTTACATTTGGTTCCACAAGAGGAGAGATAACTGAAGTTTAGATCTCTTACTCATCCTTGGGCGAATTCAGAGAGGCAAGTGTCATAGGAGAGGTTTCTAGAAGATTCCATGAGCAACCACCTAGCAAACTATCTCGGACATTTGTCCATCCTCGCCCATCGCACCCTATAGAAGGCCCAAACAGTATGCATCACACCTGAGCAGTGTATCACTCAATATGCATCACACCTGGCCAGTGTAGCAGTCAGTATGGTTCAGTTTAGGCCATTTCTAGATGGTTTTTTAGGTGGAACTTTTGGGGAATGATGTAATCAGATGACCATGTTCTTTTAGGGTATAAAACAACTCTTTTAGGGCTTGATGAGCCCTAGTTTATTGACATATAAGTTTGGGGTTGAAGTGCCCCAATATGTCTATAACAGTTTTCCCCTAAAGCATGAAGTCGTAAATCTTGATATCGGGTGAAATGCTTTATCATGAGGATCCGAGGTTTCGAAACTGGAAAGTGACCTATATAAGATACAATACAATACATCATCATAATATAATTTTCATGATCTAGTTGAGGTGGGCATCCCCATGCTTAGCTTTATAAATTCATTTCCTGTACATAGATCAGATAGTCGTCCGCAGGTGCAGATTGGTGATTCTTCAGATGTAGAGTCATCATCCTTGGTTAGGATGACCATCTATGTAGCTCCTTTGTACTGTATTTGATGTTTTTATATCCCTGAATATATCATAGCCTGAATGGATGAAACTAGATCCGGTGTCTTCAAACTCATTCAATCTTCGCCCATTGTACAAGTCAATCCATGTGAAGAGATGTTCTAAAGTCGAACATGGAAAGACATCGCCTGATTACCAGCCAATAATGTGAGCTGTTAACAGACGCGAGAGGAATCACCGATAATGATGATGACCCTCAAGCTACTACAGTACAATTCACATGGTGTGAATATACGATTCGATGTCGAACACCACGCAAAATATTTCAGTCGAAGGCCATTGATGTCAACCTATCACCGGAAGTGAGAAACTTGCCATTGAGGCATGCAAGATTCAAAGCACTGAAAGGGTTGTTTCTAAGTCAACTTCTTGGATAATGAGCTAATGTCAACAAGAAGTGACTTGTCATAGGAGGGCCTTAATATATCCCACATATACGACATGAAACAAAGCAAATGATTTTCTGGAGGTGAAAACGATCTAATGACACAAGGTTCAGGAATGGCGGTCATGAAAAATGAAGGTTGAAGGTATTGCAGTGGATGAGACATTAACTGGATGGTGAATTCTCAACTGAATGACTTCTCTTGAACATATCAACAACACTGAGATGAATTGGTAGTGTTAACCCCAAAAGATGGATGGTGTGAAAGACCAATGGTGAGACAACCGGTGAACGAAATAACCCAACCCAACTCAATCATGGAGATGAAGTGAAAGTGTCATGTTCAAGAGCGACCTACTACCATAAAGTTTTCAAGTTTTCTTCCCTTTTTCCCCAGTCATTGCTGACCAATACCTCTTTATTTTTGTTAAGCTTGAGGAGGATAACATATGCTTGTTCTATAATTTGCCTTCAGGAAAACCTGTTGCTATGTTTTAACGAGTTTAGCGACAGTGAAACTCGTTAAAGACAGATGGGCAAATAGAGAGGACTAACCAAATCCTCGAAGACATGCTCTGGATGTATGTGATGGACCAACAAAAGAGATTAGAGGAGTTTTTACCCCTTGTGGAATTTGCTTACAATAATAGTTATCAGAGTTCCATCAAGATGGCTTCATTTGAGTTCTTATACGGAAGACCTTGCAGAACACCTCTCAGTTGGGACCAACTAGAGGACCGAGTATTAATAGGACTAGAATGGTGCAAGAGATGGAAGAACAAATGACTATGATTAGGGTGAGGCTAAAAGAAGCATAATATCGACAAAAGATCTATGTTGATGCTCATCAAGTAGATCAAAGTTATGAAGTGGGAGATAGGGTGTTCTTGAGAGTAAGGCCCCAAAAAATCTCTATAAGATTTGGAAAGGGAGAAAAATTGTCTCCACGGTTTGT
This sequence comes from Pinus tabuliformis, assembly GCA_031772625.1. Lineage (NCBI taxonomy): Eukaryota > Viridiplantae > Streptophyta > Pinopsida > Pinales > Pinaceae > Pinus > Pinus tabuliformis. The sequence goes on along the minus strand of CM062804.1, from coordinate 444,676,558 downwards.
GGGACCTTTTCAAATCTTAGAAAGGAAAGGGTCGGTAGCATATAAGTTTGCCTTACCTCTATCTTTAGCGCATATGCATGATGTGTTTCATATTTTTTTTTTTGCATCATTATATTTCAGATCCTTCGCATGTTACTGATTTTGGTCATTTGCAGGTTTCGGATGAGGGAACAGTAATGGCTGAACCAGTTCGCATAAATAGACCAACGAACTTTGTAGCTTAGACGATGATTAGTGGACCAAGTTAAGGTCCAGTGGGACAATTATAGTCCTAGTTCAGAGACTTGGTAGGACGTTGTTCGCTTAGTGGGTCCTCACCCAGGTTCAGAGTTATTTGCGCCAAACAAATCCCTACACTACTGTCCCTTTCGGCATCAATCCATGGAGAGCCGACTAAATTCTCACCCAAACCAGCATTGGCGGATGCTAGAACCAAGTTTCTGCACCTAGATATCAGCGTGATGTCATTTTGTGCCCTAAATCCGCTTTCGCGTAGATTGATAAGACTTTATGGCTTATCGATATAACTCCCATTAATCAGCCTCTAGACCTTTGTGAAGGTATACGGCTATCTTTCACAAACCTTGAACATACTAATCAGCTACTTAAGCGCATCAAAGATTACTCTTAATCCAACAATTATTCAGATCGACCTAAGTTTTCGATAACTTCAACATACAACAAGATAATCTTCGTGTAAATAGTCAACATTAATTTCGTTCATATAAAAATATAAATCTGTAAAGTCGAACATCAATACATCATTATTTCATAAAACCATCACAACATAAAACACATTCATATAAACAAAAGTAAAGAGATAAACACGAGTATTTCTGCAACAATATTCTTTAATAATATTGAGTTCATCTTACAGACTCAAACTTCCCCGCGCACTCAGCTGTAGGGGTCTGCGCACTCAGCTGTGGACTCTATTCTAGGCCTCTACGCACACAGTTGCAGAGCCTTTCTTCCTACTCTTCTTCGCTAACTCTCTAGACTTCTCCCATAGACAAAACTTCATTACTTGCCTTCGACATCCTAAGACACACCTATTTATACCATCCCATGGTCTGCGGACCAAGGGTAGATCCTCAAAAAGCTGACTCAACTTACATAAAGAAGGGTAAAACCCTTTATGATTCTTTAACGAACTACACACTCCGTGACCACAATTTGCGGAGACTTTACATCTTTATACAACAAAACTTGGGCTTTTGCCCCAAAACCATGGTAAATTTTAGGGGCAAATATTAGCCCAATAGCGAAATTTAAGGGGTTTTTCATTTTAGAGGGGCGAAATTTTTATAAAACACCCATTTCATATATTTAGCTCAACTTTTATTTAAAAATAATTATTTTTTTCATTTTAGCCCAAAACAAAGGGGTAGACAAATTATGAAAAAACTCATTTGACCCGATTCACCTAGTTTGGGAGGTTATATTCAATTACAATCGCCTGATTTTCTGCTTTGCAATGTTAAATTGTTTGCAATTGCCCATTTTTTGGTTTGGGAGGTTGTATTTAGTCCCAATAAATAAAAATAAAAATAAAGTGGAGGTATGGTAAATAAATAAAACATAATTTTATACTTACTCCAAAGGTATGGTAAATAAATAAAAATATGAATAAACTAGAGGTGTGGTAAATAAATAAAACCTCTTTTTATATTTAGTCCATATCCCTCATTCTATTTAAGAAGGCTAAAAAAAGAGGTTTTATTTAAGTGAATCCTATGGGCCAAATACCATAGTTCTTTTTTTCCAAAGAAAAAATCAAACTTTTTATTACCAGGATAAAAAGTTACATAGTATATGTTGAGGCATTTGATTTGCTCTATAACTTATTGATCATAGAGCTCACTGGATGAGAACATTCAGTCCAGCCAAACATTTAAAGAAACCACTGAGCAGATGCACGGCCTCCTCATATGAGGAAATTTCGGGCCAGTGCTTGTCAAAGGTGGTGAGCACACAAAAATAAAAAGAAAAATAAAGACAAAACTTCAAGAGAAAAAGACCACAACGATAAAAAAAGAGCTGACATTTGGGGGAATCATGACTTCCTCCCCTTTTTCTTCTTGACCTTTCACCATTCTCCTTGGGACAGAATTATGGGTACAATTTGAAGTGGATTTTCATCGTCGGGTCGGGGATTTTCATTGTCTGAATCAGAGGTGTCTGATGAATGCTACCTTTTGGTTCCACTTATTTCCATTGAATTTGAATTCTTTCCAAATTGTGATTCCATAAGCTCTTGTGTAGGAGTCTTTTGAGTTTCTGTTTGGTTGTTTTCATTTGGAACGGGTTCTTCGTCTTCATATTCTTCCTCCTCGTCCGAATCTGAATGGGTAATTTTCCATCCCGTTTGTTGATTGTCGATTCTCTTCTTTCTGCGGTTGTTCTTTTTGTATTCTAGACATGTATTTTGGAGGTGTCCAGTTTGCCGACATATTCTGCACCTGAAAGCTGTGTTTTCATAATCTAATGACTACATCCAGCTGCGATCTTTGTGTTTCAGTTTTATGCTTCTCGGTAATCCTTTACTGAGGTCTACTTCCACACATATGCGTGCGAAAGTAAAAATTCTTTCATCTATTCTTTGTGTATCCATTTTGATATATCTGCCTATGGTGTTGCCTATGCTTGCAAGTACCTTTTGGTCCTAGAAATGGATAGGGAGATTATGAAGACGAACCCAAACGGGCATCCTAGATACAATGAAAGTATTTGCATCAAATTCCGGGAACCATGGAGTGATAAAGAGACCCGAAGATCCCCAGAACCAAGGTCCTTCCTGAATCACAAGGTCTCTCACTTCTGATGATTGAAATTTAACTATAAAAAACCCTTTGGAATAGAGATGGATCTCACAGTCCAAAGACCATTTCGTGAGTATCCAATGGAATAGATCCAAGGGTTTGGGCCAGAATCCGTTGAAACGACAAATTATGGCTAGCTTTTCATAGCTGTTACATACCTTCTCAGCTTCTGTTGTATCGATTGTTAGTTTTGGTGTATGCTGCATTTGCTCCACTATATATGGACTTGGTTCTGATCCAACCTGCTTTGGAGTTGTTGGAGAAGCTTTCCCCCCTTGTAAAATATTCTTGTAAGATGTTCCTTCACTTCTGTGCTGCTGGTGTAGATCTGGGTTGTGATTTGATTTGGATCTGCTTCCTCCTTCTGTTGATTTGCTTGTTGTTGCACCTCCTCGTAGTCTCATATTGAGAATGATTGTAGATCCTGGTTTGACGTTGTAATCCTTTATGGATCTGAAGTCTTGTAGCGATCTGCCCGTTGTTAATAAGTGTTTCTTGCCAGTTGGGTAGCCGATCTGATTGGCAATGTTATTTTTCAAATCTGTTACACTGTTTGTAGCGTAAGCCCAGATCAATGTTGTATTCCCCATGGGCATTTTGATGAAAATTTGAAAATGCTTGGGAGTTATCTCATCATAGCTGGCGATCTGCGACCAGGAGCCAGTTTTGTGGTCATCCCTTTCCACTACAGTGGCTTCGATACTTACCAGATCCAGCCCATCCAAATTTGCATCAGATCTATGTAGAACCTTGATCTCATCAACATAGCCGTGGATCTACCTTGCTTTGAGGAGCCCATCTGCGGCTGATCTGTGGAAAGAAGGATCCGCAGCAAAAAGGATAGTTCTTTTTCCAGATCCAGGATTTAGCACTGCCTGAGGCCCAAGATCGATTCACCCAACTATGAGAAAGCTTTGATCTAGTCCTAGGAAGCTCCTCTCCTCCGATTGCAGAATGACGACAACAGTTTGAAACCTCATATCGGTCTTGAAATCCTGGGCAATCTCCCTCACCAGGCGCTGGAAGGGGAGCTTCCTTTTCAAATGCTCAGTGCTCTTCTGGTACTTTCGGATCTCATGGAGGGCATCGGTGCCGGGCCTGAATCTGTGAGGCTTCTTCACTCCTCCTGTCGCCGGGGCAGACTTCCGAGCAGCCTTCGTTGCAAGCTACTTCCACGGTGCCTTCCCACCAGTCGACTTCCGGGCTGTCTGCGTTGTGCGAGCCATCTCTCTATTCTTTCTCAGCTTCCTGCCAAATACCATAGTTATAAAAGAGGTATGGTAAATTAATAAAAATATAAATAAACGAGAGGTATGGTAAATAAATAAAACATTTTTTATATTTACTCCAGAAGTCACCTTATATTTACGAACACGCAAGGGTGTAAATAAATAAAAATATAAATAAAGGGAGGTATCGTAAATAAATAAAACCACTTTTTATACTTACTCCAAATGTATGGTAAATAAATAAAAATATAAATATACTAGAAGTATGGTAAATAAATAAAACCTCTTTTTATATTTAGTCCATAAACCTCTTTCTATTTAAGAAGGCTCAAAAAATAGGTTTTATTTAAGTGAATCCTATGGGCCAAATACCATATTTATAAAAGAGAAATGGTAAATTAATAAAAATATAAATAAACGAGACATATGGTAAATAAATAAAACATTTTTTTATATTTACTCCATAAGTCGCCTTATATTTACAAACACTCAAAAAATGTGTTATATTTAGGTGAAGCCTATGGGCTAAATACTATGGGTCAAATACCATGGGCCAAATTATTATTAATACCATGCAAAAAGACATTATTAACCCTAATATTAGTATTAATAAAAATAAATATGGCACAAGGTATTGACCCATGGTATTCATGTGGAATGTAGCCTATTTAAAGGGAGGAATTAGACTAGCATAGATCCATCTTTACTCTGAATCTACTAAACCGCGAGAGGGATCAAATATCGTGATATGCAAACTAACATAGAGTAAAAAAATATTTGATCCCTCTCGGGGCTTGGTAGATCAAGAGTAAAAATGGATCTTATAATTTAATGCCACTTAAACATTTCAACTTGGTTATATTAAAAAAAAAACTAAAAAAAAAAATTAATTATTAATTTTATTAATTTTTATAAATTACTAATAGTAGTTTTTAAGCTCTAGGTTTATGATAACCCATGGTATTGACCCATGGTAATACCATGGTATTCATGTGAGCATAGACTATTTAAAGGGGGAATTCTACCAGCTTAGATCCATCTTAATTCCGGGTCTACAGTTGGTTTTTATGATAATGAAGATATTACATAGACTTAAGAAATTATATTGTAAAAAACATCTTAAGGTGAATGGTTAAAAATACATTTAGTCACTTCACAATATTTAGTAAAAAATATCAATATCTCCATTAATATTTGTTTTTTTTATTTAACAAAAAAAACAAAACAATGAAATCTTATCACTCTTTCTGCATCACCTTCGGAGAAGAGAGATAGTCGCTGCCTATATTTCCCACCATTTTTCAAACGTTCTCAATATGATATCTTCATGAAAAAGTTAAGGTACTGATGTTGGATTAGTTGTTTGAAAAAAATGCTGGTTTGTACAACCTTTCATCTTCTTTGTTATTCTTAGTTTGTCATAATAATCTGTAGGGGTTGGGTCATGCACCATATTGTCCTAAAAGGTGGAGATTGTGCACCAAAAAGGAAATTAATCCACATGTTACAACGTTGTTAAAAAATGCAAGACGTATGAAGGTAGTGAATTATGCTGATAAGCAATTTAGTGGAGATTGTGCACCAAAAAGGAAATTAATCCACATGTTACAATGTTGTTAAAAAATGCAAGACGTATGAAGGTAGTGAATTATGCTAATAAGCAATTTAGATTGGGAGAGACATAATTAAATTTTATTATTTAATTGAAGATTTCTAATCCAAATAATAATAAATCTACATTTAGATATTTATATATTGATTGGAAGGCTTCTGACAATGGTCACTTCTTTCCATAGATCTCCTTCAAGCCTTTGGGATACCTACTACTTTCTTATATTATATAGTTGGGACTTCCTACTTGTTGGCGTGTTGGGGTAAACAAACTTGATGTGTGTTTTTTTTTTTTTTTATCTCGCAGTTGGAGTCTATGGAATAAGAAAGAAATTTGATAGCTTGACAAAAGTGGTAGAGAAAAGATTAATCTCTCCTACCTTGACAAAACTGGTGGTCAAGATCAACACCTACAAGAACTTTGTTATGGAATATTATCAAAACTAATACAAGGATATGAAAGAGTTTATAGTAAGAACCTTGACAAACATGGCCACTAAAACTTGCAACATCGTTTGTAGGAAGAGAAAATTATGTTTCTTTTTTCCGAACATGTATGTTAATATATTACAGTTTAATGAATATGTTTTCCTATTTTTTTTTTCCACAGAAAAATCCTTCCTTTTATTAATAAAAAGGATTACATACAGTATGTAAAAAGAAAACGCCAAGCCTGAAGCCGCCAGCAAAGGGCGAGACTCAGCTAGCAAACGTTCTCAGACAGAAAACCCGTCGCAGGAGGGAAGAAACCTCCCAAACCGCTCAAAGCATTTGAGCACAGCCCTAAGGCCCGCAGCTAATCAATGAAGAGCCGCCGAAAGAGGAAACAAAGTCCCAAAAACACCAGCGACAATGGAAGAAAGGACCACGCAGATCCACAACAACCACCAATGAGGATTGAAGCCACTGCGAGAAAAACAGGAAACACTGCCCGGGCATCCACACATAGGGAAAACAGCCCAAGAAAGACGGCAGGGTAGAAAAAAATTGAAAAGGAGACATGGAACAAAAACAAATACACACATATATTTACAGGAACAGAGGAAGTATGAAGAAAGATTAGGCGAAGATGGGTTGATCAACAGGCCGAACAAACCCATTATCAACCTCCGAGACAGCCCACGACCCCATCTCTCGGTCTACTCCTTATATGTTTTCCTATTATCATATATGGTTTCATACTTTAACAAAACATTCGCTAAGACTTCACAATGTTTTATTATTCAGTGAAAAATTTGGCAAGATCTTACAAGATTTTATAATTTAGTGAAAGATTCACCATGAATTTACAAGATATTATAATCTAGTGAGAGATTCGCCAAAAAAATTATATATACATATTATATTATTGATAAATAGCTTACCATTTTTCCTATGTATCATGGGGATTCATCCATTTATTATACAAATAAATTTAGGGTGGTTCTTAAAATTTTCCCTGCCCAAAACTAACCCTAGGGGACCCCATCCCAACAGGTCTCCAACACAAAGATCATGATTCGCCCTCGAGTCACTTGGCTGGTGCGGAGATCTTACTGCGAAGATCCCCCAGCTCCACTTGTGCAGTTACTACCTCATTCATGCTCTGCATGGATGCCTACTTGATCTATTCCACCAGCTGCTCTATGGTTGGTCCTGCACTATCCTGCTTGATTTTTTGTTGCGTACTCTACAAGTTCGCCAATTTCTCTTAAATATTGGCGGAGACAATGTAGGCCTCATCTAGCTAGGGCCCCAATTTGGCCTTAAGAATGACCTCTTTCTTCTACACTTCTTCCACCTGTGTAAGCAATTGCTTCACCTCCTTTAGCTTAGAAAGGCATTGTATTGTAGCAACGGTGTACATCGTCACCCTCACTTCATTATATTTCTACTGGAGCTCGCAGACTTCTGTATTCAAGACTTGCAGGGTGGGATCTTCCTGCAGGGCCATGACTACCTCCATAGCTTGCTCAAATAGCATGGTGCAATCCACCACCGCGGCATCCACTGTCGTAACTCCATCTTTCATAGCATCTTCATGTTGTTCCCTTACCTCTGGCTGGGTTGAAGGTTGTGACTTGAGCTCCAGCTCTGTTATCTTCAGGTTCAATTTAAACTGGACTCTAGCCACCTCTGCCTTGGCATTGTGCACGCCCATAGCAAGTATTCTGATCTTTGCCTCCATTAGTGCATCCTCTGGGATATGCAATTCCAACACCATTCTACATGATTCTGCCACTGCAGTTGCTAGCTGAGCGCTCTGCACCTGTATTGTTTCCTTTTCCTTTAGCACCTCTATCTTTTCAGTGAACATCTACTCGTTTTTCACTCTATATTCACTTATGGGACTGAGCACGTACTTCTCCCGAGCTCTGAACTATGCTATCACACCTACCTGCAGTGTGTGAAGGTACACATTGGGGAGCGCAGCCAGGTTGAGGCCGATATTCTTCAAAAAACTTACAATGACCTTGTCATCAAAAGCCTTCACACTCAAGGATCCATCTGGAAGCGTGACTTCCTAGAGATCCAGTGATCAAACCATCTCTACTACCTAAGTGGTCCCCGGTGCCAAACTTGTTGATGTAGCGCTGATCTGCCCTACGCCTACCTAGATCCTACTCGTCCGAATTTGCAGCTCGCGTAGATCCTTTTGGATGGTACTCAACGCCTGTTGGTGCTGCTGTTCGAACTACTGGAATAGTTCTGTCGTGGTATCACGCACCTTGTCACCTATTTTGTCCAGGGCGTTGTTTGTTAAAGTAATCGTATCCAGCAACGGATTTGTCACTTTTGATTTCTTCTGCGACCCTTCCTTTCCTTGTTCCATGTACCTTTTGATCTGGAAGGGAGTGCTCTGCTCCTCCTGACCACCATCGCCCTGCTCTGACTACTCCTCCTCCTCTGTTTGGGGTGTAGGGGACTTACCGCTCCGCCTGGAGTCACGCTTTTCCTGTTCGGTTTGCTGCTCCGCGGCGCTCTCTGCTTCCACTCGAGCCTTCTCCTCAACCTCTTTTCAACACTTCTGGGTCAACTGCTTAACCTTCTGCTTGGCCGCTTCCTTCTTTTTCTTCTCTGCGGACTTTCTGGTGCTTGTGGCCGGATCGGATGGAGTGTGCCAATCTGTCATCCAACGCTTAATGGTTTCCTAGATGGCATCGTCCATGGCCAGGTAAGGTAGATCAAACCATTTTTGTTACAGATCCTTCCACACCCTGATGTAGAAGTGGTGGAAATCTACCTTAAACTCTGCATACTCTGCTAGCTTCTCAAATATGGTTGGTGACAACCGCACCTTTTTGTTGATGGCCATGCAAATGCTCACCTCCATCAATACCTAGAATAATTTGGTCTCTATGACATGCAAGACATCCTTGGTTTCCCAAAAGGATGCAAACTGTGCAACCTCTGGCAAATCTTTCTCCACGGGAGGAAACTGATTGTCCTTCGACAGATCCCAAGCCACTAATATGATGGAGAGTAATAGCCACGTGTAGTGGAATTTTTTACTCTCATCCTGTGCCTCTCGATAGTTTGCCAGGAACTCACTGCAGAGGTAGCACGACCAATTGAACTACATTCCCCCCGTGCACTAGGCAGCCAAAGAAATCACTGGTGTTGAAACCTCGTTCGCGTGGAATTTTCTCATAACTTTTCTGGCTAAGATCTATGTCACTATTTTCACCGCAGGGTTAGTGACATGGGTGATTGAATACCTGCATGGCTTCTTCACAAGTTTGAACTTATCCTTCATCTTTTCAGCGAGGTTGCACTCGCTCATCTTTCTGCCAAACTCCTTTGCCAGATTCAACCCTGAGTGTGGTAGCAACGTGATCTGATGGATCAACATATCAGTAATAGGGATTGGCGCGCTCAGCCACAAAAAGCTGTCATGCATCAGGGACAACAACTGCTTAATAACAATCAGGTTGATGTTGAAGCGGTGGTATTGGGGCACCCACAACAGGTTCAAAAACTCCAACTGATTCACTCAGCGAATCCACTCCATAGGCTCCAACACGGTGACACGTGACTCCTTGTAAAAGACCCTCTTCATGTAGTTTTCTATTGCCAAGTGGGGGAACCTCTCATGGTCCGCAAAATCCCAGTCTTCCAGCTTTAAATGTGGAATCTGCACCAAGCGCAGACCTTCAAAAGTGATGCTCTCCGGTAGCAGGGGTGTATTGAGGAGGAATTTTCCTACATCTGGGTCCTTAGGGACCTTCATTTTTCCCTTACGTGAAGGGATATAATCTATAATTTTGGAGATAGGCTCCACTCCCTCGGCATCTATGTCCTCCGCACCCTCTTCGACCTCTAAATCTGTCACTTTCCCTTATCTTTTGTAGACGGTTTGTCTTTCTTCTCGGCCTGTGTAGCAGCATGCTTCCTCGGTGACTCGCGTACCAACATGGACTTCTTTTGTTTATTCTTCTTGAGTTTGGGGACTTCTCTTACTGGTGTAGGTTTCGTCCTAGGCGACCTCGGTGCCATAGGCACAACAGCTGGACCCTTTATGCTCACAACTTCCGGGACTTCTCCCTCAGAAGCAACATCCCCACTAGTGCTCATAGTTTCCATGGGGCTTGGTCCTAGCATCTTTTCCAGGATGAATTTCTGATTTACCTATGATAACTTGGAAAATGTAGGGCTAATAACTAAATCTTCCCAATACGAGTGATTCATATGCAATTGACAACACAACTCGATAAAAACTCTAAGGATGCAAAGTGTTTTTTGCTAGATGGCCATGCGTAATTTATAGGAAAATTTGAATTCAAATTTGACCGTTCCCCCCAAAATCTGTTCATAAATGTTTATTTGGCAGCAAATCTCCAAATATTTCAGCCTTAATTGCCTTAAATGTCGCCCCCACTCCTATTAACCATCTTTTAGCAGTCAAATCATGAACATTAACTGTAACGGTCACTTTTTGGTTGTGCTACGTGGTCTCTCCCCCTATAGCGCAGCTCCCTTCGCACTTCTCCTAGTGCTATGGCATCACCCATTTTCGCGCAGCCCCCCTGTCCCATAGTTTTACAAACTGAGCATTGTAGTTTATAGTCTCGTGCCTCCTTGCAGCTTCCTAGAGTGCTAAGATTGTGTTACCATCATGTAGTCATTGGGTCGGATCCCCGGTGTATGGCTTCAATTGGCTTCCATTTGACCTTCCCGGAAATGGGTCTCCATTCAACTTCGTGAGCTGAACTACTCCACCATCTGTAATCTCTTTGATAACATATGGCCTCAGCTAGTGCATCTGGAATTTTCCTAGAAACTTATGAAACTTACTTTCATATAATAAAACCAAATCATTTACCTTGAAGGTGCGTAATTTTATGTGTTGATTGTGCCAAGATTTTTCACGTTCCTTTTGAACCTGCTAATGGAATCCAACCAAAAACCTATCTTCCTCGAGCTCCATTAGTTGCGCAAGCCTTTCTTCTAAGGCTCTGTGGTCCACCATTCCTCTGAAGGTTGCAATGCGTAGACTAGGCATGATATACTCCATAGGCATGACAGCTTCCACGCCATAGACCAACCTAAATGGTGTCTGACCAATAAGCTTTTTACAAGTGGTTCGATGAGCCCATAACACTGTCATTATGCACACGTCCCAATCATTCCACTGCATGTTGCAAACCTTCATCAACACATTCTCCAATATCTTATTAAATGCCTCAACTGTTCCATTGGCCTGAGGATGATATGGCGTACTCTTCTAATAATAAACCTGGAACTCTTCTATCAGCACGTTGATCATTTCATTGAGAAAATGCATACCGCGATCACTCATCAAAACCTTCGGGCAACCAAACATGGTCAACACATATTCGAATAGAAATTTCATAGTTGTTGCCCCTGTACAGTCCTTCACAAGCTATGCCTCCACCCATCTGGTCAAATATTTGGTCACGATGATGATATACCGTGCACCTGTTTTCTTGCCTGGAGGTTGAATCGGTCCTACAAAATCAATTGCCCATTTCTCAAATGGCTACAATGACACCTACAGATTCAAATGTAGCTCATCCCTCCATGATGGCCTGCCCGTTCTCTAACATGCATCGCATACCCTATAATAGGCTTTAGAATCCTTATGCAGCGTTGACCACCACAACCCAACGCGCAAAATATTATGCGTTGTTGCTTTTCCTGCATAATTCCCTCCCGCAGCTCCTCCATGGCTTCAGCACGGATACTATTCCATTCAAAATCATGCATATAACATCGAAGTATCTCATCCGATCCCATCTTATACAAATGCCCTGCAATTACAAAGAAATATGTCTTGCGCACCACCAATTATTTCTTTTTCTGACTAATATATCCTTCTGGAGTCATTCTTGTGGTCAAGAAATGGATAATATCTATGAAGTGATTATCTGCTACGCACACTAAGAAGAGTTGTGCGTCAGGAAGCCCTTCCTCCAAATTGGTAAGCTCTTCTCCTGTTTCAATGCGTGATAGATGGTATGGCCCTGCATTCAATCGCCCTAGCTTCACAATTACATTGAAATCATATTCTTGGAACAACAGTAGCCATATGCATATTCCCCCGCCAACACAAGCTGATTAACTAGAATAGTTTGTGTACATCTTGAAATGTCTGCCTAGCAGGTAATATCTAAAATTCTAGAGCACGTACACCATAGCCAAGCCTTCATTATTTGTCTTCAAATACTTCTTTTCATCCTCTGACAACTTCCTACTCGCAAACAGTATAGGATGATATAGTTCTTCTTCGCCAGCCCGTGTCAGCACTACCTCCAACGCAATACATGAGGCATCCACATGCACATGGAATTCCTTCTTCCAATCTGGGAAGACTAGGATCGACACAGTGACCATTTTCTCCTTCAGTACATCTAGGCTGCGCTGACATTCTTCATCCCAATAGAATGTAGCATCCTTCTTCAGTAGCTTTTCCATAGGCGCGGTAATCTGAGCATAACTTTTGATGAACTTTTGATAGTACCCAATGTGGCCTAGTATTGCGCACAACTATTTAAAACTTCTTGGTGCCTCCAAATTAATTATTACCATGAGCTTAGCAGGGTCCACCATAAGTCCTTTCCTGCATACCACATGACCCAGCAAAATTCTGAAAGGGACGCAAAACAAGCATTTCTTCAGGTTTAGCACAATCTGATACCTTCGGTATGTATCCAGCATCAAGCGCAAACTAGCTACATGGCGCTTTACTAGCCCAAACATTGTCCAATCATTAAAATATACCTCCAAGAACCTATGAATGAATTCTTTGGACGCCGCGATGACTACGCGCGAGAAGATCGTCGATGCATTCTTAGGTCCAAAAGGCATCACTGTATACTAGAAACATCCCCACTTTGTCGTGAAGGTGGTATTACTTTTGTCTTCTGGTGCGATCTTTATCTAATGGTATCCAGAGAACCCATCAGTGAATGAGTAGGCCTCCTGCCCTCTAACATTATCATGAACGCAAGCATCATTAAGATTCCTGAAATATCCGCAAATCCTTATTTCATCATTTTTCTCCTTTTCTTGATTGACCATTGGACTCACCCAATCAGATTCCTCCACCAGTTCAATAATACCCACTGCAAGCATATTGTCCAACTCTAAGCGGATCTTTTCCTTGTATTTCGAATTAAGGCGATATGGCCTTTGATTAATGAGCTTCATGTCTAGTTTCAAAGTTATTTTCATGACTCCCAAATCGTGTATGATTCCTTTTAAGTCCGATTTTTTGTTAGGAAATAAGTATTGATATTCGCGGAGTAACTCATTGACTTTATCTACTATAGCATCATCCTAGTAATCCCCAATCTTTGCAAACTTCGGCTCTACCTCTGTGCCAATGTTCACTTGTCTAGTCTTCAACGGTGCGGTGATGTCTAGATTTTCTATCTATGGTCCCTCAACTTTGCAGTGGCCTTTGACCTCTGGGATGTTAATATTCCTTGGATCCTCATCATCTTCTTCAGTGGACACATTATAGCACTCCAACACATGGAGCAATTGTGTGCTCCAATCTGGTTGAATCAATTCTAAAGGATCTTGTAGTATTCTGAAGATTGTTGCCTTAACCTCTTGTAGCACTTCCTTGATGCTTTCAAACCCATCCTCAAAGTTGAAGGTCATAAAAAATATTTCTCTTAAGATGTCCCACTTTGCGGTACCATGGCAGAGCTCTGTTTCTAGGTACCAATTCATAGGAATGATGTCAAAAGCGTGACAGAAAATATGCACCCACTTTGGTTGCAGCTCTGTTCCATAAACCCTAGTCCATTTTTCTAAATGATCGCATGGATCATTTCTCCCATCGTATTTTTCAATTAGTCAAACTTTCAGGTGACCAAACTGTAATCTCATCATTCTTCTATACTCGCACCATTCATCGAAACTGTCTTTATGTGTACCACACCATCATGCAGGCATAGCGCACAAAGCCAAATACAACGCTTGGAAGTGGTGCTTCTCCAGTACTTCCCTTTCAAATGCATCCAAAAATTTATCTACATTAGTCAAACCATCATAATAAGGTAAATTTCTTACCTCTGATGACACATAGTGCAATTATTTAGTCATCATATTACAATGCAGCGTAGATACTTCATGCAACCTATTCTACTAGTGCTCCAATTCTTCATCTAAATCTGATGTACATGAGCTTTCGTGGTCCCATGCAATTCATCCATCGGTTGTCGGATTAACCCAATCTTGGTCTTGCATTGTAAATTTATAGATCTGATCCAGATCATCATTGCTTTCCTCATAGTCGCGGACCGGTTCAGTATAGCGCAGTCCTTCTGCAAGGTCCAATGGAACTACAACACAAAGTGATTTTCTTTCAAATGACATAGTCCGCTTCTTCAAATTGATTACCCCATTCATGTCAATAGCCCAATCAATTCCCAGGAGCACAGGGTATGGATTGTTGTCATCAACAATCTCTATCACTTCAAAATCAGCCAACGCGCTTGCACCTTCTATATCTATAGTCACTCTATGCAATCTCCCCATATGGATTATCTTTTGTTTATTTTCCATTCTCAATTGAATCGGAGACCATTGCAGCGCAGGTCTCCCCATTCTTTCCCATGTTCTGTTTAGTTAAAACATTCACATCCGACCCTAGATCCAAAATAACTTGATCCATCTCATAGTCTCTTATTTGCGCGGTAAGCCTCATCTCACACCCTGTTCTCGTCTTATGTTTTCCTATCTTTCTGACTACGCGGTGTCCTTCAGGAGCACCTTCCTTACCAACACACTTATTTATCAGTTCTTGTAGCCCTTTCATGGCCTTTCTGTCGTGTAGCAGCTTCATACAAGTCTCCAAGAAAGTGGTAAGCATGGAGGGGTCAACTTCTTCAGATAGCTTGTCCTAACTTCCTGAGGTAGAGGCCTCAGCGAAGCTTTTATTTGCTTCCATGAACATCTCCTTCGCGTGCACCAGATAAAACCCAACCTCCTTTTCTAGAGCCTATTGAACCCACTCACTTTCTTCGGGTTGCTTTCCTTTATCATCACCAGTCATCATTTCACTTCGCAACACAATATTCACATTGGGATCCTCCTCACGAGGCTCGTCCCTCATCATCTGTAGATTCTGGGTAGACTGCTGAGGTTGCGCCTTCTTCTCCTGCATCTTAGCTATTAGTATAGGGCATTCTTCTATCGTGTGGTCAAACTAAGTGCAATACCGACACGACAGTCATGTATGGCTTATACACTCCCGTGCATAGTGTCTTGGCACTCCACAATTGTAGCAAAAAACTTTTCCTCGACCTCTACCAAGTCCTCCTCCTCCTTGGCCTCATCCATGCCCTTGATATCCTTCACGCGCTCCCCCAGCGCCTTGATCCAGAGGCCGAGTTTCTGTTTGCATTTGATACGTGGGTGTTCTTTCCATCATCAATTCATAGCTATGGCAATTATGCTCATCTTGGACCACCGACTTACATAAATTGCAGAATAATTGTTGCGGCCTCTGTAAAAAAATTTGCAGCAAGTGACAATTGTCTGTTACATGGTTTCCAGCTACATGATAGATAGTGCACCACAACATGGGCCCTGCACTTGGTCCCACGGAAACCTCCTGTCTCAGGGGCATTGGCCCTCCCCCTGTAATATAATTTGTAAAAACAGGGCAGTGATCTTTATCATGCCCCTGGCTTTTACATTTTAGGCACCAAACTTCTTCGCTCACCTCCGACCAAGCGAATTTTTCCTTCCTCAAGCTCTGCAACTCCAAGCAGAGGTTCTACAACTCCACATGGATCCGCTGAACTCCCAAAGCAACATCCTGAATAATTTTTTCATGCAATCTCATCACAATTTCTAGGGCTTCCACTTGGATCCCTATCTTTTTTTGCAATAAATCAATGCTTAGGTGGGGCAGAAGTAAGGCTACAAACCATTCACGGTGCTGACTATTCGTGAAATTCATGTTAGCTTTGTGGATTTGGCACTTCAGTCTCTAATTTAGCTCCCAGGGTGTTTCACTAGGCCTCATCATGATTTTCTTGAATCCAATGACTGATTGTGATTCAGACTTGGGCCTATTGAATTCCTTATTCAGAGCAGTTTGAGTGTCCGCTAATGATGCCAATGGGTTATCGGTGTAGTACTTAATGTACCATGTCAACGCACGATCTTATAGAGCAGTTACCAACTGCGCCTTCTTTATATGATCATCTGTAAAATTCTGTGACATCCATACAACCTTCGCAACGAACCAAAACTGATCTAGGTCCTCACTTCCCAAGCCCTTGAAAATGGGCAACTTCATGGTATTCGACATATTGAACGGTGGCGGAGGTGGTGGTGGTGTGGGTGAAGGTGTATGTTGTGGAGGTGAAGGTGGAGGTGGTGTGGGTGGATGAGGTATTCATGGAAAACCCTTCTTTATCAACTGTACAGTACTTCATAGTGAGGCTTGTACTGCTCCCTCATCGTCACTCGAAGGAGGTTCTATAAATGGGTTGTATTTAGAACCTACTCTCTCCAGATTTCTAAAGAATCGTCAACTTCGTGTAGATCCAAACATCAAGGCAGTGGCATAACCCTCTTTTCACACAAGAGCATTTTAATCCAAGTATTCAAAGATTTCAAATACTTACCTCGTGTCCTTTGAGGAAGCGTCGCTCTACTTCACTAAAGATGATTGAGGTATCGACCATGAATTCTGTCACAAATCCTCCTATGACTCGATCAAGCCAGTAATCAATAGCGCACATGATCTTATCTTCAGAAGCTTCCAACCTTCGCACTAGCTTTAAGGTCCACACTAATGGACCATCAAGCCTCCAGCTTCCTTAGCCGTCTGCTAATTTAGCGATCCACTCAGACAGTTCGATCGGGAAGGTGTAGAAGAATACTTCGTGTATTTCTGTGTATAGATACCTATCCAACCACTGTTCTTTTCTCAGGTGCAGATTTCTGTTCTCTTGCACTGCGAATTCGTGGGTCTTTCTCTCCAACCACTTCTCAACTTCTTTCTTTGTTGGATTCCAGTGATGCGACATAACACATCTCTTTATGCAGATCCTGCTCCCGACAATAGAACCATTTGTTGGCTTATTGGGTCCTAATCCAGGTTCAGAGTTAGTTGCGCCAAATAAATCCCTACACTATTGGCCCTTTCAGCATCAATTCGCAGAGCGCGAATTGAAGTCTCACACGAAGCAGTATGGGGGGATGTTGGAACCAAGTTTCCACACCTAGATATCAATGTGATGTTGTTTTATGCCCTAAATCTTCCTTCACACAAATCAATAAGCATTTATTGCTTATCGATATAACTCCCATTAATGGGCCTCTAGACCTTTGCGGAGGTCTAGAGGCTGATTAGTGGGAGTTATATCGATAAGCCATAAAGGCTTATCGATCTACGTGAAGGTAGATTTAGGGCATAAAACAACATCACGCTAATCTTTGGGTGTAGAAACTTGGTTCTAGCATCCCCCCATACTACTTCGAGTGATACTTCGGTCTGCACTCCACGGATTGATGCCAAAAGGGCCAATAGTGTAGGGATTTTTTTGGCGCAACTAACTTTGAACCTGGGTCAAGACCCACTAAGCCCATGGGACCATTTGTTGGCTTAGTGGGTCCTGACCTAGGTTCAGAGTTAGTTGCGCCAAATAAATCCCTACACGACTAGCCCTTTCGGCATCAATCCATGGAGTGCAGACTGAAGTCTCACCCAAAGTAGCATGGGGGGATGCTGGAACCAAGTTTATGCACCCAGAGATCAACATGATGTTGTTTTGTGCCCTAAATCCACCTTCGCACAAATTGATAAGCCTTTATGGCTTATCGATATAACTCCCTTTAATCATCCTCTAGACCTCTGTGAAGGTCTACGCCTGTCTTTCGCAGACCTTGAATAGACTAATCAACTACTTACGCGCATCAAAGATTACTCTTAATCCAATAATTATTCAGATCAGCCTAAGTGTTCGATAACTTCAACATACAACAAGATAATCTTCACATAAATAGTCAACATTAATTACATTCATATAACAATATAAATTGTGTAAAGTCGTGCATC
Source organism: Pinus tabuliformis (assembly GCA_031772625.1). Lineage (NCBI taxonomy): Eukaryota > Viridiplantae > Streptophyta > Pinopsida > Pinales > Pinaceae > Pinus > Pinus tabuliformis. The sequence goes on along the minus strand of CM062804.1, from coordinate 444,658,367 downwards.
AATACATCATTATTTCATAAACCCATCACAACATAAAGTGCATTCATATAAACAGAAGTAAAGAGATAAACACAGGTATTTCTGCAACAATCTTCTTTATTAATATTCAGTTCAGCTTACAGACTCAAACTTCCCTGTGCACTCAACTGCAGGGGTCCGCGCACTTAGTTTCAGACTCTATTCTAGGCCTTTGCGCACACAACTGTAGAGCCTTTCTTCCTACTGTTCTCTGCTAACTCTCTAGACTTCTCCCATAGACAAAACTTCATTACTTGCCTTAGACATCCTAAGACACACCTATTTATACCATCCCATAGTCCGCGGACCATGGGTAGATCCTCAAAAGTCCAACTCAACTTACATAAAGAAGGGTAAAACCCTTTGTCATTCTTTAACTAACTACGTGCTCCGCAACCACAATTTGCGGAGACTTTACATCTTTATACAACAAAACTTGGGCTTTTGCCCCAAAATTGACCCTAGGGGACCCCATCCCAACAAACGTCGAGGAGATGCGTCACCGTTCTCCTTACCTATTCCAAGGACTTTGAGATGAAGTCTATTATTAAGAGGGGGTGTATGTAGTGCCCCGCTCTAGTTGACTGACAATTATATGACATTAACATTTATTTAGCCCTAAGTCCCACACATTATTCTTTGAGGACCTCAGTTTAGGATCTAGGCACATGACTCTATTATTAGTGGTTGAGATATTAGTGGTTGTGATGTTTATGTATGTTCTCCATTGATATTATGATGAAGATAACATTAATGGTTATGTATGTTATCTATTGGTATTATGATGATTGTAGCATTAATGGTTATGCATTTTCTCTATTGATATTATGATGATTGTAGCATAAATGGTTATGTTTAGTATCTATTGAATTTATGATGATGATGGAAGTAAAGGATATGTATGCTCTCTATTGATATCATGATGATGATAGCTTTGATGGATAGGTATGTTTTCTATTGATGTTACAATGTTGATAGCTTTGATGGATATGTATGTTTCCATTGATGTTATGATGATTACAGCCATGATGGATGTGTCCCCTATGTTACCTACTTGCATTAGTTCTAGTTCACAATGAACAATGATATGAATGACTAGGTGATGTTGATGATGCTATTATGACAATGACTAAAAATGAGAAACCTTGTTACTAATGATTATTGAGTATGGAAGGAAACCACCAGAGGCACTCGCCTATGACTTGTTGACGACACCTGGTTTGATGAAAATTTATATTTTGTCTTTGAAATTATAAGTCAATTTTGAAACCTTCTATATATGTTTATCTATATTCTGATGATATGTTAGTGGTTGCATGCACAGATTAATTTCTTGGCCGAATGACTCACATATGGGTGATGGGGTTGTACAATTGGATGGAACTGCATGGGAGGGGTGGGACAGTGTCCCTTATCTCACCCACTAGCACTCCATTCGTGACTTGGATTGGAAAGGTTGAAACGTGATCTGAAAATCACTTATGTATGATCTCAGTTAATTAATGTAGGTATTACAGACTCATGTGCTGGCGTGCCTATGTTATTTTAAGCAATAGATCGATAAGATTGTGAAATACACAGGCATTGGAAAATAGTAAGAGAAACACAACAAGCAAATGCAAAAACACAACAAATTAATAAGGAGTTCACCCAATCCTCCTGGGCTACGTCTCCTGGTCCAGCTTTTAGTGGTGGCATTTTTTATTGTGTCTTTAAGCAGATTTTTTACAATGAGGAGCTCAATTTGAGTCTCCTGTAACAGATGATGCTTAGTAGGGTGGTACTTGGATTCCCCAAGCCACTAGAGTACATAGACTCCCCCTTACCAAGTCTCGACCTCAACTGGTCTTAATGGGATGAGTCCAATTTGGTATTCAGTTCCCGACAGATATCCTCACAGGGATTGCTTGAACCTCTCAAGCCTTCTTGATTCTATTTACTCGATGTTGCCTTGGCTCTGTAGGTCAGCTCGAATTCTCTATTCTCTTTTTCTTGCTTCACTCTCTATTCTATATCTTCTGTCTCCTTTTTGTTCTCTATCTGTTCGTGGCTTAAAGCCAATCTGTCCCTTGACTGTTCGCTTCCTCTTCCGGCTCTTCGGATCGCCTGCCTCTGTCCGCTGGAATTCCCTACTTCTGTGTCATTGCCACTGTGTAACATTTCACAGAGAGGTGGCCACTTGTCTTCTTACGAACTGGGCGCCAACTTTTCCTTGAATGGTCATTATTTCGGTTATTCTGCAAAATGATTCATCCGCCAGCTCATTGGTCACGTCGGACCCCAAATTTCATATGCCTCAGTCTATTCTTCCGTCAAATTCGGTCCTCCATCGGGTGCAATCTTCGCCGTTGATTTGGGGCCTCCAGATCCTATGGTCATCGCTTTTATCGCACGGGTGAGTTGCTCGACCGTTACCCTGCGATGAGAGCGGTTTTCTCTCTCATCCGCAGACACGCGTCATTCAATGTATGGCATCGCTCTGTCCTCTGCCAAACCCGCTTAACGCCTGAAATGCCTCCGATATTCTGCTGGTTTTGGAGCTTGGGACCCTCCTGTCAGTTTTAGCGCTTTTCCCATAGTTTTCCCTGTTTTTCACATGACCAGGTGTCGGGGCTTTGCGCTAATCACGCATCAGAAACGACCTCTGTTTTTTGATCTGGACTCCTTATTTGCTAGTTTAAGCCACTGCGCAGTCTCCATGGGCCAACGGTCAACGCATTTTGACCGAGGATCCTCGTTGTTCCGTGCTAGCTACAACTGCCACTGTCCAGAGGTCATTCCTGATAGCTCGTTATTCACAAGATTTTGGAGTCTGACATAGTTTGAAACAGTCATAGAAACTTTGATAATTTTCAAGGATCCAATTCAGATCAAAACACCTTTGCCTTGAAGGTCATGCTGTCATGAGGGCAGGTCCCAAAGTTGGGTTGCTCATGAGGATTTTACTAGGGGGTTGTTATGAAACTAGCTCACAAAAATATAGAAAAGAAAGATAAACACCTTAGAATTCAACCTCTTCGAGGGGGCAACCTCCTTTATATTACACAAATGAACAATTCTTGGATGATTCAAATGAAAAAACCTCCTTTATATATATAGGAGTCTAAGGGGTCACAATATAACCAAGTCGGCCTAACAATAATAATATAAAGGCACAAAAATAACAATAGAGGGATTCTATGGGGCACAATAATAACAATATGGGGACAATAAGGGCACAACAATAAAAATAAGGGATACAACGACAATAGTAATGGGTGAATCACTAGTATTATAGGGACCTAACATGTCCCTCTCCTTCAAAAATGTGTTGTCTTCAATGCTTGAGTAGTTTTGGATGCTTCTGTATAAAATTCTCATCCTCCCATGTGGAATCTTCAACGGGTAAGTTCTTCCACTTGATGAGATACTCTGAAATTGATCAATTTCATAGCTGTCGAGTTCTTGTTTCTTTGACTGCTTCAGGTTCCAATATGATTTTTCCTTCCTCATCAAGTTCTGGCAATATTGTTTGAACTAGAAGCTTGTCACCTATAACCTTCTTTAAGCATGAAACATGGAAAACTGGGTGCACTCGAGAAGCTGCAGGAAGCTCCAATTTGTATGCCATAGTACTTATCTTTTGCAACACCTTGTACAGACCATAATACTTTGGTGATAATTTATTATCCTTCTTAGCTTGCTTGAGGGACATTTGTTTATATGGTTATAGTCGTAGGAATACCCAATCACCTACATCAAAACTTCTTTCACTGCTATGTTGATCTACCTGCTGTTTCACTCTATTCTGTGCCAAGGTGAGGTTATCCTTTAAGAGTTGGGGAACTTCTTGTTGATGCTCGATGTGATCTTCCACTGCTTGAACCTTAGAATTTTCTCTTAAATATGATGTGATGGATGGTGGATGATATCCATAAAGTGCAATAAATGGGGTCATTTTTGTTGTAGTATGGAAGGAAGTGTTATACCACCATTCAGCCAGAGGCAACCATTTGACCCATTATGCCTATTTATCAGATACAAAGCAACGAAGATATCCTTCCAAACATTTGTTTACCATCTCATTTTTCCCATAAGATTGAGGATGATAAGATGAGCTATGAGCTGAGTACCAAGACAAGAAAATAATTTTGTCCAAAAATTTCCAGTGAAAATGGGATCTCTGTCACTTACAATAATCTTTGGGTTTCCATGTAGCTTTTGAATTGTTTCCATAAATGTAGTAGAAAATGTACTCACTTTAAATGGACGAGATAATGCACAAAAGTGTGCATACTTGGTAAGTCGATCAACTAACACCATGATAACAATCTTTCCTTCAGACTTGGGTAAACCTGTGATAAAATCCATTAAAACCTCCTCCCAACATTGGCTTGGAATGGATAAAGGTTTTAATAGTCTTGGGGTATTAATTGTTTCAACTTTATTTTGTTGGCAAACCAAACATTCCACCACAAAATTTTGAATATTCGATTTAAGGCCATCCAAAAAAAATCCTTCTTAACCCTGTGGTAGGTTTTTAGAAATCCTGAGTGCCCTCCTAAGGGAGAGGTGTGCAATTCCCTAAGAATCTTTTGTTTGAGTTGGGAATTCTTGCATAGGTATAACTAATCCTTGTACCATAACGAATCATTTTTCTAGCTAAATGTATCAGATGCATTGCGATCTTGTTGTATCGTTTGAATGACTGCCCACACTTCCTCGTCATTCTTTCATTCATCCCTTGCTTCGTTTATCCAATCTGGTTGGATAATAGAAATGGAGCAAAGAAGTGCTTCCACATCCTCATCCTTTCTTGAGAGTGCATCTGTCACAACATTTTGCTTTCCTTTTTTTGTAGATGATTTCAAAGTCATAACCCAACATCTTTGTGACCCATTTTTGCTGCTCTTCTAAAGATAATCTTTGTTCTAAAAAGTATTTAACACTATCATGATTTGTTTTTACCTTGAAGTGTCTTCCCATTAGGTAGGGTCACCATTTCTTAAGTGCATGTAGTATTGCCAACATTTCCTTCTCATAAATAGCTTTGTGTAAATATTTCCTTTGATTGGAAGACTTACAAAACCAATGGGTCTTTCTTCTTGTGTTAAAACAACACCAATTCCATTTCCTGAGGCATAAAATTCCACAATAAAGGTTTTTGTGAAGTCCGGTGTAGCTAAGACTAGTGCTTGGCACGTTGCCTCTTTAAGATGTTCAAAGGCCTTTGTTGCTTCCGAAGTCCATGAAAATTCATCTTTCTTCAATAATGTTGTTAGAGGTGCTGTTATTCTCCCATAATTCTTAACAAACTTGTGATAATACCCTGTCAACCCAAGAAATCCTCATAAATGATTTATGGATGTGGGGATTTTCCATTCCTTAATGGTTTTAATTTTTCTAGGGTTTACCTTAACACCTTCATGAGATACAATATGACCCAGATATTCCACCTCTTGTACTCCAAAGAAACATTTGGATATTTTTGCATATAATTGTTTCTCCTCTAATAGTTTGAGCACCATGTCAACATGTTGGACATGATCCTTCCAAAACTTGCTGTAAATTAGTATATCATCAAAAAATACTAACACAAATTTTCTAAGGAAGGGTTTGAAAATAGAATTCATCAAACCTTGAAATGTAGAAGGTGCATTAGTAAGGCCAAAAGGCATGACCAAAAATTCATAATGACCCTCATGAGTTCTAAATTTTGTTTTTGGAATGTCTTCAGTCTTCATTTTGATTTGATGATATCCTGAACGAAGATCCAACTTGGTGAAGTAAATTGATACATGCGATTCATCCAATAATTCATCAATGACAGGAATGGGAAATTTATCTTTAATAGTGAGCTTGTTGAGCTCCCTATAATCTGGACACATGCACCATGATCCATCCTTCTTGTGAGCCAATACTACTGGAGCAGAGAAAGAACTTTGACTAGGTTGAATTATACCAGCCTCTAGCATTTCTGCAACCATACATTCCTTTTCACTCATTTGGACATAGGGATATATGTAAGGTTTGATGTTTGGAGGAACACATCTTGGAATCAAATTTAATAGCATGATCATGATCAATAATAGGTGGGAGGCCTTTGGGAGTCTCAAATACATTGAAATGATTGTCCAATACTTTTTGGAGATCTGGAGAAATGGATGATTTCGATGTGGGAACCTCTAGTGAACATAATTGTGCAATTATGCCTCATTGTTATTTCTTTAGAAGCTTTGTCATTCCGTTAGAGCTGATTATCTTTCCCGGTTTCCCTGCGATACCCCTTAATTCAACTTCCTTTCCTTTTGAAGAGAATTTCATGAAAATTTATTGAAAATTAAAAGCTATTGTACCCAAGGATTGTAGCCATTGGACTCCTAGTACAACATCAGCACCACCCATTGGAATGGAAAGCATTGGGTTATTCAATACATATTCTCCCATGGATAGCTTGATATTATGGCACTTTCCTGAGCAATTTATGGTTCCTCCACTTGCAACCATCACTTGACACTCTGGTGTTGGATATAGGAAGCAATTCAATTCCTTGGCAATATTACAATGAATAAAATTATGGGTACTTCCCGAATCAATCAACACTATTACCTTTTTCTTCTTGATATGCCCTTCTATCTTGATATTTTCAGGAGTGGTAATTCCAGCCAATGCATTACAAGATATGGTCGGATTCATTTATTTTTTTTCTAGGGTTTGTTCCTAGTGTATATCTTCTTCTTTTGACATTTCTTGTTCCTTTTCTTCCTCCTCTTCACAATTTATGTAAAATAATTTCTTCTCTCCACACTTATGAACTTTAGTGTATTTTCTATCACAACTGTAACAAATCTCTTTTGCTCTTTTTTCTTCCAATTATTGTGGTGTCAGCCTTGTAGGTTGTGGATGGCTAGGGGCAGTAACACTTCCATCTTTATGATTGTGAGTGGTAGGCTTCCTTGTTGCCATAATTTTGCTTTCCATTTTTCTTGCCAACCTGAATTCCTTCTCCAATGAATCTGGTTCCCAAAGGTGAACCTCATGTTGGATGTTATCTTTTAAAGTCCCTATGAACACATCAATCCTATGCTCCTCTGGAATATCTTTTACCCTTATATTCAATTTTTGGAAGTCCTCAATGTACTCCATCATTGAACCCTTTTGTTTGAGATTTATCAATTGGCTAAAAAAAGTGTTGCTTTTTGTATCCTCATAATGTACTATCACTTCTTCTGTAAAGATAGCCTAAGTGACAATTTGTTTACGAGAGCAAAACCATCGATACTGATGAGCCCCAAATTTGGTAACATTTTGCGCTCATTTGGCCTAACTACCCTTGTTCAATCCTTCATTTTTCATAACTTATGCATTATTTTTTAGTATGTTTATGTCATTTGTATGAATAAGGGTAGTCACTATTCCTAGGTGGCTAACACGTGCTCATTTCACGGGATCTTCACCCCCAACTCCGAGCTCCAAAGGCCACCAAAACTGGATCTAGAAGGCAGCCAAACAAATTTCTTGGAAGGAGCTATTCACTCACAGTTTGGGCAGCCAAGTCCCATAGATTTAGGAGGCCAGCTAGGGCCTCGTGGTGTATAAATGTTAAGGCCTCAGCCTTCGAAAAGGACTTTTGAAAAAATCTTGCATATTCTGCACTACTGGCTGCTAGCTCTGTTTTGTTCTTTTGTAGCCATTATTGGCATAACTCTTGACTTATGATTATTTTTTGAAAATGGGAAGCAATCAGATTTGATATCAGCTCTGATTTTTTTATAGGAGCCATAGCTCTCAGGGTTGGGCCCAACCTGAGTGCCTAGGGCCTCCTCCCTTGTATTGTTATCTTTCCTTTAAGCACAGTGATTTTCCTTTTTTTTTTTTGCATTTGAAACGAAGTTTTGTTGAGCAAGATTTAGTTGTGTTGGTTAACTAGGTCATTGTTGAGGAATAGAATTGCTTCAGATGTGTAGAATAGATTGATAAGATAAGAATTGATAAAGCTCCAGAAAAGGGTTGCCTGCACTCTCAGTTTCACCTCTCCCTTATTGGATCAGGGGCTGGAATTGTAGAAACAGTGCTGCCCAACAAAAACGCTAGTTTGCTTGGCCATGCAATCTTTGGTGTAATGTCTTCATTTGTAGAAGTTAGTCATGCGTTCATACCTTTTTAGATGTTTCTTTGATTAAAGTGTTGTACATGGTTCTCTTTGGAAATAAAGCTGTTGTTCATTTGTTTCGTTGACAGTTCGGATAGATTAGCTAAGATTTTGATTGTATGCAGGATTTGGTTGATTCAGTTAAGTACACACCGTGCAGGGCATATCCATCTTTCTCTCATCCACCTAAGCTTCGTCCAGGCCAGCTGCTCCATCTCCTAGTTAGCTTCCTCATCTCACAACTACTCCTCTGTCCACGTAACCCTACCTTCTTTCTCTTCCTTTACCTTCGCCTACTTTAAGCCAAGTGAGTTGTCCACACCCTCTCATCACTTCATCCATCAGTCACCGGGCCATCTCAGACCCCTACCCTACCTCTCTATCCATTCATGCATCCTCTTTCACTCACCCATCCTCTAAAATCCAATTTTAGAACATCCTGTAGAAATTTCTGAACATCCTGTAGAAATCCCTGAAACATCCTGTAGAACCCCTGCAAACTTCCTGTAGAAGCTCACAAGTGAGGTCGCTGGATAGCCAAACTTTGTGAAACTCTCTGAAAGGGTGTTAGGGACTCCTTAGACCTTCTCTACACCTTCCCAACCTTTTCCAAGCATTCCCCTCCCTTGATCCACCCCTGCACATTAAAAGGCCAGTTAAAAGCACATGTATGATAATTCTGATAGCTTAATAAAAAATACAAAAAGATGTGTTCTTCAGATAGAGATAGCATAGGCATGTGCATTTTACCTTTGTAGAAGTAATGGCATCTTTTTCAATAGTTTGCATCCTCTCCTCTGCATCAGTAGGACTAGCTGGTAGAATTAGGGTTTGCTAGGGTTTATGTTACTCTTTGGCTTTCAGTTTCTTTCTGCAAGTAGATCAACTTCCTTTGAGTTAGCTTCCATCCATCAGTTACAAAGCTTCTTCTAAGAGCTCATAGAAGTTGGCTTGAGCCCCTAGCGGACTTGTGCCAGCTGACCAAGTGACAGCTGCGGCAAGAGCTAGTACTTGTGCATACAGCACCGTCGCTTCCAAGTTTGTTACGAACTACCGGGTTGATAAGAGTAAAGAAGGGAGTCCCAGGAGTTGCAGCATTATTGCTGCAATACTGGAGCTCACCATATTTTTGGTGCCATTGCCAGGGAAGCGTCAGAGTATTGGTGATTGTTGCTTTTCTTCTATTTTTCTACACTCGCCTTCTGCTAAATAGTTTATTTCATTTCCATCCTGCAATTTCATTTCCGCAAAAGTAAAATAGATATTTCCTGCTTTCATAGATTAGCATTTCAATTCTGCAAGCATAGATTAGCAATTTCAATTCTGCAAGCGTATATTAGCAATTTCAATTCTGCAAGCGTAGATTAGCAATTTCAATTCTGCAAGTGTAGACTAGCATTTCATTCCTGCAATTTCATTTGAGCAACGTAGCTTAGTCCTTTCTTGCTTTCATTTCAATTCCGCATCTTCATTTCATCAAGATAACTAGTTGCAGTTCAATCTATTTTAGTTTTGCAGGTACAAGAAGAAAAAGCAAAAAAGCAATCAAAAGCCTTTCCATTTCATGCCTCGTAGGAACAGAGATAAAACCGAAAAATTCTTACCCAACACCCCCACCACTTCACTGAGTCACCCTTCTCTCTTCTTTGGTGACAGTGACCCAGAAGAACCTATAGGCGAGCCTCCTGAGATATACAAAGATCCTATACCAGAAGAAGAGTTAGAAACCACTCCACCTGAAGTGATGGCTGAGAATGGAAGATAAGATGAGAGAATAGAAGGTGCCTTTCCCATCCGAGAGACCAATGGAGACATGAAAATGAAAAACATAAGCCCCTTCGCTTTACCTCACTTCCATGGATTAACTATTGAAGACCCTGATACCTTCCTGTTTGAGTTTGCTGTCCTTTGTCGAACCTATGACTATACAGAAGATGAGAAAAAACTGAAACTCTTTCCCTCTACCCTCAAGGATGCAGCATTACGCTGGTTCATGGGATTACCTAGAAACAGTATCACCACTTGGGCTCAGATGCAGCAAGCTTTCAATACCAAATACCGGGACTACTGTAGGTCCAAGGAATCCAAGGGAGAGATCTTTCAGATGACCATGGGAAACGATAAGTCTTTAGAAGATTATGAGGAAAGATTCCAACTTAGCTATAAACGGGCCAGGTGCACACTCGACCCTGAATCTCTCAAGTTGGTTCTGCTCCGAGGGGTCCCTGAAGACCTTCTAGATACCCTTCACATGCTAGCTGGAGGAGACATTTACCAACTACCTTATGAGGATATAAAGACTGTGTTTAGAAACCACTCTAGGGCAGCCCGGAAAAGAGGTAGGGGAAACCCCCTTTCAGCTGGTGCTACTTTCTCGAAGCATGAGTTCGTTAATCAGCTGGAGGACCTCAAAAGTGAGGTGAGACAGACCATTGCCATGCAACTTGATACATTCCGAATCCAGCAAAAGAAAGAGGAAGCTGAGAGGGCTTTGGCCATCTTCTGTCCTAGGTGTACAAGGAAGCACCCTAAGAACGAGTGTCCATTACACTCGGTAGAGGTATGCTTCGTTTGTGAGGAGGACCACCCCAAAAACCAATGCCCAACCTTACCTGGGTTTAAGGCCATGTACCAAGGAACTGGGGCACCCACTGAACCTCTCTACTTCCTCAACCAAAGGAGGCCGCATGGACCTAGACCTTACCAGCAGGGGATGCAAGGGACATCCCAAGCCTATTATAGCCCCAACCAATCTGCTCCTATGCCTTCTTGGGGTCCCCCCTACTCATCCTCCCTGGTCTGTGCCTCCTCCATGGTCTTACCCACCTCAATACCATACTCAGCCCACTACTCATGCGTTTCACTCACATGTCCAGCCACAGCCTCAGTGGAATGCACCTCAACCGAGGTGGAGGCCCCAGTACAACACTCCTCCCGCAATTTTGCCTCCACCACCAGCTCAACCACAACCATTACCTCCTGCTCCTCCGAGACAACCCCAAATGCATGCTCAACCGAACCCGAACCCCAACAACCGACAAGCCCAGCAGGTATATACCGGGGAAACAACCTTCCCTACCTATGCTATGGAGATCCAGGAGATCAACCTGCGATCCGGGAAGACTCTTCCGGATCGCCAACCTCCTCCCCTAGAGGACGAGGAAGATAAACAGGAAAGTGAACCCAAGACCACTCCACCCTTTCCTGAGAGACTAACAATAACCACACAACCCGACCTAGAGGAGAATGAGCTTCTGGGAGAACTCAAACAGTTGTGTGCGAGAATACCACTTCTCCAAGCCATCAAAGATGTACCGATATACAACAAATTGGTTAAGGAAAAGTGTTTCAGGCACCCAGGCAGGCGAAAAAGAGATGCCTCAACCATCAATGTCATAGGACAACTGTCTGATCTTATGTTGGGGCAAGTAATCTGTCCAAAGTATTTGGATCCTGGGAGTCCTGTAGTTGATGTCCACATCAATGGCACCATCATACCCCACACTTTGATTGATTTAGGGGCTGCCATTAATGTGATGAGCAGGGATACCATGCTCAAACTCAACCTTCAGGGTTCCTTAAGGAAGACCTCGACGGTCCTGCAGTTGGCAGATCACTCCACCGTGACTCCCAAAGGGATTGTGGAGGATGTCTTGGTCTCTGTTGACTCTTGGGAGTATCCTGTGGACTTCTTGGTTCTTCAGCCAAAGGCAAAGCTTACTGGATACCCCCTTATTTTTGGAAGACCTTGGTTAGCCACTGCAGATGCTTACATAAGCTACCGAGCAGGAAACATGACCATCAAAAATGGTCCTATGTCTAAGCAGCTAGTCCTATACCCTCCTGCCCAACCTCTATTAGAGCATGACTTACCACTTTGGTTGGAAGAAGGAGAAGAGGATGAGGTGTACTCTGCACCCTTGTGCACCTTAGAAACCACCAGGGGAGGTCCTCAAACTGAGGATGATTTGATTGAGACCTTGATTCAGAATCCGCCTCCCAGTGCATTGTCCTTAGAGAAATTGGTGGAAGATACTCAAGCCAGCACCTTAGTGGACCTTTGTGTGACCGATACATTCTCTCCCAGAGTCAAAAAAGTGGAGTTTGGCCCCGAGAGAATGTTAAAGATCAGCTCCTCCCTATCTCCTTCCCAGGAAAAGGAGCTGTATAGTCTGTTGGCTAGTCATCTAGATGCTTTCGCTTGGAGCTATAAGGAGATGAAAGGAGTCCATCCTTCAGTCTGTACCCATCACATCTACATCAAAGAAGATTGTAAACCGGTCAGGCAACCTCAGAGGAGAATGAATCCAGCCCTTAAGGACATTGTCAAAGAAGAATTGCAAAAACTGTTGGATGCAGGATTCATCTACCCCATCTCGGATAGCGAGTGGGTGTCCCCTCTGGTGTTGGTACCCAAGAAAAATGGAAAGACGAGAATCTGTGTGGACTACCGAGAACTAAACAAAGCCACCAAGAAAGACCACTTTCCTCTGCCTTTCATAGATCAAGTGTTGGATGGACTAGCGGGGAAGAAGTTTTTCTCTTTCCTAGATGGGTTCAGCGGGTATAACTAGATCCAAATCAGCCCGGAAGACCAAGATAAGACCACCTTCACCTGTCCTTGGGGTACCTTTGCTTACAGAGTCCTTCCCTTTAGGCTATGCAACGCTCCTGCCACTTTCCAAAGAGCAATATTGAGCATCTTTTCTGAGCTGGTCCATGATTCGGTGGAAATCTATATGGATGACTTCACTCCCTATGGGTCCAACTTCCAAGAAGCATTGTCCAATCTGGGAAAAGTCCTAACCAAGTGCATTGAGATGAACCTGTCCCTTAGTCCTGAAAAATGTGAATTCTTGATGACTAAAGGGACCGTGCTAGGACATACCATTTCTCGCCAAGGATTGCAGGTGGATCCTAATAAAATTGCTCTCATCAAAAAGGTTCCACCTCCTCAGAAAGTAAGAGATGTTCGGAGTTTCCTAGGCTTAGCAGGATATTATAGAAGATTTATTAAATACTTCAGTAAGCTAGCCTCGCCACTGTTTGGCCTCTTAGCAAAATATGTTGAGTTCAAATGGACGGACGATTGTCAAAGGGCTCTGAATGAATTAAACGATAAGTTGGTGTCCGCCCCGATATTAAGAGGTGCAAACTGGGCCCTACCTTTCCACATCCACACTGATGCCTCGAACAAAGCCATAGGGGTAACCTTAGGACAGGTTGAACAAAAACTCCCATATGCCATATACTTTGTCAACAAAAACTTATCCAAGGCAAAACTGAATTATACTGTAACTGAGAAAGAGTTCTTGGCCGTGGTCCATGCCCTGAACAAGTTCCGACACTACATCACTGGCTATCAAGCATTTGTACATACTGATCATGCTACAATTAGATATTTAATGAATAAACCAGATGTGAATGCTCGTATTATTAGATGGTTACTTTTGTTGCAGCAGTTCGATTTCACTATCGTTGAAAAACTAGGTAAAGAAAATGTTGTTGCTGACTTCTTGTCTAGACTGGATTTACCTGCAGGTGAAGATGGAACAGTGGACAACCAGATGCCAGATGAACATCTGTTTTCTATCTTAGTACTCTCTCCATGGTTTGTTGATATAGCAAACTATCTGGTCTCAACAAAGTTCCCTCCGCATCTATCTTCCAAAGAGAAAAGCAGAATTGTAAGGAAGAGTGCCTCATTCACTTGGATCGGGGGCAACCTATTCAAACTTGGCCCCGATCAGATCTTAAGGCGTTGTGTAAGGGAGGAGGAAGTCTTTGACATCCTCCTAACCTGTCATGACGGGCCTTGTGGAGGACATTTGGCAGCCAAGAGGACTACCTTCAAAATTCTATAGGCAGGCTACTATTGGCCCACGCTTCATCAAGATGTCAAGAGATATATCAGCCAATGTGACCGATGCCAAAGGATGGGGAAGCCAACCCCAAGGGATGAAATGCCTCTCCAACCTCAAGTGACTCTTGAACCATTTGAGAAGTGGGGCATGGATTTTGTGGGTCCTATCAATCCTCCTTCAAGGCAAAGGTCTTACATCATTGTGTGCACAGACTATCTGACAAACTGGGTGGAAACCAAGGCAATCAGAGCAGTGACAGAAGAGAAGGTGGCTGATTTTTTAAGAGAAAACATCTTCTACAAATTTGGCTACCCAAGAGAGTTAGTCACTGATCAAGGAAGCCATTTCACCTCCAACTTAATTGAAGACTTGCTTGCTCATCACAAGATCAAGCATAGGACTTCCACCCCTTATCATCCTCAAGCAAATGGGCAGGTGGAAGTCACCAATAGAGCATTAGAAGGGATTTTGACTAAGGTGGTGAGCAGCAGCAGAAAGGATTGGGCAGATCGCCTGGTTGAGGCCACTTGGGCTTACAACACCACTTGGAAGACCACAACCAGCTTCACACCTTATGAACTAGTCTATGGGAAGAGAGCTTTGCTGTCAATTGAGTTCAAGTACAACACATTGAGGATGGCAGCCCAGCTGGACCTAGATCTCAGCTATGCCCAACAAGAAAGGTTATTGCAGCTGAATGGGCTAGATGAACACAGAATGCAGGCCCTTCTCCACTCAGAAGTGGTTCAACTTCAGAGGCAGATATGGCATGACCGGCACCTCAATGACAAGCAATTCCAACTAGGAGATTGGGTGCTGTTGTATGATTCCAGACATAAGGATTTCAAGGGGAAGCTGAGGACAAGATGGCTAGGACCATATGCAGTGGAGAAGTGTAATGATAATGGGTCTGTTCTTATTCGGACCATTGATGAGGAAGCCATCCCCATGCTCATCAATGGGCATCGACTAAAGATCTACAGGAAACCTCTTTCGAGGCAAGAGTTCATCAAAACGGTGGAAAAATCAGTGCTGGTCATAGAGAAGGGTTCTGCCTCTGTTTTGGGCATACCTTGAGCATCAAAAAAAAAAAAAAGAAGAAGAAGGAAAAAAATCATAATAAAAAGATCCTTGGGTGAAAACCTTTCTGAGGCTCCCAAGGCAGATGGTAGGGGTGAAAACCTCATTGAGGCGCCCCTGCTGTCTCTCTAATAAAAAAAAAGAAAAAAAGGGGGACCCTTGGGTGAAAACCTCTCTGAGGCGCCCAAGGCAGATAGTAGGGGTGAAAACCTCATTGAGGCACCCCTGCTGTCTCCTCAAAAAAAAAAAAAAAAAAAAGAAGGAGGCAGAAACAGAAAAACAGGCTCAGGCTTTGGAAATTAATGCAGGTTGCAGGAATTCCATGCAAAAAAGGAGGCCTCTCAACTCAAGGACAAGGGTCCCCACCATGCTACCAGGTGACCTCACCAGCACTCCCTCCAGAAACACTCAGCTCTTCCAAGGTTTGGGCACGATCTGGTCATAGTTTAGCCTCCTACAGGAAGCTACAGGACTTTCTACATGAAGTTCTGTATTTCTATAGGAAACTTCCTGTAGAATCTTGGGATGGGCCAGGACCGACTATGTAGAAGAATTTGAAGCCCGAAGTCCAATAAGGAGGCATGCAACCAATGTTTTTCTCCATCACCCACTGCTGTCGCCTCCTTCCACCACCATTGCTGCCATACGCTTGAAATACCTACACAGTCATACCAGAACGTTGGACTCTCAGAAGAAATAATTTTCAAATGGAAAATAAAGCATGCAAAGGCCCAATGCGCTACCTGTCAAAGCAATCCGAGGACCCTGCAACCGTGAACGTGACTCCACCATTTTGGCATGCACCCTAGGAGGAGAAACGACTACAAGATGTCCTACAGGAATCCTGTAGCAGTTGATCCGGCTAGAGCACACACCATGAAGATACCTAAAACTCATGAGTTGGCACATGCACCATCCACAGCCAGGCAACCGGTCTCGTAACCAATAGTAGTCAGCGAAAAGGAGCTCTCGTGCTTGTGCACGAAGCGGCAGCAAGCGAATCCGTCACCCTCGTCCTGAAGCATGAGAAAAATAACGTCCACGGCCGTACAGGTAAGTGCCTCACCCTGTTTCATCAAATTACATGAACAATACTCTAAAATGTGTGTAAATATGAAAATGAATGGGTTGAGCAAGTCGGGTAGCCATTCAACTGGCCACCACAACCAGCCTGATGGCCTCGTCCGATCCGAAAAGCTTTGGGTGTGTCAACGAGACAGGAAATGGACACGTGGGAAGCGTCCAGTCGGAGAGAAGCGGCGACCTAACAGGAGTGGCGACGGTAGATATGCAAGGAATGATTCAGCGGTCAGGTAGACATGCAGTGGAATGATAGCAGGTGACTTCGGCCAACGGGCCGACGGGGAAAGCTCACCCCCGCGCCACGAGTTCCGTAGAGATTCAAATCCACCGGCTAGATCACGTATGGTGCACTACACTCATTTATTCTCAACCACTTTGCAGCCGAGTACGCATCCGCAATTTCCTGAAGGCTGTTACTCCGAGTTCTCGGCCTGTTCAAACGTCCTGTTGTTGCACAGAAGGCCCAGAACCACTGAAGCGCTCCCCAGAACCCGTGCACGACTTCTACAGGAAGCTGCGCTATAGGAAGCTCAACGTTACGGAGGAAATTAAACTGTTCACGTCAAAGGTGGCAATTCTGGAATGAGGTAAGCCTGAACATAGTCCTCCCATGCAATTGGTTCGAAAGGTGGTGAAGTCGACGTATTAAAGGGGTAGAAAACCGTAAATTACAGTCTGTGCATGAATTTGCAAGCGTCTTCTTATTTCTGCATGAGAATTGTCGTCATAGTGTGTATGCGGGATTTTCTCCAGGGTTTGGTTCATAATTGAGCCACTGTCAAGGCTCACCTGTAGACAGTCGTGAATTTATAAACTGTGTGCATAATAGAGGCGTAACTTTGGGCTCTGTCTAAGGAAATCCCAAAGATCCATTTTTTTATACGCGCAAGCAAGCTTAGGCCAACACAGCAAGCTTTTACCATGTCGGGTGGGTTCATTAGGAAAGAGCCTACAGACTCAAAGAAGTTACGAGAAACCCCTGAGGTGGTGGACCCGTTTTCTCGTGCACGGTGGATGTCATTCTGTGACAAGCTTCAAGGTCATGATGACGAGGTTGCAGAAGAATTCCTATGATCCTTGCAGCCAAAGTAAAAAACGTTGGCTGTTGTCAACTTCAGAGGTTTGACCCTCAGACTCACCCCACAGTTCATTAGCAGAGTCACTGATCTACTGATGGGGGTACCTTGGGATAAGGAGGAGAGAAAACTGGGCCAGAAGGCTAAGAAGGAGTTCTTTTTGCCAGAGGAGCAATTCTCAGAAGACAAGAATGGAGTTCGAAGAACCAGCCTACAACCGTTCTGGAGTGAGGTCAGCCTCCAAATTATGAAGTATATCACGTGCGAGGGGCGATTCAACATTGTGTATGGATATCATTTCCGGCTGCTCACAGAACTTAGGCACCAAATGGACCTACCCTCAGAGAAAAAGTTGAGCATTCCTTACTTCCTCCTGCAGTCCATGACTGAGTGTGCCACTAAATTGAGAGAGGGAATGCCAGACCAGATAGCCCATCATGGGCTCATTAAGCTCCTCGTGGAAGATGCACTCCACACGTACACCGTCCCTCTCTCCTGGGAAACCTTTCAAAATTTGACTAAAGATGATGACATCCGAGTGTTGGCCGAGGAGCTCACCTCCTCCAGCAGTGAGGAGAAGGAACCAATTCAAACAGAGAAGAAAGAAAAAGGCCAAGAAAACATGGCCAAAGCACCAAATAAAGAACACAAGGGAAAACAAGAGAAAAACCAAGCTACCAAAACAGAGGGTGAAAAAACCACACTAACACCCAGGGAGAAATGACTATAGAGCAGGGTGGAAAGGACTGAAAAAGTCCATGTCAGTGAGGGCACCTCTAAGGCAGCCTCAGCAAAATTGAAAGAAAAAGCACCCTCAGCCAAATAGGCTAAAACGGTGCCATATGTTTCTACAGGAAAGTTAAAAATGACTTCTACAGGAAGCCAGAAATCAGCCACTACAGGGCTTTCTACAGGAAGTCCTGAGAAAAGAAAACAGAAGGAGAAGACGACCGAAATTCTTGCTCAAGAGGTAGCAGCTGTGCTGGCCACCCTAAGTACTTCTCCCAAGCCAAAGGAGAAACGCAAAAGAGAGACTCCTCTGTATTTCAAAGCAAGGAGAAGTGTAAGAATTAAAACCGGCAGGCCCCAACCTCCATCTAAAGACCCAATTACCATCGAAGACACCCCTACCTCGCCAAAGGAGAAGTCCCCCTCCAAATTATCAATCACTTATGAGTGGGGGAGCCCCAAGACAACTACCTGGAGGGAGAGAATGGAAAGGTCAGCTTCAAAAACCCCTCTACAGGATGTTGAAGCAGTTCTACAGGAAACATTAGCCAGGCTCAAGGAGACCGAAAGAATGGAGGGGGAGGCAGCCACCTCACCACAAAGGGAAGAAGAGGTAGAACACATTATGAAGCCTAGCCCCCAGCCCAGCTTGAGCACTTATTATAACTTTTTGGAGGCTGGGAAAATTATTCCACAAAAATTCACGGCGCCGCTTTTCTTTGCATTGGAAGAAGAAAGAGTGCGGACCCACACATGGATGAGGATAGATAAATCTAAAGGAGTAGCAGATATAGGCCCCTTGGAGGCACAACTCAAGGAGGCAAGAAGGGAATTAGCTATGGCAAAACACGTGGGAAACTGCCAGCGAGTATTTCTACAGGAAGAGAATGAGAAGCTCAAACTGCAGCTACAGGAACAGAGGAAAGAAAGAGGCACAGCATCAGAGGACACTACAACAAAACCTCAAGGCAAAGAAGGAATGCAAGCTGGTCTTGAGGAACTAAACCAACATCTACAGGAAAGGGAATTGCAAGCAAACATAGAGATACAAGCTCTCAAACAACAGTTGCAAGAAAAAGAGGCACAACTGGCCTGCATGGCCAGTTGGGCTATGGATGCTCTACAATGTAGGCAGCCGGCCAAATCTTATGGCCTATACCTACGGGACCAGTGGCTGCAATTCCAAATTAATGCATTAGCACAGAGGGGTATCTCCCAGATCCAAAACCCCCAGCAGTTCACAGATTTATGCAACAACAGCTCCACAGAGGACAAGGCCAAGCTATCAGAGTTCTACCTCCATAATTTGGCCCTTCCTAATGTAACTTCATGGGATCCCAACACAGTTGTGGGAGATATGCAGCTGATGGCATTTACCTCATGGTTAAACCATGAAGAAAAGAGAGCAACAGAGGTCAAAGATGTTATGAACCGAGAGTTACATGAACCACTGTTAATTAGAGCAGAGCCAGGGGACCCCACTGCATTGATATCTGCCCACCAACACCTAGCAACCAACCCTCAGGGTTTACTAAAATACATGGATCAGCAGGCTCAGGCTATAACACATTTTGAGGATATGGAGCAATTATTAGGGGACAATTGTGTTCATGCTTGCACTCGAAGGTGGAACACATTGTCCCACAGCCTCAAAATCAGGGAGTATCACACTCCAACTAGAATGAGGGAGGGCCCAGTATGGGTACCTCTCTACAAGAAGTCAATGCAAA
The DNA here is from genome assembly GCA_031772625.1 of Pinus tabuliformis. Lineage (NCBI taxonomy): Eukaryota > Viridiplantae > Streptophyta > Pinopsida > Pinales > Pinaceae > Pinus > Pinus tabuliformis. Next base: position 444,638,656 of record CM062804.1, on the reverse strand, counting down.
ACCTCTAGGCCAGCTGGATCGGCCTCAAGCTAAGCCCACCTTTGCTTTTGGGATTGGTAGAAGGAAGCAGAGAAAAAGAAGAGCATAAGCAATGGGAAGAGGTGGAAAAGAAGGCCGGGTTCCATGACAGTGAGGAGGATACTACTTCAGAAGCCTGGGATGTGAGAGTGGCGGTTAAAGCAATGAAGGACGAGGAGCTGGATTAGTTGCTCAGGGATGAGCAATCATTTTAGCAAGGGGTTGATGATGAGCCCCAAATTTGGTAACATTTTGGGCTCATTTGGCCTAACTACCCTTGTTCAATCCTTAATTTTTCATAACTTATGCATTATTTTTTAGTATGTTTATGTCATTTGTATGAATAAGGGTAGTCACTATTCCTAGGTGGCTAACACGTGCTCATTTCAGGATTTTTTGACACATGTTGGAGCAAAACCGAGTAGACATGGGCTAGGAGACAACCAAGCTTGGGTTGAGGATTCGTAGGGGAGTTGTCTATGGCATTAAATAGCCTCCCTCGGGATCTTCACCCCCAACTCCGAGCTCCAAAGGCCACCAAAACCGGATCTAGAAGGCAACCAAACAGATTTCTTGGAAGGAGCTGTTCACTCACAGTTTGGGTAGCCAAGTCCCATAGATTTAGGAGGCCAGCTAGGGCCTCGTGGTGTATAAATGTTAAGGCCTCAGCCTTCGAAAAGGACTTTTGAAAAACTCTTGCATATTCTGCACTACAGGTTGCTAGCTCTATTTTGTTCTTTTGTAGCCATTATTGGCATAACTCTTGACTTATGATTATTTTTTGATAATGGGAAGCAGTCAGATTTGATATCAGCTCTGAGTTTTTTATAGGAGCCATAGCTCTCGGGGTTGGGCCCAACCTGAGAGCCTAGGGCCTCCTCCTTTGTATTGTTATCTTTCCTTTAAGCACTGTGATTTTCCTTTTTTTTTGCATTTGAAACGAAGTTTTGTTGAGCAAGATTTAGTTGTGTTGGTTAAATAGGTCATTGTTGAGGAATAGAATTGCTTCAGATGTGTAGAATAGATTGATAAGATAAGAATTGATAAAGCTCCAGAAAAGGGTTGCCTGCACTCTCAGTTTCACCTCTCCCTTATTGGATCAGGGGCTGGAATTGTAGAAACAGTGCTGCCCAACAAAAACGCTAGTTTGCTTGGCCATGCAATCTTTGGTGTAATGTCTTCATTTGTAGAAGTTAGTCACGCGTTCAGACCTTTTTAGATGTTTCTTTGATTAAAGTGTTGTACATGGTTCTCTTTGGAAATAAAGCTGTTGTTCATTTGTTTCGTTGACAGTTAGGATAGATTAGCTAAGATTTTGATTGTATGCAGGATTTGGTTAATTCAGTTAAGTACACACCGTGCAGGGCATATCCATCTTTCTCTCATCCACCTAAGCTTCATCCAGGCTAGCTGCTCCATCTCCTAGTTAGCTTCCTCGTCTCACAACTACTCTTCTATCCACGTAACCCTACCTTCTTGCTCTTCCTTTACCTTCGCCTCCTTTAAGCCAAGTGAGTTGTCCACACCCTCTCATCATTTCATCCATCAGTCACCGGGCCATCTCAGACCCCTACCCTACCTCTCTATCCATTCATGCATCCTCTTTCACTCACCCATCCTCTAAAATCCAATTTTAGAACATCCTGTAGAAATTTCTGAACATCCTGTAGAAATCCCTGAAACATCCTGTAGAACCCCTGCAGACTTCCTGTAGAAGCTCACAAGTGAGGTTGCTGGATAGCCAAACTTTGTGAAACTCTCTGGAAGGGTGTTAGGGACTCCTTAGACCTTCTCTGCACCTTCCCAACCTTTTCCAAGCATTCCCCTCCCTTGATCCACCCCTGCACAGTAAAAAGCCAGTTAAAAGCACATGTATGATAATTCTGATAACTTAATCAAAAATACAAAAAGATGTGTTCTTCAGATAGAGATAGCATAGGCATGTGCATTTTACCTTTGTAGAAGTAATGGCATCTTTTTCAATAGTTTGCATCCTCTCCTATGCATCAGTAGGACTAGCTGGTAGAATTAGGGTTTGCTAGGGTTTATGTTACTCTTTGGTTTTCAGTTTCTTTCTGCAAGTAGATCAGCGTCCTTTGAGTTAGCTTCCATCCATCAGTTACAAAGATTCTTCTAAGAGCTCATAGAAGTTGGCTTGAGCCCCTAGCGGACTTGTGCCAGCTGACCAAGTGACAGCTGCGGCAAGAGCTAGTACTTGTGCATACAACACCGTCGCTTCCAAGTTTGTTACGAACTACCGGGTTGATAAGAGTAAAGAAGGGAGTACCAGGAGTTGCAGCATTATTGCTGCAATACTGGAGCCCATAATGCTGCAATACTGGAGCCCACTAGATACCATACAAACTGATTTGGTTCCAAATATATAGTTTCAATGTGTACCTTTTGTGTGTTTTTCACATTATGGAGATCGAAAAATTGCTCCATCTGTAGTATCCATGTTCTGGGATCCTTGCCATCAAACTTCCTCATATCAATCTTTGGAACATGGTGGTTCTTCAATCCAACATTAGAGTCTATGAAATCATGATTAACATTTATGTTGTTCTCATCATGAGTTCCCTTTCCTACCCTTTCGCCATTAGTAAGCATTTATTGTAGAAACTTTGTCAAATCTATCTTCAAATTTGTGTGCAAATCTTCCATGCCTTTCTTTAAATCATCCATCTTAGCTTCCACGTCATCCATCTTAGCTTCCATGTTGTCCATATTAGCTTCTACGCCTTTCTTTAAACCATCCATCTTAGCTTCTACGTCTTTCTTTAAACCATCCATCTTATTTTCTGTTACTTTTTGTGCGAGTGAAATTTGTTGCACTTGGTCTCGTAGTTTTGATATATCATGTTGCATTTCTTCCTCTTCTTCATGAGTCATGCTAGAGATTTCAAGTTGTTTACTAGGTGTTTCCATTTTCTTTCTTCGGGCATCAATTACCAATAATAATGCTTCACTATGCCCTTTGAATTCCTTCAAACTAATTTTCAAACAAAGATTATGCAAAAATTTAAAAAAAACTACACACTTTTTTTCACTTTGTAGGAGCTTGATATTGAATCTGATGTATCTCTGTAATTTTGGATCTCCTAGGTCTAAAATTTCTTTTTGTGGTAACCCTCTGAGTAATGTTTCTAACCCCGTAAGTCTGATCAATATTGGATTCTCCAATGAAGAGTTATGCCAAATATCCCACGATGACTTGAGTATAGACTAATTCAAGAGAGAAACATTGTACGACGTGCCACGGGTCACTGTTTCAACCTTAGGTTTTGAAAATGATACCAAAAAAACTATAGTCCATCCTATTTTTGTAACTTCTTATGAAAATTCAATCTGATGCTCAGAGCGAAAGTTATGACAATTTTCCCAAGGTGACATGTTTGGAATGTAATTCGGGGGTTTGCAAAAACCCTAACTCTCTCAGATTATATCTCTGAAAATATAGTGACACAGGATCTGAAATTCAGAGCCAAGATTCAGCGTGATTTCATCTCAAATGGGTTTTTTTTTAGCTTTTGAAACATCGGAGAAAAAGAGTTATAGCGAAAATTCAACGATGACCTGTTTGGAGCAGCGAAACCCTAGAATCCAAAGCTCTGATACCAAATGTTTTGAAACCAGCTCACAAAAAGATAGAAAAGAAAGATAAACACCTTAGAATTGAGCCTCTTCGATGGGGAAACCTCCTTTGTATTACACAAATGAACAATTCTTGGATGATTCAGATGACAAAACCTCCTTTCTATATATAGGAGTGTAAGGGGTCACAATATAACCAAGCCAACCTAACAATAATAATATAAAGGCACAAAAATAACAATAGAGGAATTCTATGGGGCACAATAACAATATGGGGACAATAGGGGCACAAAAATAACAATAAGGGATACAACGACAATAGTAATGGGGGAATCACTAGTATTATAGGGACCTAATAGGGGCATGCATCAAGGTGGATTCCTTGATTCTCGACACCATTAGTCTCACTATAGTAGGAAACATAAGAAATGATAGTGGTCTTTGTCGTTGCACCTATACTTTCCCCTTGTAGCCACTGAATGCTTGAAGGGAAAGTGGTGTGGCACCCTTGGAACTTCAAGGGAATTTCTTGAAGGGCACGACCAACTTGGCTCCCTTGGCATCACAAATAAACTGTTAGGCATGACACCCTTGGAACTTCAAGGGAAGTTCTTGAAGGGCACAACCAATCGTGGCACCCTTGGAATCATTAAAAAAAAAAAAATTAATAAATATAATAAAGATATGAAAACCAAGTAAATTCACATCAAAGGTAAATGATGTTAGAAAACGAGGTAATTAAATTAAGAATAAAACTTGGGTTAAGAGGATTATAGGAAGAAATAAAATATTTTACCTTAAAAACTCTACCCTTCCCAGGTTGGAAAATATTAGCTAGATAATGTAGTTTAATTAGGTAAAAGGGGGAAAGAGTGACATAAATGTAAGGATAAATATTAATCCTAAAATAGTTAAACCTAATTAAGAGAAGAGGATGGTGAATTAAAATATGATTCATAGATTAAATTTTAGAAAAATTTAGAGAACATCCATGTGGCATCAACCAACATAAGAATATCCATCTAAGAGATAACTTTAGTTAAATTAAGGAGTAGATAGGGGATCAAATCTTGAATTATCAGTTGACTTTAGTAATGAACACAAATTAAGGAGTAAAAAGGGGGATCAAGAGACACCTAGGAGAAGAAATAGGAATCTTGTTGAGGTGAGGATAAATATTAGTTTTAAATTAAAATTTAAGTAAACAATTTTGGAGATCCTTGATGAGAGAGTGACACATCGGTGAGCGAATAATAAAACTATTGGATTATCAACAATAATTAATTATGCATGAAATGCCAAGTGTCACCTATGAGGACTCCTATAAAAGAATGGGCAAGCAATGGGAGAGGAGACTTTTCTTTACCCTATTTTGGATGGATGAGACTATGTCAAAGTAGTGACTACCAACTATAGTGAGTTTGGTGAGGTAGAGGACTTTAGAGAGGGGACTCTTGAGCCAAAGAGTGCTCTCCTCTACCAGCTAATACATCCCTCCATTGTATAACCCCATTTCAACTCAAGGGTCCACGAGGAAGGAGAGTACCCAAGGAGTAGGTTGGGATGTCAACCGGTGGGTCATTACATTCAGATTAAGCATGTCAACATTCACACTTGGAGGAAACCGATAACAAAGGAGGGAAATTAACAGCAAGTCAAGTTTGAATCTTGTTTGAAAGGTACCTATGTTGTTATAATATTCTTTTGTATGACTTCATTATGGTTTAGTTAATAACATGTAAATTAGATGATATGTTCAATGAAGTGAAATTCAGGAAATTTTTTTATAATTCTTAATAATTTTTGGGCTCCTAATGCTATTTTCTTATGGTTGTATTTTTAGTATTTAAAAATAAAATAAAATTATAGGGTTGGTCCCTACATATAATACCTTTCCTAATATTTATTTTGTGTGGTTCACGGATTATAGATATCGGTCTCTGCTACATCCATGGAAACTATCCATGCATGTCCACCCAAAGGGATCACTTCCCACTATCTCATTAGGAGAGCCTATCCCCAAGAGTGTTGAGGAGAATTGACCCTGTGACCCCCCATTAGCAAGGTGCTTTAACGACGGGAACTTGACCATATAATCTAACCCTTGAGACTATTATAATAATAATACCTTTCCTAATATTATCTTGTAATAACATTAAATTAAAAATTATTAACCTAATATTATTAAATGCTACATAAAAAAATATTGTTAGCTATATGTTATAAATAATAATATTAATACATTAAGCTAACTATTATTAATAAAAATATCAAATATAACTTTACAACAAAAATATAATTCAAATATATATTTTTAGCATACCATTTTACTTATTTATTATCTCTACTAATTATACTTTTTCATCCTTACTAATATAATATATAGTTATTAAAGTTATTAATAATATTAGTTCTTTTCTTAATAATATCCCTTACAATATTGATTTTTATTTTTATTTATTATTATTATTTTACCCCAGAGTAACTTAGTAGCCCACCTGACATGTAACTACTAATAAAACTCTAGGAGTCTATGACATGTCCTCCTCTCCGTAAACCAGGTCACAACTAGGGGATTTGAACATTGAATCTCTCAGTTTTCATAGATTTCACATTACTTCAATTACCAATTGAGTTTCCCCCTAGGACTCGTACAATATTAATTTTAATAACATTACATTATACTAGTTTATGATGTCATTGCATAGCAGTGACATATAGGATTCATTTTTTTGTTAGTTTAGTTTGTATGATAAAAAAAATCTCATTTGCAAAGTTCATCTTTTGTTTTGATCTTTTTCATATATGTGACATCTACCCGCCACCACATTAGGGCTATAATTTCTTAGGATAAATGTTACCCCAATTCAACAGTGAGCTCCAAATTTTGAAAATGTCAACTTTAGCACAATTTTTAAATGTCTAATAACTTATTTACACCATATTTTGGGTTGGCATGCATTGGATCTAATTGCAAATTCTATCACTTTTCACTATCTACAACGTTTACTACAAGTAGCTCAGATGTCAGGTTCGCATGCTCTGGATCTAATTGTGAATTATCTCCATTCCCATTGTCTACCACAGTTCTCCTAAGATTCTCATTATTACTATGAATTTGCATGAGTTGCATCGTAGCAACACAAATAACAATGTGATTTATGGCAAACTACACTGTTATCTTTGCATTTTCCAATTTCATATTTTTCAAGACGACTTCATCATCATCGTTGACCTCAACATCATTTTCAAAAACGTTCATATGATCTGCCATGAGTAATCTAATTTACCAAATCAAGCATACAATATACTGAAACAAAAGCATGTAAAACATATAATTATTGAAGGTCAAAAAGTATGAGATTGAGATCTGGAAGGCATCCAAATTGCTATTCTCTAATTATTTCAAGACTATATTAAAAATACAACGACAAATTTTATGCTTAAGCTTCATAAAGGCCATGGAGGCTTAACTTAGTGCCAAACTTTGTCTTTTAGAATAGAAAGACCCAATTTTTGGTGAAGAAGTAAGAAATTATGGGGATATGATGCCACTCTAGGGATTTCCATGACGATGGGGTAGACTAAAAGGTTAAAAATGGAAGTTGGGCTAGCTGAGAAAATATTTTTCTTGTTGACTAAATTGCAACCCTACATGGGCCAGATGATGTGGAATATCAACCTGTTGATGGATGTTCTAAATGTCATCAAATTGTGCTATATTTTGTAGTTGGATGGGCTAGCTGATGCAATAATGTTACTATAAATGCCCCCAAATCAGAAAATCTTTTGAGGTTAGAAAGGGTGAAAGATGGAAAAAGAAGGAAACACAAAATTAACACACTCAAAATGTGAGCTACTGTTCAATTACTTATGTTATTCAATTCCTCAAAGCTTATATGATTATATAGACTTGAAACCACTAAGAATAGCTATGCTAATTTTTATCTTACACACACATAACTGACACATAGTTGATAGCTAAATTTACCTTTCTATAAATAACTCAAACTAATAACTAATTGGACTTCAATTATCTTAACTCATGCATGTGTGCATGCGAGAGTAATTACTATTTCTAACACTCCCCCTTAATTACAATTGTATGACCCGCCCTTAACTTAACATGACTCAACATAACTTAAACATGCCTTTTGGTCTGTCTCAACTATGATTACAATAAAAAATTGACTCAAAATATTTTACAATGATGGATTTTCTTTTTCCCTTTTTTCCAAATTCTATACCCTCGAAACTACTTCAATCTTAGTTGCGCTTTCTTTTTGTAAGCTCCATATTTCTTCACTTGCTACTAGTATAATTTTTTTCGACTCTACTTGTAACAAAGTTAACGATCAAAAAAGAACTATTACCTCAAAACGAGAACTTTAGTCAAAAAAACATGAAAAAACAAGCTGAAAATGAAAAGTATTGATGCTGGAATAACATTTTTTTCAGAGTAAATTATCAACATTTTTAAAAAATGGCAGTAAAAACCAATTTTTGTTTTGCAAAAGACACCCTGAAAACAAAAATTGTTGATGCTGGAATAACGTCTTTTTCTTTTCAGGGTAAATTTTCAACATTTTTTAATAATGACATTAAAGATAAAATATCATGACTCTAAAAAACTTTAAATTTATAACATTTTCTATCATGACATTAAAGATAAAATATCACGTCTTTGAAAACTTTAAATTTCCAACGATTTTTAGGCATGTCATAAAATATAAAATATCACGTCTTTGAAAGACTTTAAAATTCCAACAATTTTCAATCATGGTGCTAAAGAAAAAGTACTTATAACTGTTTTCAACCATAGCATTAAAGATAAAAATATCTTGACTTAGAAAAACATTAAAATCTTGACAACTTTTCAACCATGGAATTAAAACCATATATTATGACTACACAAAAACCTTAAGCTTTCAAAATATTTCAAGCATGACATTATGGAAAAAATTTATGACTATTTTTTTTTTTTTAAATGAACACTTGAATGAAAGAGTTATTATACCAAGGGGTTAGAGGATAGGAGGTGGTGGTTGCAGAAACAATGAACAAATAGCTAGGGTTTCAGGTTTCTGAGCTCCATGGAGGCACGCAAAGGGGGGAGCTCCACTTCCTCCTACAAGCAGGTTGTGGCTAGTTGCGGCAAGAAACCTTTGGAGTCTGTCAGAGGGGCTATTTAATGATCCGAATTGGATCCATAGAAAACTGTCAAAGAACCATGACTGTATCAGGTCGAACAAATCTCTAAAGAAATCCAAAACAACGATCAAAAACACCCTGAACCAGTGGCAATGGCATCCAGCATGGAACAACATGGACCTTGGTCAAAGCACACTGACTGAGGCCCATGGAGACTGCACGGGAGGTCAAAGTAGCCCCTAGGAGCCTCGGATCGGGAAACAGAGGTCGATTTTGATGCGTGCATCGCTAGGAAAATAGGGCCAAAATGGAGGAAGCCCAAGCACTCGGTCGCGTTGGGAACCGGAGGACCGTGGGCGGAAAAGGAAAAAGCGCTAAATGTACAAGGCAGGACCCGTGCTTTGGAAAAACCAGTGGTTTTGATCGAAGCACCCATGAATGGTAAGAGGTTTTGGATGAGAGCGGAGTGATTCCATACATCGATCAATGCGTGGCAGGCAGAGGTGAGAGAAAACCATCGTTGATCACGTGCTATCAGTCGAGCATGTCAACCGTGCAAAACGTGCGTATGGCATCGGATCTGGAGGGCTCAGATCGGACGACTGAGATCGCGCCGGATGGAGGAAGCAGAATCGACAAGGGAATACACCGTGTTTTAGAAGGGATTTGGAATCCATTTTGACCGCCACGATGGAGGAAAGATTCATCCACGACGTAACTGAAGAAATGAATCGACGAAGTATGCTGGCGCCATTTAGAAGAGGACAAGTGGCCACTCCTTGATCGTTCATGATGACGTCGAACAAGGAACTCCAAGCGCAGCTGCAGAAGGTGAAGAGATAGAGGTGGAAGAGGAACCGAATAGGCATAGAGTTCGAATGGCTAAAGCCATGAACAGAGATAGTCGAATCAGAAGCAGAAGTAAGACAACAAAAAGTCAAGAGATGAAGAAGTGGAACAGTGAACCCAGAGAGGAGGACTAAACACAGAGAATAGTAAAGCAAAGCAGGAGAGGATAGAGGGTCGAGCTGACCAAAGGCAGCATCGAGCACCAGAGGCTTGAGAGATCCGAGCTGTCCCAGAGAGGATCTGTCCGGGCTGAGCACCACATTGGGATCTCCCCTGTAGACCAGAAGGTCACAGAGCTGGTAGGAAGAAGAAGTTTGTGTACTCAAGTGGCTTGGGGAATCCAAGAACCACCCTACCAAGCAAAAAATGCTTTAGGAGAACTCACATTGAGTCCTTGTATTGTAATTTCTCTGCTTAAAGGCACAATAAAATAAGGCCACCACTGAAAGCTAGACCGGAGATGTAGCCCTGGAGAATAGGGTGAACTCCTTATTAAAATTGCTTGTGTCTTTATGTATGCTTACTGTATTTCTCTGCTGTCTTTCCATTTTATTGTCTGTGTATTGGCAATTTGATCGATCCATTGCTACAATAACACAAAACACACACACACCAGCACATGAGTTTGTAATACCTTAGTTTAATAAATCTTTAGCTAATGTCACTCCTAGGGTGAATATCAGATCAAGTGGTATCAGAGCACTAGGTTGTAAGGTTAGACAAGCTTGTGTTGGTTTAGCTGTGAATGCTCACAAGATCAAAGCTCAAATTAGGAGAAGGAGAGTTGGTGGAAACTAATCCTGAAATTGGGAGAGTCTATTCTTGGAAGACAATGTCAAAGGAAGGTTCTGTTGGGCTAGACCCTCAATCCATAAAAAGTTTCCTAGCTATAAAGTCTATGGTAGAAGAAATGTATAGAGACTTTAGAAAGAAAAAGGTTGAAGATTCATTAGGTTCTAAACAAGATAAAGAAGAAGATGAGTCTCACTACCATGACCGCTCCAAAGGAAAGGGGAAAGAGGAAAGCTTTCTCACACCTCCTAATAGCCCTGTGCATAATAAGAAAGCATCTTTTATTAAGCTAGATGTTAAATTTGATTTGCCTATATATGATGGAGAGCTAAATGCTGAAAAGTTGGACAATTGGATTAGAAAAATTGATGTGTATTGCAGGGTACATAACATAAACTTAGACAAGAGTAAGATTCAGCTGGAAAGCCTACGCCTAGGAGGCACTGCATTGGTTTGGTGCAAAGGCAAGACCCAAGCTGATATGAAAAGACATGGTAAGACCATCTCTGTCTGGAGTGACTTTGTTTATGCAATCAAAAAGTAGTTCTATCCATTGGCCTACATGCAACAAGCCATGATGAGTTGGCAAACTCTTCGACAGTTGAAGGGGCAGAGTGTGCAAGGGTATACTCAAGAATTCAGAAAGAGAGCATAGACGTTGGGTATCTCATTAGACTCACCAGAGACCTTTTTGAAGTACATTGGTGGTCTACACAGCTACATGAGGCATACCATCCTCATGTTTAATCCCACTAGTATAGATGAGGTATCTGTACAAGCTACTCATCTAGAAGCTAGAGGAAAGAATGGAAATCCAGAAGTTGGGGGACCATCCCAACCCACTGTAAGCAAGAGCAAGGAGAAAAAAAAACAGAAGTGGAAAGCAAGGAAGGCTAACACTGCACAGAAAGCCAAAACTTCATGCACTTACTTTAAAAAGGAGGGGCATGATGATGAGCATTGTTGGATTCTGCATCTAGAGCTGAGACCTAAGAAGTCCGAGGGCAAGAAGAAGAAGACAGCTGCAGCTATTCAGAAAGATTTGGGGTCAGACTCGGGAGATGAAAGAACTGTAGCAGCCACAAGTATAAAAGGTTGTTTGCTTTAGAGAATTCTGAAATCAAGAAGCAGGTGCGGGAGTTGCTCGAGAAGGGCTTCATCAGGCCTAGCACATCACCATGTGGGTCACTAATCATTTTGGTGAGAAAGAAAGATGGCTCTTGGAGAATGTGCATTGATTACCGAGCACTGAACAAGATAACAATAAAAAATTGTTATCCCCTTCCTCGCATAGATGATCTTTTAGATCAATTTAAGGAAGCTGTTTATTTCACCAAGCTGGATTTGCACAATGGATACCACCAGGTCAGAGTTGCAGAGCAAGATGCATGGAAGACTTCTTTCAAAACGAAGCAGTGATTGTATGAATGGCTGGTTATGCCTTTTGGCATAACTAATGCTCTTGCTACGTTCATGAGATTAATGAATGATGTACTCAGACCTTTTCTTGATGATTTTGTTATTGTGTATCTAGATGACATTATGATTTTTAGTAAAACATGGGAAGAACATTTAAAGCATGTTAAGAAGACATTAGATGTTTTCAAAAGAGAAAAACTTTATGTTAAACTCTCAAAATGTGAATTTGGCAAAACATCTCTAAACTACTTGGGTCATATAGTAGGGGGAGGTGAATTAAAAATAGATCCCTCTAAAGTGGAAGTCATTGTGAACTGGCCTAAACCTAGGTCTACTACAGAAGTAAGAATCTTCTTAGGAGCAGCACAATATTGGAGGAAGTTTATTTCTAACTTCTCCTCGATTGCAGCTCCCTTACATGCTTTAACAGGATTGAATAAGGTGTTTTAGTGGAGAGGCAAACATCAGAAAGCATTCGACACCTTGAAAGAGAGAATTAGTACAGCACCTGTACTAGCACTGCCAGATTTACAAAGACCATTTGAGATCCAAACTGATGCCAGTGTCTATGCCATGGGAGCAGTGTTGACACAGCACAGTAAACCCATATGTTATCATTCTAAGACCTTTAATCCTGCAGTAGTTAACTATCCTACATATGATAAAGAATTGTATGCATTAGTTCAGAGTGTGAAAAAGTGGAAACATTATTTAATGGGCAAAGAGACAGTAATACATACTGATCATCAGCCACTCTAATATCTACACTCCCAAAGTAAGTTGCAGTAATCAAGACATTACAGATGGATGGGTTTTCTACAACAGTTTCATTTGGTCATCAGATATAAAAAGGGCATACATAACAAGGTTGCAAACATGTTATCTAGACCCATTGTAAATTCATCCACCATACTTAAGCATAATTTTGTGCTACATGAAAGCTACATAGAACAATATGCTCAGGATATGGACTTTAAAGATGTATATGCAACTTTGAGTCAAGGCAAAAGAGTAGAAGAATTGGACTATCATATGAAGGACTGACTCTTATACCATTGTGGAAAACTCTACATTCCACAAACTAAGAGAGTAAAGATAATTAGGGAAGCACACACTTCTCTGATATCAGGTCACTTTGGGGTAAGTAAAACAGTTGCACAGTTGCACAGCTGCAAAGGTTCTATTATTGGCTAAAAATGAACGAGACAGTTTCTAGATATGTAAGTGGGTGTGCCATGTGTGCTAAAATCAAGCCCAACAACAGAAAACTAGGCTTTTACACTCCATTGCCAGTTCCTTCTCACCCTTGCGAAAGTGTTTCCATGGATTTTGTTGGAGGACTGCCTAAATCTAGGAAAGGTCATGATTATCTATATGTTGTTGTGGATAGGTTCAAAAAAATGTGTATTTTGATACCTTGTAGTAAACAGATCACAGCTGAACAGATTGCAAAATTGTTCTTTGAACATGTATGGGTTCATTTTGGATTACCCACTTCCATTGTATCTAATCGAGACACCCGACTTGTGGGGAAGTTTTAGTCGAGTCTGTGGGAACTGATGGACACCAAGTTGAAGAAAAGCACAGCTTTTCATCCACAAACAGATGGCCAAACAGAAGTAGTAAATAGGACAGTGATCCAGTTACTGAGAGGTTATTGCAGCAAACATCCTAAGGTTTGGGATGAACACTTGTGTTATGTGCAGCATGCTTACAACAGAGCCAAGCACTCTTCTACACAGAGATCTCCTTTTGAGACCTATTTTGGTTTCACATCATGGTCTCCTTTGGATTTTGTCTTTGGTAAAGATACCATGGTTGATGGACACAGTGATGTGGACAAGGCAACTAGGTTCATTGAACAGATCCAGGAGATCCACCAAGTAGTACAGGAATAGCTGGAAAAGAGCCAGGCCAAGTACAAGGCTAGGCATGACAAGCATCGGATGGAGCATAGTTTCCAAGTTGGAGACCAAGTCTGGCTGTATATCAGCAAGGATAGAATGCAAGGTGAAGGTAAAAAGTTAAAGCCTATCAGGTATGGAGCTCTTAGGATACTTGAGAAGATTGGGGAAAATGCTTTTTGCCTTGATTTACCAGCTTACATGCACATCTACTCAGTCATAAATGTAGATTTCTTGAGATTGTTTGAACCTTCAATGATTGAGGACCCTGAAGAGCAGAGTCAATTGCATTCTATTGATGACCCGCTACTTGAATATCTCAATGAGTTGCAGGAAGACACAGTGCTAGACAGGAAGGTAAGGACAACACGCAGGGGAAATGTGGAGTACCTCAGGATTGGGCTCAAAGGTTCAAAGCTGAGTAGCACAAAGTGGATTGAGATTGGACAAGTGAAGAAATAGTATCCTCACTTAGTCGATGCTTGAAAACCAACTTTTGGTGGTCCAAAAGCTTTTTTAGTGGGAAGGCTGTGATCTTAATCGGATCCATAGAAGACTGTCAAAGAACCATGACTATATCAGGTCGAACAAATCTCTAAATAAATCCAAAACAGCGATAAAAAACACCCTAAACGAGGACCTCAGTCAAAGCACGCTGACCAAGGCCCATGGAGACTGTGCGGGAGGTCAAAGTAGCCCCTGGGAGCCTCGGATCGGGAAACGGAGGTGGATTTTGATGCACGATTAGCACCTAGCGTTAATCGCACATCGTTGGGCAAACAGGGCCAAAATGGAGGAAGCCCGAGTACTCGGTCGTGTTGGGAATCGGAGGACCGCAAGTGGAAAAGGAAAAAGTGCTAAACATACAAGGCGGGACCCGCACTCTGGAAAAACCAGTAGTTTTGATCAGGGCGCCCATGAACGGTAAGAGGTTTTGGATGAGAACAGAGCGATTCCATACATCGATTGACGCATGTCAGGCGGAGGTGAGAGAAAACCGCCATTGATCGCGCGCTATCAGTCGAGCAAGTCAACCATGCAAAACGTGTGTATGGCGTCGAATCTGGAGGGCTCAGATCGGACGGCTGAGATCTCACTCGATGGAGGAAGCGAAATCAACAAGGGAATACACTGCATTTTAGAAGGGATTTGGAATCTGTTTTAACCACCACGATGGAGGAAAGATTCATCCATGACGTAACTAAAGAAATGAATCAACGAAGTATGCTGGCGCCGTTTAGAAGAGGACAAGTGGCCACTCCCTGAGTGTTCATGATGACATCAAACCAGGGACTCCAAGTGTAGCTGCAGAAGGTGAAGAGACAGAGGCAGAAGAGGAACCGAACAGGCATAGATTTCAAATAGCTAAAGCCATGAACAGAGACAGTCGAATCAAAAGCGAAAGTAAGACAACAAAAAGTCGAGAGACGAAGAAGTGGAACAATGAACCCAGAGAGGAGGACTGAACATAGAGAACAATAAAGCAAAGTAGGAGAGGACAGAGGGCCGAGCTAACCAGAGGCAGCATCGAGCACTAGAGGTTTGAGAGATCTGAGTCATCCCAGAGAGGATCTGTCCGGGCTGAGCACCACATTGGGTTCTCCCCTGTAGACTAGAAGGTCAGAAAGTTGGTAGGAAGAAGAATTCTATGTACTCAAGTGGCTTGGGGAATCCAAGAACCACCCTGCCAAGCAAAACCTGCTTCAGGAGAACTCACATTGAGTCCCTGTATTATAATTTCTCTACTTAAAGGCACAATAAAATAAGGCCACCACTGAAAGCTGGACCGGAGATGTAGCCCTGGAGAATAGGGTGAACTCCTTATTAAAATTGCTTGTGTCTTTATGTTTGCTTACTGTATTTCTCTGTTGTCTTTCCATTTTATTGTCTGTGTATTGGCAATCTGATCGATCCGTTGCTACAATAACATAGAACACACACACCAGCACATGAGTCTGTAATACCTTAGTTTAATAAATATTTAGTTGATGTCACTCCTAGGGTGAATATCAGATCACTGAAGAAAGGAAAAAGAATCTGGAAGAGGATCAGGAGTTTACGAAACCAAGAGAGGTCAGTAGCATGAGAGACAATGAGGAAGAAGACAAAAAACAGGGAGCAGAAAACAAGGCACAGAAGGGGCCATCTAAACCCAATACTGTCGTCACTCCTAGAGTAGTTTTAAATGATCCTGCTCTCTAGGCACATAGGGACCACATGCAGACCTATGCTATCATTTGTAAATTCATGGGATTATGGCCCACTGAGAAGGCATTACAAACGTGGATCAAATACCATTGGAAACCGAAAGGAAGTATAGACCTACACCTTGGGTCAAAGGGATTCTTCACGGTGGTCTTTACAAATATTGAAGACAAAGACAGAGTGTTTGAAGGAGGACCCTATTTCTATGCGGTAACAGGCCTCTACATGCGGTCGTGGATGATGAATTTTGTCCCGGAGCGAGAAACTTTTACTTCAGTCCCGGTCTGGGTAAGACTCTACTCCTTACCTCTTGATTACTAGCAAACAAAATCGTTAGCGGCCATAGGTAATAAACTAGGGCATTTTGTTAAAGCCTTTGAGGCCACTAGAAGGGGAAAATATACTTCCTTTGCAAGAATATGTGTAGAGATGGACCTATCGGGAGCCCTACCAAATGAGGTTATCTTGGAAGTTTTTGATGAAGAATGGGTGCAAACAGTAGATTATGAACATATACCTTTCAGATGTCGCAGATGCCATGAGCATGGACACCTATTTAGAGACTGCCCTCTCAGCAAGATAGAGAACAAAGGAAAAACAACAACAATGAAAGACACTGAGATCTTTCACAAAGTGGGTCATAGAGGAAAAGGGGGCAAAAGGGGGCCAAAGCAACAACAAACAGAAGGGAAACAGGCCAGTCTGAACAGGTTCCAAGTTCTCGAAGAAGAGGAAGAAATACTAAAAGAAGATCAGGTAATGGAAGGAAGCTTAGGGGAGAAGGAGAAAGAAGAAGACAGGGAAATAGCACAAGGTGTTTCTAAACAGAAGGAAACAATGATGAGTGATGGGAAACTTGAGATGGATCAAGAAATGACTTAGAGTGAGATGGAAACGGAGGATAATGAACTACAAGAGATTCTAGAAAGAGAAAACCTAGATCTGGAAGGATTCTTGAAACACGGCACCATTGGAGGGGTAGACTCAATACCTCAAGAAGAGTTCAACTGAGTACAATAGCTGTATCTATGGAAAACTCAGGCAAGAGAACAAGAAAGGAAAAATAACAATGAAAGGCAGGGTAACGAAGGAGTGAAAACTATGAAAACCACACTAGGATTAGCTCCCAGAAACCCAGGAAAGAAACGAGGCAGGAAAAAGCAGAATGAGCTACTAATGGAATGTGGAAAGCTAATGATAGATTCAGGTAAGATGAAAGATCTATCCAGTTACTCTTTCACAAATCTTTAATAATGAAGTTCACAACTTGGAATATTAGAGGCTTAGGTAGTAAAAGAAAACAGAGAATACTTAGCAATAGAATGAAACAAGAAGCTCCAGATATGATCTTTATCTAGGAAACTAAATGTTCCATTCAAAAAATCAAAGAAATTCATAGTAAATGGCTCAATAGATTTGAGTTTCTAGAAGTTAAAGCAGATAACACAGCAGGAGGCATACTCACTCTTTGGAATCCCCAAAAGATTGGTATAATAGATGTTGAGGCAACTAGGAATTATTTATCAGTGATTATTCAGCCTGTAGGAGATAGCGAGACTTATCTGGTCACGAATGTTTATGGCCCACAAAGAATGGATGACAAACTCAGATTTCTAGATTCTCTTGTAGAACTAAGAGACAGGCATGCAAGAGTTCCATGGATCATGGGTGGGGACTTCAACATGATCAAATCACTGACGGAAAAAAAGGGGGAACAAGAACTTTAAGCAAAGACTCTACAACTTTTCAAACTTTCATAGATAATATGAAGCTAGTTGACACTGAAATGAATAATGGCCTCTTTACTTGGAACAACAAGAGAGGAGGGGAGTCTCAGGTAGCTTCAAAGTTAGACAGATTCATTATTTCAGAGGACCTTATGCTCACAGACAAGGAAATGATAGTGAGAATTCTCCCCTTTGGAGGCTCGAACCATTGGCCTGTGCAAATGGAGGTACAGGGTATTGGAACCCCAAAGAATAGACCTTTCAGATTTGAGAATATATGGCTTACACACCTAGATTTTATCAGCAACATAGCAAGATGGTGGAAAGAAGATCTAAATATTCAGGGAACAAGAATGTTTCTGCTCCACAAAAGACTAAAATACATCAAGCTCAAACTCAAAGATTGGAACAAGAATGAATTTGGTAACATTTTTGCAATAAAAAAAGAGGTTGAAGGTAAAATGCAGACACTCAATCAAACTCTTATTACAGAGGGTTTTGATAGCAGCAGAAATGAACAAGTTACCAAACTTCATCAAGACTAGGAGAACTTATGTAAACAAGAGGAAATATATTGGAGACAAAAATCTAGAGTGCAATGGCTAAAAGAAGGGGAACGAAACACCAGTTTTTTCCACAGATCCACCATGGCAAACAGATCCCACAATAGGATCTCTTCAATCAAGGACGAGGAAGGTCATTTTCGCAATTCCCATGAAGAGATTGAAACTGTGTTAGTACAGCACTTTCAAGGTATAGCGAAGGAAACCAATGCAGACAGAGATCATTTTATCCGAGACTTAACTAGGCATATACCTAGACTAGTTTCCAGAGAGGATAATTTCAATCTTAACAAGCCAGTGACTGAAGAGGAGGTAAGTGAGGCAGTTAAGGAGATGCAGAATGGCAAAGCGCCAGGCCCTGATGGTTTTAATGTGGATTTCTTTAAAGCCTGTTGGAGCATTGTTAAACAAGATATTGTGAAAGTAGTGGAGGATTCTAGATTGGATAAAACCATTCTGAAGGCACTCAATACTTCTTTCATCTCCTTGATCCCCAAACAGGATAATGCTTTGACTCCAGATAGATTCAGACCCATAGCTTTGTGCAATGTGGTGTATAAAATAATATCCAAAGTGGTTGCCAATAGACTAAAACCCCTTCTTCCTACTCTCGTTTCTGTGGAGCAGTCAGGATATGTGGAGGGTAGACAAATTCTCAACAACATCATTCAAGCACATGAAGTGGTTCATTCATTGTTAAGCAATAGGAAGGTGGGAATGATCATGCAATTGGACCTTGCCAAAGCGTATGATAAACTGAATTGGACCTATATTAGGAAGGTCCTTCTAGCCTTTGGCTTCGATCATAACTGGGTGAGATGGGTCATGGCTTTGGTCACTTCCTCTAGCTTTTCAATTTTGGTCAATGGCTCTCCTTCCAAGACCTTTTCTCCTTCAAGAGGTCTTAGACAAGGAGATCCGCTCTTTCTCTTTCTGTTTATCCTCATGATGGAAGGACTTGGGTGTTCCATTAAGCATGCTAAAGAAGGGGGTAATATCAAGGGTATCTAACTTTCTGAAACTGGTAAAGCTTTGTCCCATCAACAATTTGTTGATGACACTATGCTGCAGGGAATCCCCACAGTAAAAGAAGCTCTTACTTATAAACAAATCCTGTGAGACTTTGCCTTGGCCACAGGTATGGAGGTAAATCTATCCAAATCTAAGATTTTTTTCTTTAATACTAATATCGCTATTCAAAGAAATATCTCTAGAATTTTAGGTTTTCAAAGGGAGGTCCTTCCATCCAAGTACCTGGGAGTCCCTCTAACTGATAAACCCTTGCACAAAAGCATCTGGGAGCCGGTCATTAATAAGATGCAGGACAAAATTAGAAAATGGACTATCAGATCTTTAAATTTGGCGGATCGGTTGGTGCTTACAAAAGCAGTTTTGCAATCAATCCCCATCTTTATGCTTTTGGCTCTTCCAGCTCCAAAGGGAGTGTTACATCAATTCAAAACCATTCAAAGAGACTTTCTTTGGGAGAAGGGGGAGGAGAGAAAGAAATGGGCCTTAGTAGCATGGGATAAGATCTTCAAACTAAAAACCCACGGAGGTCTTGGACTGGATGATCCAGATGTTCTCAGCAAGGCTCTAGGAGAAAAATTATGGTGGTGCTGGGTGAAAGAACCAAAGGCTCAGTGGGCTAGTGTTTGGAAGGAAAAATATGCCAGCACTTGGCAAGATAATGATCACATAAGGATGACGGGTAACATAAAAGGATCCCACATCTGGAATAAGGCATGGGAGAACAGAGACCTAGTGCAGAAAAACAGTTTTTGGGAGATCAGAGAAGGAGACCTGGCTTTGTTTTGGGAAGATAAATGGAAACAAGAACCTACACTGTTAAGAGAGGACTTTCTGGACCTTAAGAGAGAAACTGACACCAAAGGGCTTTTAAGGGTTAGAGATTTTTGGGAACAAACCAGTACAGAAGACAAATGGAGAACCTGGAAGACTTTAGAATTAGGGAATTATAACCCCTTGAAAGCAAAAGCAGAAGCACTACTGACTATTTTGGAACAAAGGAAGATTCTGGTTTCAGAAGGGCATGACCAACTCAGATGGGGCAACAACAAAGAAGGCACCTTCAATATTAAGGAGGCCAAAAAGTTATTGCTTGAGCGAGACTCCAATACACCGGACAAAGTGTGGCAGAACCTATGGAGGCAGCAAGGTTGGATGAAAATCAAACTCTTCATGTGGTTGGTGCATCATAAAAAAATTCTGACTTGGGACAATATTAGAAAGAGAGGTGTGCTGGGACCTTCTAGATGCCAGCTTTGTGAAGCTCAAGAGGAGACAATGGAGCACCTTCTCAATGATTGCATCTTTACCTCTAGCTTGTGGGACACCTTTGCCACAATTTTTCAATAGACGGACAGGGACAGAGCAAGCATCAGAAACACCCTAAATAACTGGAGATGAAACTTCTCTGAGTATGAGTTTCTTAGCCAAGTTTGGGTTTTAACTCCAGGCTTCATAATTTGGAATGTTTGGAAAGAAAGGAACAATAGAATTTTCAAAAATGTTCACAGCACCACCTGATCCAGGTGGATATTGGTGGCCACCCACCAAGTCCACTTGGACCCCCACCATGGTTTCTTTCAGCTTTTCAGTTTCCTTAATTGTAGCACAATTTACTATTTTTAGCATTTTTTCGGGTCCTGAACTTCCGGAGCCGTTTTGAGGCCCTAAATGACATTTTTTGGGAAAACTGGGAGCAACATGGGTCCACGAACTGATGTTGCTCTTCTCAAAGTTGTAGTTCTCGGATAGATCTTTCTAACGAGATATTGTACGCATCAAACGGAGATCGTATGCCAAAGTTACGACCCCAGGAAGTTGATGTACCAATTTACCCAAACGGGGCCCACAGTTTGGCGTTTCATCTTCTAGGGTTAGGTTTTTGGATGTTTAGGGTTTTCCATTGTTTCTCAACAATAAATAGGCCTTCAAGCCTCATTGTAACATAGTTCAGAGGCATGTAGCCACCACATCTCTTCTCAGAGATAAGCTACCATCGCCCTAGCTGTTTATTTCCATTTTTTGTTTGTAAGCATATCTCAGTATTTTACATTAATGAAATGAAGTATTATTTCCACTGCATCTTTGTGTTTATGGTTATATCTATAATTTGTTGCGTTCCTATTTAAATCCGGATCACCACCCATCTCATTTTTTAGAGGATCTTAAGACAGCTCAAAGAGACGGTGGGCACTTTTGTGAAAAACTCCCCAAAAAACCCTCCTTCTGTAACAGAGATGCAGATTCTGTGTCGGCTGGGGATGCAGGGGCTTATTCTACAGGGGATGGTCAAGAAGGTTATGAATCCTGCTAATAAGCCAGATTATTGGCATCCTCCCCCTCAGGGTTTTCTGAAATTCAACATTGATGGGGCCTCAAAGGGCAACCCAGGTCTTGCTGGTTGTGGAGGGGTGCTACGTGATGAGAATGGATGTATTCTTTTTATCTTCCATTTCCATCTGGGAAAAGCTACAAATAATATGGCTGAATTAATGGCTCTTGAACAGAGTTTAGATTTCCTGAAGCAGGATAATCTCCAGAACACTATTATTGAAGCCGATTCTGAGTTGATCATTAACTCGGTTAAAAGAATTTGTTGTGGAACAGAGCCGGAAAAAGTCTCAAGTCATTGGAGGCTAATACAGGTCTTTCAAAGGATACAAATTCACCTCCAAGATCTTCGCACAGTGAGTTTCACTCATGTCCGAAGGACGGCCAATAAACTGGCAGACATTATGGCCAATCAAGGAGTAGTATGTACTAAAAATAGGGTCAAGTTGATAATGCGAGAGATGTCTCAGAACAGATTAAAGGAGCAGTGTTGTGGTCAGGTGGAAGAGGACAATAAGATTTTCCGTAACAGGGCCATGGAAACGGGACCTGATTGACTTTTTTGCACTTGTAAGAATGCTTTTGGCATGCAAGTTTCGGAATGGCAACAACGTACCAGAAATGTCAGGGAGACGGCCAGAAAAAGGGAGCTTCATCTTCCTTTGGTCGGGCACCGGATTCCAGTCCTCTGCGGCAGCCGCAAAACCACATTTTATTTCGGCGGTGACTTTACCACCCTTGAAGCAGTTTCTGATATATCGCACCGCTTTCAGGATGGAAGCGGTATTTTTCATTTTGGTGCGATTCCACTCAACGCACAACACGTGGTGGAGAGTGGGGAGGAAAAACCGCCCCTCATCGCGCAGTAAACTTCGGGGGGTTAAGGGTGTGTGATATGAATTGCAACCGTTGGATCAATTGTGATCAACCTACGGCCAGGATTGATCGTGCTAGTTGGTGGGTCCGTTTTGGGGGTTATTGTTCGAGTTGTTTGCGCGCACCATCTGGAATCACACGCACTCGACGGATTTCAGGAGGAAAAATACACGATGGTTAAGTGAAAAATGGACCCGATGTATTTATCAATTAAGATCTATTGAATCCATCGGGTCCGTTTTACCGGTTAAACGGTGTGCTTGTTAGCCACCCGATTTGTTTCTCAGCCGCTGGATCTTTCGATCCAGATCTAACGGCTTGATGTGGGCTTGTGCCTTTTGTATACTATTTATTTTTTATAATTTTGAATAGAAGGATCCGCTCTTGCCTCAACAAAAAAAAAAGAAAGAGTTATTATACCAAGAGTAATTTATTTTTTAAATGTTAAATATATATCGATTTTAAAATCTTAGCCTAAGGCACCTTGATACACTGCAACAAAAAAATTAAAAATCAACCATCAAATTGACACGTAGTGTAGGTGAACTTGATTCATTCTAATGAAAACTTAAAGATCAACCATGAAATTGACACATTTTGGGGCAAACTCTATTCATTATATCGAAATTTTAAAAATAAATGATCAAATTGCACATAATGGGATCGAGTTGCTAGTTGAACATCAACACAAAGCCTACAAAAAAAAAGATACCAAAATAATAAATAAATATATAAATAAATAAAAATACAAAAGAGAACAAAAATTCAAACATTGAAAAAAATAAAAACAATAAAAAACACAAAAAATTAAAAAATAATAAGTAATAATTAAAAAAAAAAACATGACAAAAAAAATCAAATATAAAAATATATAAAAAAACAAAAAAAAACTATCAAAATGTAAAAAAAAACAAAATTAACTTGTACAAATAAAAAATTCAAACAAAAAAGAATAAAAAAATATGAAAAAAAATTAAAACAATGGGGAAATTATTAAAAAAAAGACATAATTCAAGAAAAAAATAAAAATAAAAACATTAAAAACGATTTTTTTAAAGTTACAAAAAAAACCACATAATATATATATATATATATATATATATATTAAAACAATTTTAAAAAATAAAAAAATTAAAATTATAAAAATTAAAATTAAAAAACAATTAAAATAAGCTAAAATAAATTAAATTAAAATTTAAAAATAAAAAATAAAATTGCCCCCGAGGTGGCTTAGGTCGATTCCCAAAATCAACCTAGGCCGCCCTCAACCATGGCTACCCAGGGCCATAGGGCCTCTGGTCTAGCCGGGGCGACGTTGTGCAGCACCGCCTCGGCTAAGCCTGAGGCCCCGCAGCCCGAGGTAGCCATAGCCCAACACGGCCTTGGCCACCCAAGGCGAGGCCGAGCATGGCACAACACCCGCCCCGCCCAAGGTCTCGGGGCGTCGAGCCTGATCGGGGCGACGTTGTGTAGTGTCGCCCCGGCCAAGCATGAGGCACCGTGGCCATGGCCGATCGAATTGACCTAGGCTGCCCCTAGGGCAATTTTTTTTTTTAAATTTTTAAATTTTAATTTAATTTGTTTTAGTTTTTTTTTTTTTTTAATATATAAGGATTCCCATAAGAACATGGGATAATGTAAACCCCTTTAGAGTTAGAGGGGTCAATCTAGTCTTTAACAAACCTAAGGGAAGACTGAATGGTGGTAAGTGACTTAAAGGTCATAGAGTTTTTTTTCTTAAGAATTTGAGCCAACTTGTTTGTGGTTCTTTGAATAAAGGAAGATGGACAATGACAATGGGATTGCTAGAATCAGATTTAGTTCTAGGCTCTTTCACTACTTTTTCAGCCTTTTGGAAGGCTTTCATGCCTTGATGCTTTTGATAACCATTTCTCATTAATACATCTAAAAGATGAGATTGCTCATCATTGATATGAATATCATCATAAATCCTAAGGGCTTTGGTAGCAAGGGTATTTAAAACACCAAATTTTGGGGTTGGGTGATGATGTGAAATAGCATGGAGATATTGCTCTGTGTGAGTCTTCTTGCAGAAAACTTAATGAGAGATGGAGCCATCTTCCTTCTTGGTGATGGGGAAATCAAGAAAGGGAATGCTTCCATCAACCTTGATCTCCATAGTGATTTTAATAAAATGAAATTGGCTATTAAGATGCTTCCTAAAGATTTCATTTTTTTCATGACCATGGGGTCAAATGATAAAGGTATCGTCAACATACCTTTTCCAAAGCTTAGGATAGAAAGGAGTAGAAACAAGGGCTTTAGTCTCAAAATCCTCCAAGAAAAGATTTGCTACAATGGGGGCAAGAGAGGAGCCCATAGCCACTCCACATATATGCTCATAAATATCATCCTAAAAGCTAAATAAAGTAGATTTTAAGCAAATGCTGACTAATTTGGTTGTATTAGGGTCAGTGATGTTATTAATGATGTCAATAGCCTCATTAATAGGGATCTTAGTAAAAAGAGAAACGACATCAAAACTAACCAGAATATCATTGGGTTCAAGCTTAAAACCTTTAATTTCCTTTATGAAAGAGGACAAATCCTTGACAAAAGAGTTAGTATTACCAACAAGAGGCTTAAGCTTCAGGGATAAATGCTTATCCAAGAGATAAGTAGGCCCACCAATTGTGTTCACAATAGGTCTCAGGGGAGTGCTTTCTTAGGGAGGCCATAGATCTAAGGGGTGAGTAGGTTGCTTTCAATGAGTCTCTTGCTTATGTTACAACAGAAATTATTAGACATGATAGCATTGGAGACTTCTTTACAGATTTTAGAAAGTGGGATTTTGCTCATATTTTTATAGCTACCACTATTGGTAAGGTCATCCATCATCTTATCAATGTAAACCTACTTATCAAGAATAACGACAACACCACCTTTCGTCGTGATGATGAACCACATTAGATGGCTCGAAATGCGTCAACGATTTTTCAATTATGTGATGGATCAAGAAGACATTTATATGCTCTTGCTATGCTTCACACATAGAGGCTTCAACTTCTCTCTTTGTAATATTTTCAGTGTCTTCTTCATCCAGATGCATATCTGCATAATGAGTCTCACTTTTACAACCTTCATGACCATCATTAATATTTGAGTGGGATTCTCTGAGCTATGTTGTCCACACAAATTCTTGCTCATCTACTCTCAGATCTACAGCTAACTTCTCTATTGATTCTTCAATACAATGTGACACAACATGTTGATGCATGTCACTTTCCTTTGTACCAGATTATGCTTCCAGGATATTCCATGCTTCTTGGGAAGATGTAGCTTTTTCTACCTTGCACAAAAACTTCTCATCCAATGCCTATTTTATAAAATCCAATACTAAAGCATCACATACTTCATCATATGTGTTATTAGATAGGTACTCAATCAACTCTTTACATCAAAGAAAAGTTTTCATTTTGACAACCCGAAAATAAAAAAAATTAGCATTAAACATAGGAGTTTGTAGCAGATCCAAGCTACACTAATCACCCTCAATCTCTTCTTCGTATCCTATTAGACTTATCAGTTCCTTTATTGTGGCATGAACCTTTCTAAACATGGGAATGATCTCTACCTCTTCTTTTCAGCTGTCCTTTCTGACCCATGATTGTCATCTCTCACTTATCATTCACCATCTACTTTCTTGATTTTTTCCTCATTACATGAGGCTTCTCTCCATATCACCCCCCAAAAAAATGGATTTCGATGTACCCCGTAAGAAAAAATCTTGACTCAATGCACGTCTCCTTATCACACTAAGGTATTTTTTCAAACCCAAAACATTGTCCTGCTTCAAAAAATTGAATTTTTTTTTATGGACATACAAACATCTTCAAAGCCCTAAGCTTGTTCAAATAAAACCTCTTTTTTAATTCTCTTCAACTTACAAAGATTTTCCAAAATTATATTTTAAAACATTTTTTCAATCCACTTAAAAAACTTTTAAGGAAAAAGCTTTAATACCTCTCCAACTCTAATATCTCTCAACTACAATAAAAATTAACTCAATCATCACTTAAACATAACTCAACTTAAAATGCTTAATAGATGTCCTTAATGTCAATCACACCTAATTTTGATGTTTCATTTTCAAAAATTGACATATCAATCCTCTAATAAGTAGAGCAATTAAAAATACGCACATAATTTTCATTTTATTTAAGTACATCATTAATTAAATAACTTATTTCACCAAGTTTTATACGAAATAATAATAATAATTAGTTTTATACAAAATAATAATATTCTCGTGTCAATATAGCGGGGTCAGTTTTCTATGAAGCAAACCTTCAAGTACGCTGGACTCTATTTTGGAGAATTTTCAAAGTGAAAATTTGAATGTTCAAAATTGCAGCGTTGAAATCTCCAAGCGGCCAGGAAGATAAATCATGAAAACAGTTTTAAATTATTATTTTTTTATTTTCCCATTGCTAATTCAATTTAACTTTCATTACTTCAATTTTAACTTACATTGGACTTGTGGGCATATTACCATACTAGATGGCTTAGTAACCTTAATCTGTTGTTGTTACGTGTTAACAGTTGCGGCTAATACTATCCTTCTAGTATTATTTTTTCAGGTAGTCCATTATGATTTTCAAACGTTAGTGAGTAGTAAGGAACTACTTTGTAGAAGTATATAGCTTTTTGTTGTTAGTGTGGATATTGTGAGAGTTATATAGGAGGTGAGAGTTATTGTGATATTTTGTTTTAAAATCATTTGAATGGAATCTATACAAGCACTTGAGGGAAAAATCTAAATATCTCATGCATAAACCTTTAGCAACAAGGCACACTTCATGTTTTTTTAGTTTTCTATCGGTATCATATTTGGTTTTATACACTCATTTGCAACCAACTTCATTCCCAAGTTTAATTGTTTTATAAAAATAATATATTTAATAGTCATAGGATCTTTCCATTGATAAGGTTTCTTTATCTCATAGAAAATAGTAAGATCAACAAAATCCTTAAAAATAAGAACATGTGAAATAGGGGACTTTCATCAACATCTATCTTCATTTTCATGGGGAATGTATGACACACTGTGATCTTGTAAATTAGATGTGGCCTAAATAGGAATTAGCAATGACCTAACTAGTGGGGGTGGGGGTGTAGAAATAGAGAGTTTTTCGGTAGCATTATGATACGTTAGCTCAACCAATAAGACACCGAATATATCCACCTAAGTAGAAGAGGCTTTAGTGTTAATATAATTAGAAAAGTCATCAACACAAGCCTCATCATGGATTGTTAATTGAGTTCCTATAGAAAAGGTGTCAAAAGAAGCACCCAAAAGAGGAAGATCATTAGGTCTTGTAAAAGAAAGGTCCATTGAGACAATTAGAGGTGAATCTTATGTAATAAGAGTGGAGTAAGATCTCAATAGGCCATGGGAAATAAATTTGTCAAAGAAAATATCCCTCCACTCAATCATCTTATTGATGGAAGGATCATAAAAGCAATAGGCCTTTGAAGTTTCAATATTGTTATATTTCTAATACCTAACTGCTAATTTAATAAAATTTCTGCAATAAAGAAACTAAAAACTGGACTCCAAACACTTTTACTAAATATTCTGAGTATTCTAACAAATAATAGCAGTGGGAAATAAATCCACGAAGACACAAGAACACAATAAACAATACACCAGAATTTACCCAGGAAACCCTAACTAGGAAAATCTTCCAACTTGTGTGTTTTTATTATTTTTCTTAGCAAATATCTCAAATAATTATTACAAATCAAAGGGAAAATTTTCCCTTCAATTCATTGTTCCTCAACACATTGATATGTGCACTCTTATCCAACTCGGCTTCCTTGTTTGTGTAGATGTTACAACTAACTTGACCCTCCTTGATTGCATAGTTGTTACAGGCTAACTCAACCCTCTTGTCTGCGCAACTATTATAGCCTAACTCACAATTGTTTTAGGTTAATATGGCCTCTCTACATAAGCTAACTTGGCCCTGAAAGATAAATGTGTTGACCAAAGAAATTGTTGAGGCTATTTGGCCTCTCTTCCTACCCTAATGCATTGATCTAGAAACCCTTGTTTGTTGATTTGTAACATGCAAGTCTCTAGTGCATAATCCTATGTTAATTATGGGCCCTTTCTCTCCTTATAAAGTTGACTTGGCCTTCCATCTTCCATGAATGGTTGAGATAAAAACCTTCCATCTTCCACGAACGACTAAGATTAAAACTCAATGGACGACTGGGATCGATTCTATTTTTAACTATAGGAAAATCAAAATTTTCGTAAGTCAAAATTAAGAAAATTAAACTGTGGCTTAGCTTCACTTGTGGGTTCGTCTACCAAATTTTGCAGACTTCTAAATTTAGTATAAGAACCCTTCCATCTCCAACTTCAATTAACACTTACTCTTAGAGAGGAAGGTGTTCTATACTACACCTAGTTTATCTCTGAAGTAAACGAATCTACCTGTTGCCAATGCCTTGGTCAAGATATTATTTTTCTTGGTCCTCTGTAGGTACGTACTAAATTCTGACTTTACCCATATAAACACATTATTTGATATGGTGGTACCTATTCTTGATGTTCTTGGAGCATTCATGAAATACTATATTTTCAGAGAGCTTGATACATCTATCATAGTTTATGAATGTGGGCTCCAACCTTTGATTGAATAACCCAACAAGTAGCTTCCTCAACCAAATAGCCTTGCAATTTTCCAAGCTAGAAACCATGTGCTCAGCCTTATTCGAGCTCAGTTCCATCGATCTCTGCTTACTGCTAAACCACGACACAACTACTAGCCTAACACTGAAAGCACAACCTGAAGTGCTCTTCCTGTCTGCTAAACCCCCTACCAAATTTGCATTTATGAATCCTTGAACACTGACTCCATAAACATGCCTATACAACATCCCTTAATCTATTATTCCCCTGAGATACCTCAACACGTGCTTGGTAACAACCCAATGCACTTTGGTTGGCTCAACCATAAACCAACTCAACTTGTTAACTGCAAAGTAAATACTTAGTCGTGTGTTCACCAAATACATCAATGAACCTATGAGTTTCCTATAGAGAGTAGGATACACTCACTCACCTCTGGTTGTCTCCACCTTCCTCTAGTTTGTGAATAGAGGCATGGTCATGGGTTTGCAATCCTGCATGTGGAACCTCTTGAGAATATCCTACATGTACCTACCTTGTCCCAAGAATATCTCTCCATCACCCTTCCAAACATCCAACCTAAGGAAATAATGCATCAACCCTATATCCTTCATCTCAAACTCCTCTTAAATATCTCTCTTGCAATCATAGATGAGCTGCTTATCCCCTGTCAATATCAAATCATCAACATATAACACAAGAATGAGAGGTTGGCCCTTAACCACAATGTAGTACATGTTAGGGTCAACTTCACTCTTGGTGAAACCCAATCCGAGAAGGTAATTTTCTATCCATGCATACCATGCCCTTGGTTCCTACTTGAGCCCATAAAGAGCTCTCTTCAACATGTAAACATGCATGTCTATGCTAAAAGTATCAAACCCCTCAAGTTGCTCAACATATATCTCTTCCTAAATAACTCCATTAAGGAAGGTGGTCTTCATTTCCATTTAGTGGATCTTCCACCCCATCTATGTTGCAATTGCCAAAATAATCCTAATGGGTGAATATTGGACCATTGGTGCGAACATATCCTCATAATATATCCCTTCAACCTAAGAGAAACCTTTGGCCACAAATCTAGCCTTGCACTTCTCCACACTCCCATCAATTGTATGCTTAATCTTGTACACCCAACGTGAACCAACCACTGACTTTCCAACTAGTCTTGTCACAATATCTAAGATATCATTCTACATGATAGAGGAATATTCCTCCATCATGGCATCTCACCATACCTGCTAAGTAGCTGCCTCCTTATAACAAGAAGGTTATGAGTCTATCACCTCAGTCATAAGTGTCATAAACTAAGTATATCTTTGTGGTTGTTTACTCTATCTGAATGTGGAGTTGGGAGATCAAACTCTATCCTAAGCCTCCTTAATCAAGTGATTTTCCCACCTAGCTTATCCTCTCCCTACACTAGAAGTCATTGGCTAAGTGGGAAACTATATCTCTACTCTCCCCTCCTATTCTTGTGATTTCTCCTCATCTGCGTGCTAGTCGACCTACCCTATAACTAGTTGTAATGAAGTTTGAAGAACTAGCTGAGCTCATACTTGGTAGCCTACTACTCCTCCTCCTACATTGCATCATGCTCTCACTTAAAGGACTTCCTAAGTGCCCTCTCCTCTTCGAACATCACATCACGCTTGATCACTGTCTTCTTAGGTGTTGGGACATACACCTTGTATGCCTTAGATGTCTCACTATAACCCATGAAAATGCCCTCCTCTATTGTGGGATCCATCTTCTTCAAGTTATCACAAGACACATGGAAATAAACAAGGCTACCAAAGATCCAGAAGTGAGGCACGTTAGGCTTCTTTCCTGTGAAATCCTCCTCTGGTATGATTATTCCTAGCACCCTGTGTGGAATCTTGTTTTGCAAAAAGAATGCAATGTTACATGCATGTTCCTAAAGAAATGTAGGTAGCCCTTGGTCATGCAACATAGCCTTGGTTGCTCCAACAATGCTCCAGTTCTTGCGCTCAACCACCCCATTCTGATGAGGGTTATAAGGTGCAGTGAGTTCTCTCCTGATGCCATCCTTGGCACACAAGTCCTTGAAGGTGTTGGAGATGTGCTCCCCATCATTGTCTAATCTTAGTGCCTTGATCCTCCTAATAGTCTAATTCTCCACCAAGGCTTTGAACTCCACAAATTTCTAGAAGACCTGATATTTTTCTTCATAAAGAAGATTCATGTCTTTCTCAAGTGGCCATCAATAAGGTGACATAGTTTCTTTATCACATCAGGGATGGAGAGGAAAGTGGTTCACGTACATCCAAATATACCAACTCTAAGATTCTCTTGGCCTTGTTGCCTCTATTGGAAAAGGATATCTTGGCATACTTTCTAAGTTTGCTACTCTTGGACACATCATCCTGATCTACATTGTATTGTGGTAACATTGTAGCAACCCCCCTCAAAATATTCAACACTCCATGGTGTAAGTGACCCATATACCTATGCCAAAGCTCGCTAATGTCACATCTATGTGCATTGATATCTCTATTTCTCAAGGCCAATTTTATCTCAAATTGTAACCTATAGAGGTTCTTCACTATAGCTCCATTTTGCTTCCTGGCTCCAAAATGTAAGGGCTTGAGGAAAGCCTTTCCTCTACTGAAGATAACCTCATAACCTTTTTTTTCCAAGGTTGAGACTAAAACAAGGTTTTTCTTCAACCCTGGGACATATATGACATATCCAAGGAAGAGAGGATTCTCGAAATTCCTCTCAAACTTGACAATACCCATGCCCTATGCTAGGTACGTACCATCATCTCCCCTCTCTATATCAAACTACATATTCTTCTCTATCAGCTGGTTGAAATATCCCTTATTATGGGTCATATGACAAGTTGTTGTGACTATTAATATGCCACACGCTACTAGACATTGAGCTTGTCATGCAAGCTATGAGTGAAAACCCCTTCTCAAAATGAGAAGTAAATTCCTCCACCTTTGTTGATGCTTGCTGGCATGCGATATTCTTGGATCCCTTCGTATTTTTTGGAAATTTGGTGGAGTAGTGCCCAAACTGATGACAAGAGAAGCACTTTACTTTGTTGAGATCTTTCTTCTTCTTTCCTCCTAAACTGGACTTTGCCCCTCTTGGATTTTTCTTGCCCTTGGCCTTGCCCCCTTTTCCAGCTAGCGAAAATTTTTCCTCTTCCTTAATCTTCACATGAGACCCATATTTAGCTTGCTTTTGGATCTCCTCTTGCACACAATCACTCCATACCACTCCCAATATGGAAGCTTTTCTCTACCACTCACAACATTAGTGAAGTTTTCCCATGACTTGTGAAAGCCCAACAGTGAAAAACTGACAAGGTATCTATCTGGGACTATCTCCCCAACCCCAACTAACTCATCCTTCACTTGGGTAAATCTAGTCAAGTAAGAAATCATGGGCTCATACTTAGTCATCTTGATATTTATGAGTTTATCTCTGAGTACCAATTTCCTAGCCTCACACATAACCTGGTACAACCCTAAGATAACTATCCACATGTGCTAAGCTATCTTATTTCTGGAAGGGTGATGTATGGTATGATCCTTGACTCCTTCAAGAATTATTATTCTCACCTTTGCATCGATCTTGTTATGGTAGGCCAATTGTTAAGGCTATGTTGGTGTAGCTAGTGGACTCTCCACAAATTCCCAAACTCCCTACTCCTCCAATACTATACCAATCCTCTCTTTCAAAGAACATAAATTTGAGTCCCCATCAAGGTGGTCCTCAAATATAATCCCCAAATATGTTATCCTGATTTTTTGATATAGCCATAAATCCTTGCTCAAAGCCTACTAGGAGAAAACCCTAGCACAAATTACATCTAGAAACCCTAGTGCAATCATGAAGTGAACTGTGTCCCCTTTCCTTAATCTTTTAGCTACTCCTGAGAAAAATGACATGCTTCCTGGTCTTCAATCAAAGACCCTCTCTAATACCATGTTAGATTTCTAATATCCAACTACTTATTTAATAAAAAAAATTGCGATGAAGAAATTGAAAACTAAACTCCAAACACTTTTACTAAATATGTTGAGTATTCTAACAAATAATAGCAGTAGAAAATAAATTCATGAAGGTGCAAGCACACAACAAAAAAATACACCAAAATTTACCCAGGTAACCCCAATTAGGGAAAACCTACCAACTTGTGTGTTCTATTATTATTCTACTCTATAAAAATATCAGAAAATTGATTACAAATAATGGGAAAATTTCCCCTTCAATTCGTTGTTCATCAACACACTGATCTACACACTCTTATCTGACTCAGCCTTCCTATCTGTGTAGTTGTTACAACTAACTTGAACCTCCTTGTCTACGCAGTTGTTACAGGCTAACGCGACCCTCCTATCTGTGTAGCTATTACAACCTAACTCGCAATTGTTACAAGCTAACATGGGCTCTCTACACAAGCTAATCCAACCTTGAAAGAGAAATATGGTGGTTGTAGAAATTGTTGAGGCTATTTAACCTCTCTTCCTAACCTAATGTGTTGATCTGGAAACCCTTCTTCATTTAGATAAAACACACAAGTATCTAGTGCATAATCATATTGTTGGCTTTGTGGGCCCTGACCCAGGTTCAGCGTTAGTCAGCCAAACAAATCCCTACACTACTAGCCCTTTCGGCATCAGCCCGCAGAGCATGGACCGAAGTCTCACCCGAAGCAGTATGGGGGGATGTTGGAACCAAGTTTTCGCACCTTGAGATGGTCGTGATGTCGGTTTATACCCCCTGATCCTGACTTTGCGCAGGTCACTAAGGCTTAGGGCTTATCAATCTACCCTCTATCCCACCCTTCAGTACCTCTGCAAAGGTGTATGAGACCTTCTCGCAGCCCTAACCAGCAGTTCAGGTACTTTCGCGCTCCTATGACGATGTATTGTATAGGTTCCCAAGTTATCTCAAGTGTTTTACTTATTCTACCAATCAATTACATTTATCGTTGCGTAAACTAATATTCTCACTTGCGTTCAATTAACAAATATAATCACATA
The DNA here is from genome assembly GCA_031772625.1 of Pinus tabuliformis. Classification (NCBI taxonomy): domain Eukaryota; kingdom Viridiplantae; phylum Streptophyta; class Pinopsida; order Pinales; family Pinaceae; genus Pinus; species Pinus tabuliformis. Next base: position 444,604,510 of record CM062804.1, on the reverse strand, counting down.
CAATTTCGCATCAAATAAACATTGTAATATAAACTCACATCGTAATGCAATATAATCAGATGCATTAACAGAGAATAAATACACATTAATTGTAGAATACTTCTCTTTATTGATATCTCCAATTTAATACAAACTCTATCCACCCTACGCACACCGTTGTTGGGGTCCACGCACTCAACTGCAGACTTCTACACTAGACCTTTGCGCACTCAGCTGCAAAGCCTCTACCTATGCTAAGCCCCAAAAACACTAGACTTCTCCAAGCTAGATCACTCTGTAGAAACCATCTCCACTCTTCTTCTCTACTAACTACTTAGAGCTTACTTACTTAGCTCCTTTTTATACAATCCCATGGTCCGCAGACCATGGGTAGATCTTTACAGCCGACTTGAAACTTTAAAAAATAAGGGCGGACAACCCTTTATGGCTCTTGACACGTTCGTGCTCCGCAACCACAAAATGTGGAGGCTTTACAACTTTATTATAAAATTGTCCCAAAACATGGGCTTTTAGCCCCAAAACTGCTCTTGGGGGAACCCGTTCCCAATAGGCCCCCAACACAAACATGATGACTTGCCCTTGTGTCACTCTGTGGGCATAGAGATCTTGGCACGAAGAGCTCTCAGCTCGACCTATATAACTGCCACCTCGACGATGCACTATGCAGCCGCCTGCTTCACTTCTTCGACCAACTGCTCTGTCGCTGGTCCTAAAACATTAGCCTGAAGCTTCTGTTGAGTCGCCTGAGACTAGCAATCTTTCCTTCAATAGAGTTCATGATCAAATAGGCCTCATCCAACCAAGGCTTCAAGCGCGCCTTCAGCACTACCTCTTTGTGTCGAGCTGCATCTACCTATTCCTTCAGTGTTTTTTCCTTCTGCAGCTTCGCAAGTCTCTGTGTGAGGGCGATAGTGCATGGTGTTCCTTTCACCTCGTCATAGCACTACTGCAGTTCTCGCACCTCTGTCTCTAGCCTCTGTACATTAGGATCTTCTTGCAGACTGGTCAGTACTTTGAATGACTATTCAAATAGCCTTGTGCAGTCTGCTACTGCACTGTCTACTGCCGCTATCGCCTCTTTGACAGCGGTTGCGCACTGCTCCTTTACTTCTGTCACAACCCCCTCGCCTATCAATGCTTCGACATCCATAGCTTCTGATCCTAGGATAATGTCATGGATGATATTGCGGTCAGACTCTGGAAATCGATCAAACACTGGTCAGTCAAGCAATTCTTCGAAGAATGTGCGGTTCATGCTCAAAATGCTCAAAATGCCAAGTGTTTTTCATTGGGCAGCCACATGTAATTTATAGGCCATTTTGAATTCAAATCCGACCGCTCCCCCCAAATTCGGTTCATTAATGCCAGATTGGCGGCAGATTTTCAAGGATCTTACCCATAAATTTCGTCTTAAATGCCACCCCCCCACTCCATTTGGTTGCATTCTCATTATCAAATCATGAACACTGACTTTAACGGTCACTTTTTGGTTGACCTACACATTTTTTCACTAGGTAGCACAGATCTCTCTGCGTTGTTGTGAACCCTGTGACATCTCTTTGTTCTGTGTAAGCCCCCAATCACGCAGTTTCCCACCCCGAGTAGTGTAGTTTATAGTCCTGCACCTCCTTTCAGCTTCCTGGAGCGCTAAGACTATGCTACCTTCATATAGTCACCTGGCCTGATCACGATGTATGGCTTCAATCGGCTTCCATTCACCTTTCCTGGGAAGGGATATCCATTCAATTTAACCAACTGAACTACTCCACTATCGGTAATATCCTTAATGACATAGGGCCCTAGCCAGTGCATCCTAAATTTCCCTGGAAATTTATCAAAATTTTTGTCATATAACAAAACCAGATCATTTACCTTAAAGGTGCGCAATTTAATGTGTCGATCATGCCATGCTTTTTCATGCTGCTTTTGGATTTGTTGGTGAAATCCAGCCATAAACCTTTCTTCCTCAAGCTTGGCAAGCTGCGTGAGCCTCTCTTTCAGGGCTCCGTGATTTGTCATACCCATGAATGCCACTATGCACAGACTAGGCAAAATGTATTCCATTGACATCACTGCTTCAACACCATATACAAGCCTAAAGGGTGTCTATCCAGTCAACTTTTTGCACGTTGTTCAATAATCCCATAGTACTGCAGGTAAGTGCAGGTCCCAATCATTTCGTTGAGCGTTGCAAACCTTGGTTAGTGTGTTCTCTAGCACCTTATTTAATCATTCCACCATACCATTAGCCTGTGGGTGATAAGGCATGCTTTTTTGGTGATATACCTAAAATTCCGCTGTCAACGTGCTGATCGTTTTGTTCAGAAAGTGTGTACCGTGATCACTCATCAAAATCTTTGGACACCCAAATGGGGTCAGTACATACTTAAAGAGAAACTTCATAGTTGTCGCCCTTGTGTAGTCCTTCATAGGATGTGCCTCTGCCCATCAAGTCAAATACTCAGTCACGATGATAATGTACTGTGCACCCGTCTTCTTTCCTTGAGGTTGAATGGGTCCCACAAAATCTATTGCCCATTTCTCGAAAGGTTGTAACATCATCTATGAGTTCAGAGGTAGCTCATCTCTTTGTGATGGCCTGCCAGTCTTTTGAAATATGTCGCAAGCCCGGCAGTAGGTTTTTGAATCCTTATGGAGGGTTGGCCACCACAACCCTGCACGTAGAATCTTCTGCGCGGTCACCTTTCTTGGGTAATTCCCTCCAGCGGCATCCCCATGAGCATCTGCAAGGATATTGATTCTTTCAAAATCTGGTACATATCTTCACAATACTTCATCAAACCCCATTTTGTACAGATGTTTGGCAATGATAGAAAAGTTTGCCGCGTGCACCACTAACTCCTTTTTCTGTTGGGTGGTGTAGCCTTCTGGGGCAGTTCCTATCATTAGGAAGTGTATGATGTCTTCAAAGTGACCATCTGCGATGCACACTGCGAAGAGTTGCGTGTTAGGCAATCCTTCCTCCAAATTAGTGGGCTCTTCTCCCGTTTCAATGCGCGACAGATGGTCTGGTCTCGCGTTCAATCGTCCAGGCTTCACAATAACTTCAAAATCATTCTCTTGGAACAATAACAACCACCTGCAGATTCTCCCCCCCAACATAGGCTTATTGACTAAGTATTTCAATGTAGAATGATTCGTATACATCTTAAAATGTCAACCCAGCAAATAGTGTCTAAACTTCTGGAGCGTGTATACCATGGCTAGTCCTTCGTGCTTAGTGGTGGAATAGTTCTTCTTAGCCTTGGATAACTTCTTGTTTGTGAATTCTATAGGATGGTCCAATCCTCCTTCGCTAACTTGTGTCAGTGCTGCTCCTAGTGCTATACATGACGCGTCTACATGTACATGAAACTCCTTCTCCCAATCCGGGAAGACTAAAATTGCCGCGGTGACCATTTTTCCTTTCAACACATCCAAGCTTTTTTGCTAGTCCTCGTTCCAACAGAACGTGACATCCTTTTTCAATAACTTCTCCATAGGTGCGGTGATCTGGGCATAGCCCTTAAAAAACTTCCTATAGTACCAGTATGTCCCAATGTTGCGCACAACTGTTTCACACTCCTTGGCGCCTCCAGGTTAATTATCACTGCGATTTTCACGAGGTCTACCATCAATCCCTGTCTGCATACAACATGACCCAGCAGAGTCCCAAAAGGGACATAAAACAAACATTTCATTAGATTGAGCGTAATCTGGTACCTTCGAAAAGTATCTAGCATTAAGTGCAAACTTGCCACATGGCATTTTACCAACCCAAACACAGTCCAGTCGTTAAAGTACACCTCTAGAAACTTATGAATGAAGTCTTTGAATGCAATAATGACTATGCGCGAAAAAATCACAGGCACATTCTTTAATCCAAAAGGCATTACGATGTACTGAAAACATCTCCATTCAGTCCTGAAGGTCGTCTTGCTTCTATCTTCAGGCGCGATTTTGATTTGATGGTACCTAGAGAACCCATCAATGAAGGAGTGCGATTCCTAGCCACCTACATTATCTAATACCTCATTAGTGAATTAAGTTGGAAAAGGATCATGCACAAAATCATCATTCAACTTCTTGAGATCTATGCATATCCGTATTTCATCCTTCTACTTCTTTTCCTATACCACCATTGGGCTCACCCAATCAGATTCATCTATGGGCTCAATGATGCCTGCCGCGAGCATCTTATCTAACTCTAAGCTGACCTTCTCCTTATAATTCGGGTTGAGACGGTAAGGTCTTTGCTTGATCGGCTTCATGTCAGGTTTTAATGTGATCTTCATAACGCCAAGTCTCCTATTATCCCCTTTAACCCCGTAAACTTGGTAGGGAACAAATCCTGGTATTCGCGGAGCAATTCGATGACCTTATCTACTGTCGCATCATCCTAGTAATCTCTAATCTTCATGAACTTTGGGCTCCGCCTTCGTGCCAATATTTATCTGTTTAGCAGGGAAAATTTTAAGAACCCCCCCAAATTTATATGTATAATAAATGGGCGAATCTCCATCGTATATAGGAAAAATGGAAGGCGATTTTATCAATAATATAATATGTATTTATAATTTTTTAGTGAATCTCTCACTAGGCATGGCGAATATTTTACTCAATTATAAAATCTTGTAAGATCTTGGCGAGTCTTTCAATAAATAATAAAACTTTGTAAGGTCCTAGTGAATCTTAGCATTGTGAACTCTTAGAGAATTTTTTGAAAAAGTATAAAACCATATATGACAAGAGCCACATGGTGGCAATATCACTGTTTTTTTTCACATTTCCATGACATGGAACTTGTTTATAAAATTATAAAAAAGCCAACCAAGTCCCTTATAATATGCAAGTAAGCTTATAACAGAGTCTGATACATCTACTATGCTTGTCTTCATTCAAGTGTCATAGCTGCTATACTTAACACTGTGAATCACAACTCTCTTAGAACTCAACTCTATAGTGTAATTAAAACCTTTGGAAATTGAATCTGACAACTCTATAAAAAGGATTAGTGAAATAGAATCTTTTGTGAATGAGCCCACTAATTATCACTGCTAAACAATCAATCTAGACTATGAAGTCTTCCATCTTTATCACAATCGTGCTCACGATCAAGGGAGTGCGACCACCTAGCCTAACATAATGGCCATCATAGCTTCCAGTAATCAACAACCACCTTGCAAGGACATCCTAGCTCATGTCTCATGAATTTTATTCATCAACCTTAACTGATATAAATATTATAAAGATAATATTAGAATCGTCTCTGGATTCACTGTTAATACAAGGGTAAAGGAAATTTTCTAGCTCAAGGCACTAGCCAATACCAACTTTGGTATTTGTGACCCCTTTGTGGGGATGCACCTACCCTGCCCCGTTGGGTTTCTGCCTTGTAACATAGTTCAAGGATCACAAGACTTTCCAATCTTCCTACTCCATTAGACACACTTTATATGTTATACATAGTGAATGGAAAAGAAGCATTATAGAACACACAATTTCACAGAAGGAAGAAAAATCTTAGCCAATTCAATATCAAAATCTTAACCACTGATTAATAAAGAATAACAAGTAGTGTAATGAATTGTTCTGAGTTATTTATTTACAAGCTGTAAAGAATGTAGTGGAATGGAAAATATTACTTAGGCAACCCTTCAATATTTTCTACTAATATGTCTATGCATGTACATATGAAATTAAGAGCATTGTTGAATACAAAGTTTCCTTTTCTCTTGCCTCCATTTTGACAAATCAATGTGAAATCAGTGTCACTTTGAATCTCCTTTCCTGTGTGGATGTTTTGACAAATCAATGTGAAATCAAAGTCACTTTGAATTTCCTTTCCTACGAGGGATCACATCCACAGTTGATTAGTAAAATATAATCTACTATATATTATGTTCAAGAAACTAACTGCAATCTACAGTGGAAACGAGACCTCAATTCTTATTCTAAATTTGAATATCTCAGGACAACATAAGAGATAAAAATGCATATGGCCTTAGTAGCTAGAAAACAATCACTCCATCATTACAAGACCACCTAGATTTCTACACTTAATCTAAATAATGGCACTAGTTGTAGTGCTTATTTGCATTAACACCATGGAAAAGCAACAACAATGTTTCAAAGCACACTTACTAGAAAAGTTGTAACGTTCTGAGAATATTTAATGATAGCATCTGAACCTCATAGCTGTGGTGGGGAAGCTAGGGAACACAAATATTGGAAGATATCTCATACCAAATCTGAGAAAAAAATAAAAAAGGGAAAAAATCAAAATCTATAAATCAAGCAATGAATTGTTTACAAATCAAATACAATTACTTTAACTAACAATTAAATTGTGGTGATATATTTAAATATTTGGTAAGAGGGTAACTTCAAACCATGGAATATTACCTTTGTCATTACTGTCATCCCTCAATGACTGAGATTACAAATCAATACTTATGGAAAGATTGTAAGAAATTCTGTGAAATAGTAAAGCGTAACCTCTATTTTCAAGCAACAAAATCAAGACATTGTTACATCAAGAGCCATAACTGATACATAATCAATGAATCAAGTCCTTGTATGGCACAAGCTTGTTTCACAACCTCTATTTTCTCAATAACAAAATCAAGACATTGTATGTGGTTATTGCCAAAATGAAAATGTGTTCTAATTTGGAAGAGGATCTTATCAAAAGACATGGATTTATTCAAAGCTACAAAGCCTAATGGGTTACTGAAAAATAAGTTGGAATATGGGATCATGATACTTAAATTGAAAAAATATGCTTCCCTTTTAGAAACATTACAGTTATACAATGCTTTTTGAAAGCATTAGAATTTGAAATTGGGCCTTTCTATCAAGACAACTTTTCATTAACATAATGTACTTTCCTACATGAAACGTTGTAGATATCCAAGAAAAACTTGAAAAGCATAAGAGAACTTAGCATAATGTACTTTCTTTCCTTCCTTACCATTCTTAAAGATTTGAGGTTATCCAAGTCATCAGGTAACTTTCTAAGGAAATGACAGTTAGTAATAGTCCAATTCACAACTGAAGATGTGTCATAAATATGAGGGGGCATCTCCTCCAAATCACAAAAGTGCTCCAGGTTAAAATCTAGCATTATTGGAAGCTTAATGCTCGACTGGTTGTTATTGAACCCAGACATTTTTCCATTCTTCACTAAAAGCTTAAAGATAGCTTCTCTAAGTTCTACATGACTTTACTATGCTCTTGAAGTGGGGGCACACGCAGGCTCTCCAAGTGAATAGTCTTAAACTAAGTGAAGATAAGGCCGATAGATCATTCGGTGTGGATCTCTTTAACCCATAATTGAATATTATGTCTCTCTTGAACCCATAATTGAATACTATTATGACTTTCAAATTTTTCATGGAACTCAAAAATGTTGGAAGAAAGTATTTTCTTCCAAAAAGAGTAAAACTAAAGCCTATGCTTAAGGACAATTGATGTCACACCACTAACACTTCTTCATGGAATCTATATAGGTAAACCACAAATCCATAATTCCATTAGAATATTGTGTTTATTGAATACACAAATGAAATCATTGCATTTCTTTAAAATATCTTTTGAAATCAAAATTACCGAAATTACATATCGATAACCTAGTGGGTGTAGGATAAAATTCAACCGTGTCATTCACAGAAAGCATGAGAAAAAATCTAATACTATATATAAAACCAAGAAAAATTCATATAAAGCCAAGAAAAATTCAAATTCATCACTTCTAGGGACCTCGTAACCACCCTGCCAATACACAAGTATGTTCCTGTTTGCAATTAGAAAAATTACCCAAATTACAATCTTTTTACTCTAGCATATGTTGGAAAGTTATAGAAGGATGACTAGTGCAATAAATCCATTCCTTTTAGCCCTGGATTTGTTTCAGTTTAAAATAGAAGTATACAAATATACTTGTCCAATGTCTATGCTTTAACCATTCACCTTAAGATGTTTTTACAATATAATTTCCTAAGTCTATTTAATATCTCCATTATCATAAAAACCAACCTATATCCATCTTAACTCCACATCTACCACTCTTAGGGGGATGAAATCTATTTATTCCTCTGAGCACTTGGTAGACCCATAATTAAGATGGATTTAAGATGACAGAATTTCCCCTTTAAATAGTCGATGCTCACATGAATACCATGGTATTACCATGGGTCAATACCATGGGTTATCATAAACTTGGAGCTTAAAAATTACTATTAGTAATTTATAAAAATTAATAAAATTAATAGTTGAATTTTATTTTATTTTTTATTTTAACCAAGCTAAAATATTTAACATACATTAAATTACAACATCCATTTTTACTCTTGATCCACCAAGCCCCAAGAGAGATCAAATATTTTTTCACTCTATGCTAGTTTGCATATCACGATATTTGATACCTCTCAGGGGTTAGTAGATCCATAGTAAAGATGGATCTATGTTGGTTTAATTCCCCCATTTAAATAGGCTACATTCTAGGTGAATACCGTGGGTCAATACCATGTGCCATTTTTATTTTTATTAATACTAATATTAGGGTTAATAATGATTTTTTGCATGGTATTAATAACAATCTAGTCCATGGTATTTGTCCCATAGTATTTTGCCCATAGGTTTCACCTAAATATAACGCATTTTTTGAGTGTTCATAAATATAAGGTGACTTATGGAGTAAATATAAAAAATGTTTTATTTGTTTACCATACCTCTCTTTTATTTATATTTTTATTAATTTACCATACCTCTTTTACAAATATGGTATTTGGCCCATAGGATTCACTTAAATAAAACCTCTTTCTTGAGCCTTCATAAATAGAACAAGGGTTATGGACTAAATATAAAAAGAGGTTTTATTTATTTACCATATATCTAGTTTATTTATATTTTTATTTATTTACAATACCTTTTGAGTAAGTATAAAAAGACGTTTTATTTATTTACCATACCTCCACTTTACTTATATTTTTATTTGTTTACACCCTTGCATGTATATAAGGTGACTTATGGAGTAAATATAAAAAATGTTTTATTTATTTACCATACCTCTCATTCATTTATATTTTTATTAATTTACCATACCTCTTTTATAAATATGGTATTTGGCCCATAGGATTCACTTAAATAAAACCTATTCTTGAAAATGGGCGAATGGAAGGTTGTAACTCCTAGTTTCAAGGGCTAAATTTACCTTTTTTACCCTCTCCCTTAAAATAAGGTGGGCTATTTGAGGTGATTTGTAAAAATGTGCTATGATACAAAATATTCACCCACTAAAAATTTAGAAACCCCTTAATTTCGCCAAAGGGCGAACATTCGCCCCTAAAATTTTCTATGCTGTTTAGTTTTCAGCGGCACAGTTATATCATGATTCTCGATCTGCGGTCACTCGACATCACAGTGACCCTCGGTTTCAGGGATATTAATCTTTTGGGGGTCCTCATCTTCTTCTTCAACAGTCATGTTATAGCATTCCAACGCGTGGCTTAGCTGAGTAGTCCAATCAGGTTGAATCAGATCCAAAGGATCTTGCGGTATCCTAAAGATCACTGCTTTAACTTCTTGTAGTGCTTCATCAATATAGTCAAACCCGTCTTCGAAGTTGAACATCATTATGAACCCTTCACGCAAAATATCCCATTCTTTTGTGCCATGGCAGAGCTCTGTCTCCAAGTACCAGTTCATCGGGATGACATCTAGGGTGTGACAGAACAAGTGCACCCATTCAGGTTGGGGCTCCACTCCATAGGCCTTAGCCCATTTGGCCAAGTGTTCGCATGGATCATCCTTCCCATCATACTTGTCTATTACTCATACCTTCAACTTCCCAAAGTGTGTTCTCATCATCCTCCTATACTCGCACTAATCATCAAAACTACCCTTGTGCGTACCCCACCATCTCGCGGGCATAGCATGCAGTGCCCATTCTAAAGCCTAGAAGCACTACTTCTCTGGTACCTCCCTCTCAAATTCATCCAAAAACACATCCACATCATTCAAACCATCATAAGTGGGCAGATTTCTTACCTATGATGACACATAGCACAGCGACCGAGTCATCATGTTACAACTCAGCGTAGTTACTTCATGTAGCCAATTCTACCAGCGCTCTAATTCTTCATCCAAGTCTGAGGTATAGGAAATCTCGCAATCCCATGTAATTCGTTCATCCACTATCGGATTCACCCAATCTTGGTCTCACGGTGTTATCTTATATATGCAATCCAAATCGTCATCGCTTTTGTAATTGTGGATTGGTTCAGTATAACGCGATCCTTCTTTAGGATCTAGGGGTACTATTACATGAAGCGATTTCTTTTCAAATATCATCTTTCGCTTCTTTAGGTTGATTACCCCATTCATGTCAATAGCCCCGTCAATGCCAAGTAGCGCAGGGTAGGGGTTGTTGTCATCCACAATTTCTATTACTTCAAAATCAGCCAATGCGCTCGCAACTTCAATATCTACAGTTACTCCCTGCAACCGTCCCATGGGGATGATCTTCTACTGATTTTCCATCCTTAACTGAATCGGAGAACACTACAGCGTGGGTCTCCCCATCCATTCCCAATTCTGCTTTGGAAAAGCGTTCGCATCTGACCCCAGATCAAGAATAACTTGATCCATTTTATATTCTCCTATATGCACGGTGAGTCTAATCTCATGTTCTGTCCTTGCCTTATTCTTACCAATCTTTCATACCACATGCGGTTCACCTGGAGTGTTTCCGGCACATCTATTTATAAGTTCTTGCAACCCCTTCACAGCCCTACTATCACGCAGTAGCTTCATGCAGGTCTATAGAAAGGTCGTAAGCATAGAAGGGTCCATTTCCTGAACAGGTTTATCCCGGCTCCCTGAGGTAGAGGCCTCAGCGAAGCTCTTCTTTGCTTCCATGAACATTTCATGTGCATGCTCCAAATCAAATTCAGCCTCCTTCTCTGGAGCTTTGCGAACCCACATGCTATCTTTAGGTTGTTTCCCCTTATCGTCACCAGTTGCAATTCCACTTCAGAGCACTATATTCACATTGAGATATTCTTCATGAGGCTTATCCCTCATCATCTGTAGGTTCTAAATCAGTTGTGGAGGTAGAACCCGTTTGTCGCATATCCTCGCTATTAGTGTAGGACAGTCCTCAGTCTCATGATCAAACTAAGTACAATATTTTCACGATGGATGCATTGGGTTAGTGCATTCATGGGCATAGTGTCCTGGTCCTCCACAATTGTAACAAATCAACTATCCCCGACCTCTGCCAAGTCCTCCTCTGCCTCGGCCTCGTTGCCCTGAAATCCTGTTTGTGCCATCCTAACGCCCTGGTCAGGAGGCCGCATTTCTACCTGAACTCTATAGGCGGGTGTTATATCCATCATAAATTCATAACTTCGGTAATTGTGCTCATCATGCCCTACCGACCTACAGAAGTTGCAAAACAATTGTTGTGGCATTTGTACAAACTTCTACAGCAAATGACAATTATCAGTGTTATGTTTCCCTGCTATCTGACATATAGCGCACCACAACGCAAGCCCCACACTCGGTCCTGCTTGGGCTTCTGGCCTCAAAGGCATCGGTTCTCCTTCTGCAATATAGTTTGCAAAGACCAGGTAATGGTCTTTGTCATGCCACTGACCTTTACATTTCAGGCACGATATCTCCTCGTGCACCTCTGGTGGAACTGTTCTGTCTGGCTTCAGGCTTTGCATTTTGAGGCAAAGATTTTGCAACTGCGCATGGATCTGTTGAACCCCCAGACTCAGATATTGCATCAATGTTTCATGCAACCTTATTGCAATCTCCAAGGCCTCTTCCTGAGTCGTAATCTTCTGTTGTGACAGTGCAACCCTTAGGTGAGGCAGGAGCGAAGCCACGAACCATTCACAGTGCTGCCCATCTGTTAAATTCATCTTAGCTTCACGAATTGTACACTTTAACCTCTAATCCAACTCCCAAGGTGTCTCACTTGGTTTCATTGCGATTTCCTTGAACCCCACAATCGACTGCTTCTCGGATTTAGGCCTACTGAACTCTTTATTCAGCATAGTCTGGATAACTGTGAACACAACATTTGGGTTATCATTAGAGTACTTGATGTACCAAGTTAGCGCATGATCCTGCAAAGCACTAACCAATGTCACCTTCTTCATGTGATCGTCTGTGACGCCCTGAGATTCCCATATAGCTTTTATGATGAACCAGAACTGGTTCGGGTCGTCATTTCCCAAGCCCTTAAACAATGGCAGCTTCACTAAATTTGCCATGTTGAACTATGGTGGAGGTGGTGGTGGTGTGGGTGAAGTCGTAGGTGACAGTGGTGAAGGTGGTAATCGCGGGAACCCTTGTTTTATCAACTGAACTGCACTTCGTGGAGAAGCCTATGCTACTCCCTTGTCGTCACTCAAAGGAGGTGAAATTAGTGGGCTATATTCAGGACCCTTTCTTCCTTCGTTCCTATAAGTCTTTCCACTTCGCGTAGCTCCGAACATCAAGGTAGCTGCATAACCCATTTTTCACACAATAACATCTTAATCCAAGTATTTAAAGACTTCAAGTACTTACCTTGTGGACCTTTGAAAAATCATCTCTCTACCTCGCTGTAACTGACTAAGGTATCGATCACGAATTTAGTCACAAACCCTCCTATGATACGATTAAGCCAATGATCGATAGTGCGAGCGATCTTATCCTTAGAGGCTTCCAGTCTCTGTACTAACTCTCGGGTTTAGACAATAGTACCCTCAAGCCTCCACCTTCCTTGGCTATCCAATAGCTTCACGATCCACTCGTATAACTCAACTAGAAAGGAATAGAAAAATATCTCATGGATTTCTGTATATAGGTGCCAGTCTAGCCACTGTTCCTCCGTCAGTCACGGATTTTTGTTCTCCTACGCTGCAAATTCGTGGATCTTCCTATCCAACCAACCTTCGATCTCTTTCTTATTTGGATTCCAGTGATACGACATCACACATCTCTTATGCATATTCCTGGTCCCGACAACAGAACCATTTGTTTTCTTTGTGGGCCCTGGCCCAAGTTCAGCGTTTGTCAGCCAAACAAATCCCAATACTACTAGCCCTTTTGACATCAACCTATGAAGCATAGACCGAAGTCTCACTTGAAGCAGTATAGGGGAATGCTAGAACCAAGTTTCCACACCCTGAGATGGTCGTGATGTCGGTTTATACCCCCTGATCCTACCTTCATGTAGGTCTCTAATCCTTAGGGCTTATCAATCTACACTCTATCCTACCCTTCAGTACCTCTGCGAAGGTGTACAAGTAACATTTGTGTAGCCCTAACCAGAAGTTTAGGTACTTTCGCACTCCTATGACGATGTATTGTATAGGTTCCCAAGTTATCTCAAGTGTTTTACTTATTCTACCAATCAATTATAATTATCACCGAATAAACTGATATTCTCACTTGCGTTCAATTAACAGATATAATCACATACATTCGTGCATCAAATAAACATTGTAATATAAAATCACATTGTAACGCAATATAATCAGATGCATTAACAGATACTAAATACATAGTAATTGCAGAATACTTCTCTCTATTGATATCTCCAATTTAACACAGACTCTATCCACCCTGCGCACATAGTTGCAAGGGTCTGTGCACTCAGCTGTCAACTTCTACCTGAGGCCTCTGTGCACTCAGCTGCAGAGCCTCTACCTATGCTAAGACCCAAAAACACTAGACTTCCCCAAGCTAGATCACTCTGTAGAAACCATCTCCACTCTTCTTCTCTACTAACTAACTACTTAGAGCTTAGTTACTTAGCTCCTTTTTATACGATCCCATGGTCCACGGACCATGGGTAGATCTTTACAACCGACTTGACACTTTACAAAATAAGGGCAGACAACCCTTTATGACTCTTGACACCTTTATGCTCCACGACCACAAAATGTAGAGACTTTACAACTTTATTACAAAATTGTCCCAAAACATGGGCTTTTAGCTCCAAAACTACTCTTGGGGGAACCTGTTCCCAACACATATGTTAAGTCTATGCCCTTTCTCTCCTTATAAAGCCTACTTCACCTTCCATCTTCCATGAACAAGTGAGATTAAAACTCAATGGATGGCTAAGATTGATTCTATTTTTAACTATAGGAAAATTAGAATTTTCCTAAGTCAAAATTAAGAAAAATATAATTGTTCCTTAGCTTCACTTGTGGGTCCCTCTACCAAATTTAGCGCACTTCTAAATTTAGCAAAAATATTCCATTTATAACTTTAATTAACAAATATATCCCATTAGATTGCAATGTTATATTGTGGGCCATAACCTATTGTCCTTTTCTTTGGGAATATGGGTCCATGCAAGAGATCCAAAGACTTTAAAATTCACAATAAATAGTTCCTAACCATACCATCTCTCAAAAAGAGTCATAGGCTAAATATATCAAGTAGGTGTTCAATTAATGATATGAACTATACAAAAGATTACTTATCCCTATAACTTTAGCTCCATCTCATGAAAATGCAACATACAACAAGAAATTTCCCACTTGGTTCTTATTCTTAGATGCACTTGTTTATCTTACTAAGGGGTTGTATTTTTCCAAATAATGCCATGAGATGTGAGAAATGAATGAAATCCATCACCAAAGTGTCTATATCCACAATTAATCATAATATATTTGATCTTATGATTGTTTCAATTTATAACAAGGATTTAAATTCCTTGAACTTCTCGAGTTCTTCATCCTTGGTTTCAATAGTATATATCCAAAGAAATAGAGAGGATGTTATGAACCTTGTACCTTAAAAATGACAAGAAACAAATAATTATAGTCCTCTTTGAGGGGAGAACCTCCTTTTACAATGAGTACAATGTACAAGAAAAGATTTGTTTATCCTAACATTAGGTCTCCTTAGCATGCATATAGGAGACAAAGGGTACAATTATAATAAAATGGGGACCATGAAAGACTCTAACCTACATAACAATAAAATATCATAAATGTAATCACTAAATATCTAGGGCTTAATAATGGGTTTTAGGGCTAACAAGAAGCTTATATAGCCTAGGGTTAACATGTCCATCTTCTTCAAACAAGGGTTGTCCCCAACACTTGACTAATTGACAATGATTCTATATGAATGCGTCATCATCCCATGTCACCTCTTACACAGGTAGGTTCTTCTATTTTATGAGGTACTCCACAATTGTTGAATTACTCAATTGCTTAATCCTTATTTCAAGGATTGTTTATGCTTCTAGTATGGTTTTCCCTTCTTCATTTATATGTGGAACACTTCTATAATTTAAATGAATAGCATAGTTATGAACTTGAACATGAGGAATACCCTTAGTCATCTCTCAAAATAAATTGAAATGATTTTTTATTACTTATGGAGATCCACTAGAGCAACATATATAGATGTTTGAAAATCTAATGAACACAATTGTGAAATTACATCTTGGTGCCCCTTTTTTTATTAACTTTGTCATTGTATTAAAGCTTATCAATTCACTAGGTTTCCCTTGGATAATTCTAAGCTTAATTTCCTTTCCTTCTAAGGAAAATCTTATGAAAAGATCTTGAAAATTAAGGGTCATTGTTCCCAACGATTGTAACCATTAGACCTCGAATAAAGCATCAGCATCACCCATTTGGATTGAAATGATAGTAATATACAATAAATAATGCTCCATATTTAACTTAATAATATACCACTCCCCTAAAAAATTTATGGTACATATATTTTCAATAATTACATAAATTTTTGGTGCAAGATATACAACGTGATTAATAAGTTTTTCCAATTTGTAATTGATGAAGTTATGGTACTACCTGAATCAAAAAATACTGTTACCTTTTCTTTATTGATATATCCTTATATCTTTAGGGTTTGTGGAGCATTGATGCTTGCCAATGCATGACAAAATAATGTTGGAGTAATCTCATCTAGCTCTAAATCTTGTGACAATTCCACTTCTTGGTCTCCATCTTCACAATCTATATATAATAATTTCCTCTCATTACATTTATGCCCCTTACTATAATTAACATCATAGTTGAAACATAGTCCCTTTGGTCATATTTCATCCATTTGTTGAGTAAACCTTGTCATTTTAGGAGAGGGAGCATCATTTACTCTATAATTATTAGTGAACATTTTTTTTTACTTTTTACTTTCCTTTTTAGACTAAAATAATGCTTTATATGTTTATGTTCAACAACATGAACCTCCCATTGGATGCTTTCCTCTAAATATCCCATGAATAGGTGTAACAAATTATCCTCTAAAATATTTTTTAGCCTAAGGCCCAACTTTTGGAATTTTTGAATGTACATTGTAACTAGACCTTTTTGTCAAATATTTAGCAATTGACTAAGGAATGCATTCCTCTTAATATCCCTATAATGTGCTATCAATTCCTCTGTAAAAATGGAACATGATATAACATAATCCTTTTTCCTTTCACAAATCCATTGATACCATACATGTTGGTCTCGTTCTAATGATGCCACTTGGTGTGGATCAAAGTATTTCTCCATATGGAATATCCATGTTATAGGATAATTACCATCAAACTTCCTCATATCAATTTTCAAAATGTAGTAATTCCTTGGTGCTAACTTGAAGACCTAAGGATATGGATATTGGATTGAAAATTCATGATTATTGTTGAACTGATATTTTTCTCTCCAGTTATGATAAAATACTCCCCAAAGGTGATTGACTTCTATCACAATTGTTCTCCTTATTTTCATTATTTTCTTGGATCTCAATATCCCTTTTAGGAAGCCTCTCCAAAAGTAGCTTTCCCATAGTATTCATGGACTTTTGTATTTCTTCTTTGACATTTTTCATTTCGTTTATTTTTGTTTATCTTCTATTCCATTTCACCCATAATTTATCTTTTAAGGTTTTCTTGAAAGCCTCATAAATCCACCTTTTTCAACATAATACCATCCATTTGATTAACATTTTTTTCTAATTGGGAGAACCTAAATTCTATTTCTTCACTTTCCTAGTGTGTCTAGCATGCACCTTCAATAAATTTAATTTTTGTAGTAGATTTCTTTGGAGGCAAGATGAAAAATAATAATAGTACTCCTCTTTATCGCAACTTTTAGTCACCAAAAAAAACAAATATTCTAATAAAGATTTATGGCACTTGTAATTTACATACATTTAAAACCTTAATTTGAAGAATATTTGAATATCTGACATTTTTCTTAATATATATTTGAGATTGGAGCCCTTCCAAATCTAAAACATTGATTTTTAATACTCTAATATGTCTTCTGAGCAATTTCATAGGTTGGGCCAAAATTTTGTGCCAAGTGAAAGTTATGGTAACTCTTACATTGTTAATTTCCATCCCTTATTAGTTCTTAGAACACTATAAAAATAGCCTAAAACCATGCCAAGAAAAAATATCCTGAGGATGGGTGGCAGTCATCACAATCATCTACCCAATTGGCATCAAAAAAAGGAAATAACATGGATGTTTAACCTTGTTGATTAGAGAATTCCCACACTAGTGGTGCCCCTAAGATAACATGAAATATACTTAGCAACCTCCCATTGACTCTTTTGAGGATATTTCATTTATGAGGAACATATATTTATTGTAAATGGAATATTAGGCTAATTATGTGTAATACAAAGAAAACTACCAAACAAAGTTTGATAAATAGATGCATCAAGCAAGGTTGAAGAAAATTAGGCTTATGAACTCAACTAAAAAGTAGTAGATAATAAATACCTTACTATATTCCATACCAAAAATCTACAAGACATTGAAGCTATATTGTGACTAAAAAGAGAAATCCCAATAGAAGTCTAAGAAATTTGAAACTACAAAAGGAATGTGATATCCCTAAATTAGTTTTCTCAAAGGTCTCATTGAGTTGGCACTTGAAATCATTAATCCTAGATGTGGAGTGACCATTGAGAAGGAGATCTTCCACCTATAGCACAATAATAGTAGTTTTTCCATTTGATGATGAATGCATATATTATGCTCAACCTTGTAACAAGTAAAGCCATAATTGATAAAGAAAAATGGACATTGTCATATGAAATGAAAGTGTTTTCACTGCAGCAAACACCCTCCAAAATTTGGTCTACACTTGAATTTTGGAGCCTATTGTGGATCTTGAAATCGTTCGTTCCATAGTCACTTTATGTTCGACCGATAAGTGTCAAAGGAACATGCTCACACATGCTCAGTCTGCAACAAGTTCATGAGTGCACTCTTTTATGCAAGCTTGAACAAACATAACACAAGTCCATCAAGATAATTTCTATGTGATGTTCAACCTATGTTGACAGTTAGTGCACACTTTCATTGACAGTCTCTCACTTTTGGTTGTGAATGTACTTCTATTTCAGTGAGTTTTTCAAACTGTCTCTTTTGTGCGCTTTCACTTTCGTGATTGTCGTTTTCATGTTTCAACTATCGCTTTCGCTTTATTTCACCTTAATTAGTGTCGCTTTCATGTTATATTTTCTCTGGCATGTGTTTCTTTCATCGTAGTTCGCATATCACATGTGTCGCTTTCACCGCCATTCACATATCGCAAGTGTCTCTTGCACTTTTCTCTTCATATAGAAAATGTTGTATTTTGGCATGGGAAGTGTCGCTTATGGTGTAAAGTGGAGTTTTGACTTGTTTCAAAGGGAAATTTGGTGTTGATGAGTCCTTCTAGTCATGTAGACATGTTTTACACTCATTCCCAAATATTTATACACTGTTGCACAAGTGTCGTCACTTTTGTCGCAAAGTGTACCTTTTGTGTCACACTTGGAGAGGTATGTTATATCATCGTCGCATTGAGGAAATCATGTTGTTCTTATTTTATGAGTGATAAATGTTGTGTCATCCACTATTTGAGTGTTTTATCATGATCTAGTTTTGTCTCTATTCACCTGAGCTTCACTGATCTCACACTTAGCCTTATCTAGAAAATTTCACTCTCGGAAAACTTGACTTCACTCAACCTTCCATAACTATGCGCTTTTCAATCTCAACCCTCAAGCCCTAATCTTTCCTCTTGGAACTGCACACCGCACATTCATAGTGCCCAACCTTAACCCTTGAGCTCCATAATTGTGCAATTTCTACCCTCCAGTTAGCCACAACTATGCACTGCGCAATGTCAAGCCTTAAGCTTCCAGCCTGACACCTTGAGCAGTGCAACTATGCAATCCATGAGATTGTTCTCCCTCTAGACTATGCATTGGGAAACTTAAAGCCTCAAGCCTCAAGCTTGAGCCCTTTAACCCCTTAATTGTTCAATATCCCATATTTTTCTCCTTCCAAAACTGTGCATTGGGAAACTCCAAGCCTCAAGCCTCAACCTTGAACTCTTGAGATCCTCAACTGTGCAGTCACCTAGTCTAGCCTCTCAGAATTTCACATTGGGAAAATTCAAGGCTCAAGTCTCAAGCTTGACCTCCTAGGTCCCTCAACTATGGAGTTACTTAAGTTTTTCCTTCAAGAACTGCGCATTAGGAAAACTCAAGCCTCAAGCCCCATCCTTGAGATCTTGAACCCCTAAATTGTGCAATCCTTTGTCCCTGTCCATCCTGAACTGCATGTTGTGAAGTTTCAAGCCTCAGTCCCATACCGCGGACTCTGGAATTGTGCAATCCCTAAGTCAATCACTCAATCAGTCACCCAATTCTAGCCCTAACAAGTCATTTCATGAAACATGTTAGTTTAGGAAATGTCAGCTTGTCATGAGTGGTTTTAGTTGCAAGTAATCTATCTTATTATGATAGGATGATGATGGAGGAAAATAAGAAGGAGACCATGCTAGTTGATACCTATGGAGCTAAAGAGATAAAATGATCATCAGGCAAGAAGATGAAGGAACAATAGATTACAAAAGAAGATCAAAAATCATGACCACATTGAATAATCCTTACTTTCAATCCAGATGAAGGAGGAAGAAGAAGAACATGTACCATCTCTCAAGAAGACTCAAAGATAGCAACAACAAGAATGGCTTGAAATTTCCATGTTGTTAGTGTCAGTCTTTGCAGCCTTCCTCCAGTGATCAAACATGCTCTTACAAAGTGATTTTAAGGTGTCAAGGTCAAATTTTGTCATTTCAGTGAGTCTTCAAGCAAAATTTGGTCACTAGGCATTAGGTCTAGGGTTTGATTTTACCCTTGTCAAAGTTGTCCAAATGTCGGTCCATATCACCATTCAACTGATTGTACCATCATTCAGAGAGATTTTATTATCATGTCAAGTCCCACTGGGACATTTTACACCTTGTTCATGCTTCAGTTGCACCTAGGTAAGGTCATTTCCCTCTCCTAGGGTTTTGAAGGCTATTTCTCTTGGACGACCAAATCATCGGCAAAACTTGTATCCTAATGTTCATACACCTCCCCCTATCCTTAAAGTACCTTATCAAACACTTCCCATCACTGAGATCCCCCAAATTCCTTATTTTCGCACAAACCCTAGTTTCTTGCTACAACCTGGCAATTTTCTAGGTTGAACCTATGTTTTGCCCTTTTGGACCCCTTCCCCTCACTCAATCTTTGAAATTCCAATTTCCCCTACTTCGTAACATCCCTCCCCACTTCCCAAAATTTTCTCAAGAATTTAGAAGCCCCCTATCCCCTTCATTTCGCCAAATCCCTTGTTCCACACATTTGGATAGGTTTCACTCAAATGAGGTTTCTGAGAAATAAACGATGCATTTAGGAGAATTGAGAGAGTGTTTTGTCCAAAACATGCCAAGGAAGAAAAACCTCCTTCACTTTTTACACATGTGTCATGGTTTTGGAGAAATGTCAAAAATACAATCGCCTCAAGAGAATTGATGCACCTCTGACGTGACCTTGGGAAAATCAAGTTTTCTCCTAGCTTGGTTGGCCAAATGACTTTTGTGATGCGTCAAACGATAACTAAGCACAAATATATTTCCAATGAGCTATCATGAGCTCAATTTGGAGTTGAGGAAGGCATTCAAAGGTTGACTGCAAGAGCACTCTGCCTTGAGGCAGCCTCATTTGGCACATTTTGACCAATCTTGGGAGATTTGATTTTTGACAAAGAAAATGAACTCCAAATTGAAAATTTCTAGCTGGGTTCGAAAGTAGGCTAAAATACCTTTCCAACGAGCTATCCTGCGCCCCATTTGGACACCGGGAAGGCCTCCAAAGGTCACCTGCAAAAAGGTGTGATGCACAGAGGGAGATTTTCTAGTGTAAATTTACACTGGCGCGGTGCACAGGGCTAAAAGGCCTGAAGTTGACTGAAATCTTCCTCCAGAAACTGAAAATTCTTCATTCCACAAGGTTTCAACAAGAAAACAAGGTCATTGTGCAAATCAAGGTCATAAAGAAACGTTGCAAAGTGATTAGGAGAGAAAAGGGTGCATCGTGCGTGTTTGAGTGAGTTGGAGGCAGTTCCAAGGAGCGCTGTGCATATACTCAGGGGTACGGCGCACACAGAGCCTGCCCGTAGTTCAAACTTTCCACAGGTTCGGCGCATATCCAAGGCGCAGCACACTGGGCTTTGCGCGCGACGCACACAGACCAAGGACCGAAACAAGTGCCAAATCATTCCAAATTTTTGTGAATGCTATCAAATTGAAAGGTAGGCTTTATAAGATCACTTGCTCATCAAATTTTATCAATGATATGATGGTTTATACCGATGTTTTAAATGCAACCAAATGCATAAAATCAACCATAAGAAATCACCAACAAACTTGAATGGCTAGGGTTGCTAAAGTGAGTTGTTAGTGCTAAGGTTCCATTCCACCCATCATTTTCCCCTCACCTACCATTTTTCCCATCCTCCCTTTATCATTTTTCCCAAAATCCCTGCCCTAAACTACTACCAAACCCTCTCCCCTATCCCTCCACTATTTGGTCAACATGACACCCCAAACCCTACCTTGTTAAAACCCCAAACCCTACCCTAGCAAAATACCCAAACTCCTCCCATATCCCTAAACAAATTTCTCCCTATAACCCCTATTCCCATTACATTACTCCCATCCTAATACTCCCTGTTTCATTGTTCCCCTTGGTGACAGACATAACAAAGGCACCCAGCCTCACACCATCATCAAAGGGCAGCCTAGGTACAGTATACACAGCAGTCATGGCTTCACAACATTCATCGGAGTATGAGATGGAGACACTCAGTGATTGGCGAAAGAAAACAAGGACAAGGACATGCTCAGGAACATGAAAAACTACTATTGGGCATGGAACAAGGTTTGCAAGGCACAAATAAGGAATTTGAAGGCAAACTTAAAGAAGGCATCAAAAAGGAAAAAGAGGAAAAAGAGCAAGATCGGCTTCGAATCTTGGCTGAGGCTTCCTTGGCCCATCATAACACCCCATAGGTAACCTCCAGCCCAAATTTCAAGAAATTTGGGGATTTTTTGGTCACATGGTAATTTTTTGGACTACAAAACAGGGTTTTTCTCCCTGTGTGCTGCGCCACTGGCGCGACGCTAAAATTCTAGAACTCCAAATGAGGAATGGCTTGCAATTTTGGATTCAGCATGGAAAATTACGACTACTGGTGTCCGGGTAAGAAATTTGGGCAAGATCTGAGTCTCCTAAAGGTCAAAAAACACCCAAAAATGGCCTCTCTGCCACTTTTTTGACACACAAAAAGCAGTCCTGGGAGAATGGAGATTTGGAGGGGAAAATGTGCACCAAATTTGAAAATCCCAGTTGGGTTAGAAAGTAGACAGGACACGCTTTCCAGCAAGCCCACTTGGGTACATTTTTGACACCTACAAGTGCCCCAAAACAGGCCCCAAAGTAGTGCGATGCACAGAGAAAATGGCGCGGTGCATAGAGAAAAAATTGCCAATTTGCTTCCGTTTCGCGAAATTTCGGTTCGCGACTTCTCCAAGTGGGCCCGCTCATCTACACTTCGGTTTTTTGGCACCAAAGGTGGCATTTAAAGTGTTTTTTCTCCATATTGGCTTCTATCCAAGTGGCGAAGGAAGGCAAATGGTCACCCAAGCCAAATGTCATGTTTGTAACGTTGCACCTGTAGCTGATGGTTGGCTCTCCATCTCCATTTTGTAATGATTCGAGTAACTCCCCAACCCTTGGGCGTTCTATCTCTTCCTTACACATTCTATATATTGTATGCAAGCTATTTGCAAAGGGTTGGTTGGCTTGTAACTTCTGGGAGACTATGGGAAAGAAACTTTGTTTCTTCACTGTGTATTTTTGACAGAGAATTAATGAAAGGCAGCGGCTCTGTTTCATGAGATTCTTGTGGTTGTGAGTGTAGCAAATGTGTCTCTTATGTTTTCATATGTATTATTTTATGTTTCATAATTCAATTCATGTTCATTTCCAGTGAAATTTTCTGAGTGAGATTAGGTAGAATTCAATTTTATTGCTCTGCCTATGGGAAAATTTCATGTTCAGTGTTATTCTTCTGTTGAAAAGGATTCATGTCACTATGCCCTTTTCACTTTCTTCAGCAATCTATTCATGCCGTGGTACCTCAAACTAAATTTTTACATTTTCCGCCTACCTTGCTTCACGGAATAATCTGTGCCTTTGTATTAAATTCTTTGTTCTTTGCTGAGCGCCGATCCCATAACATCCCAGAAGCTCGGTCATTCATAAAATTGTTTCCAGAATCCCTATTCACTTACTAGCCTAAGGTAAATATTGCATTGTAAGTCATCTCAGACCGTTTTCGATTGTCTATTCATTGAGCACGACTCAAAGAGAGCCCTCTCCTGCTCTGGTAGGGCTAGCTACCAGACTGAGTGTGGTTTGTGGTTACCCTAATTTTTGCCTTCCTTCAGCCTGAGGCAAATTTAGGTGCTTACATAGTGGCGACCATACTGGGGAAGAAAATGGTTTGCTTGAAAATTGTTTTTCCCCAGTACATCTATCAAGCTTAGATCTGATGGTTGATGGTGAACAATGATCGGACATAAGAAGACGGCTGAAATCATTCACCTGGCGACTCTATTCACTGAAGAATCCAGCAATTGGTGCTTCATGGTGACTCCACTGCAGAGAGGTCAGTAGTTTTGAGATTTTCAAGATGGATCGGGTTGCAAGAAGATACACTCCCATGAGCCGAGAGAACATTCCAGGCTTTCCAAATAAGATTCCAAAAGTAGATTGGTCAAGGAATCTGCCTACGTTTAAAGATGATGGTAAGAAGGACGCTGCTTTACATCTAGTTCGATTTCACATGCATATTCGCAAGTTGAAGGTTGATTTTCTTGAAGATTGCTTAATGAAGATATTCATGGCCACTCTAGAAGGTGAAGCCCAATCTTGGTATGAAATTTTGCCGCCTCCTTGTGTTTACTGTTTAAAGGATTTTCATGCCATGTTCATTGAAAGATATAAAGACTCTTATCCATCATTAAATCTAGTTCATGATTGTTGCAAACATGCTTCTACTTTTATTGAAAGCCTTGAAAAATACTATGAGGATGATAATTTTATGGATGATGAGATCATGGAAGCCCTGGATGAAAATCCCTTTCAGCAGCATAAAGACGATCATGAAAATTTTCAGCATGATCAAGATTGTAGTACAGTGGAAGAGGAAAGAATTTTGCATCTTGACAGTCAACAGGAATTACATGAAATGGATCAGCAATATGAGGAATATTTATATACACCTTCACTTGAAATAAATGAAGACAATCACTGTTTGAGCAAAAGGAAACAAAAGGTCTTATCTCCTTTGTCTAAAGACGAGATAGGTCAACCCTTGCACGATTATGTTCCAACTCAAGCTAAAGCAGATTTGCAGTGCACACATGGTAAAGAAAGTGTTGGTGAAACTTCTTCCTCTTTTGAAAAGGATGACAGCCCGGTGAACAGCTTTATAGATCAACAGGTTGAAGAGTTCCATATGGTTGAAAGTGATGAAAGAAAAAGTGTCGTTTCGGATCTGTCCATAGAAGAAGACAGAGTTTTGGATCCAAATGTTCTCATGTCATCAGAACACAGTCTTCATGAAGAAATAATCCAGTCAGCTCAGATCTTTGCTCAAGTAAGTGAAAACATTCCTCTAGATGAATTTTTGGTAGATGATATAAAGGATTGTGTTGGGTTTCAAGAATCATCTGAAGTTTCTTTTCTCTTGGGTGATGAATGTAATGAGGAAAATGATAATCTGGCTGTCATATCATATGAAGATGAACTACAGTATATTCAGACCACAGAAAATCAGATCATTCAGGATTCCCTTTCAGATTCTTCTTCATATGTCTCATGTTTTGAAATGTTCTTTGAAACGGAGAGCTGCTCATCTACTTGTTCCAAATTTTTTAAGGACCAGGAACATACTCTTATTTGTGAAAAGAGATCAACATCACAAGAAATAGACACCTTGTTTCTTCAGCAGGAGGAGAATCTTCATGTTTTTTAGGATCCAATGGCAGATTTGTTGCAGTCAGCAGTGAAGGTGATTATTGCAGTATTCAGTGATGAAGGAGATCATGGTCAACTGTGTTTTTGGAGGCCCAGTTACCAATATCTGTTGTTGACCAGAAGATCTGATCCGGAGAATCAATCAAGGAGGCATCTACTTGATTGGTTACATTGGAAGACACATTACACATGATTGTACATATTGCATTAGTATGCAGGTGGTTGTCATCATGATTTGAAACCCTCGAATCTTGATGGACTGCTGCCATTGAATAAGTTTTCTCAGTTCTTGTTTTAGTTAAGTCAGTCATGAGTCAGTTCCTTTTACATTGAGTCGGTTTTTTCAGTCATTGTAAGTACAAATTTGAGTCAGTCCGAGTCAAGTTTCAGTCAATAAATTGAGCCATGTTGGTTTGTCGGAATAATTGACTCCATAGCCCAATGGACGAAGGCACTATCTGCTCACCCAAAGATCTGCAGTTCTTGGCACCTCCAAGGAGCTGCCATCCCTATTGGAGCCAATGTTAGTGTCAGTCTTTGCAGCCTTCCTCCAGTGATCAAACATGCTCTTACAAAGTGATTTTAAGGTGTCAAGGTCAAATTTTGTCATTTCAGTGAGTCATCAAGCAAAATTTGGTCACTAGGCATTAGGTTTAGGGTTTGATTTTACCCTTGAAAAAGTTGTCCAAATGTCGGTCCGTATCATCGTTCAGCTGAGTGTACCATCATTCAGAGAGTTTTTATTATCATGTCAAGTCCCACTGGGTCATTTTACACCTTGTTCATGCTTCAGTTGCGCCTAGGTAAGGTCATTTCCCTCTCTTAGGGTTTTGAAGGCTATTTCTCTTGGACGACCAAATCATCGGCAAAACTTGTATCCTGATATTCATACACCTCCCCCTATCCTTAAAGTACCTTATCAAACACTTTCCATCACTGAGATCCCCCAAATTCCTCATTTTCGCACAAACCCTAGTTTCTTGCTACAACCTAGCAATTTTCTAGGTTGGACCTGTGTTTTTCCCTTTTGGACGCCTTCCCCTCACTCAATATTTTAAATTCCACTTTCCCCTACTTCTTAACAT
The DNA here is from genome assembly GCA_031772625.1 of Pinus tabuliformis. Taxonomy (NCBI): domain Eukaryota; kingdom Viridiplantae; phylum Streptophyta; class Pinopsida; order Pinales; family Pinaceae; genus Pinus; species Pinus tabuliformis. Next base: position 444,578,006 of record CM062804.1, on the reverse strand, counting down.
CCCTCCCCACTTCCAAAAATTTTCTCAAGAATTTAGAAGCCCCCTATCCCCTTCATTTCGCTTCATTTCGCCAAATCCCTTGTTCCACACATCGGGATAGGTTTCACTCAAATGAGGTTTCTGAGCAATAAAAGATGAATTTTGGAAACCTGAGAGAGGTTTTTGTCCACAACATGCCAAGGAAGAAAAACCTCCTTCATGTCTTACACAGGTGTCATGGTTTTGGAGAAATGTCAAAAATACAATCGCCTTGGGAGAATTGATGCACCTCTGAAGTGACATTGGGAAAATCAATTTTTCTCCTAGCTTGGTTGGCCAAATGACTTTTTTGATGCATCAAAGGATAACTAGATACAAAGATCTTTCCAATGAGCTATCATGAGCTCAATTTGGAGTTGCGGAAGGCATTCAAAAGTTGACTGCAACAGCACTTTGCCTTGAGGCAGCCTCATTTGGCACATTTTGACCAGTCTTGGGAGATTTGATTTTTGATAGGTCAAATGAACTCCAAATTGAACAATTCTAGTTGGGTTGGAAATAAGACTCAAATACCTTTCCAACAAGCTAACCTAAGCCCAGTTTGGACACCGAGAAGGCCTCCAAAAGTCACCTCAAAAAGGGCGCGATGCACAAAGGGAGATTTTCCAGAGTAAATTTACACTGGCACGGTGCACATGGGAGGTGCGGCGCACAAGGCTAAAAGCCCTAAAGTTGACTGAAATTTTCCTCCAGAAACTGAAAATTCTTCATTCCACAAGGTTTCCACAAGCAAACAAGGTCATTGTGCAAATCAAGGTCATAAAGAAACATTGCAAAGTGATTAGGAGAGCAAAGGGTGCATCGTGCGTGTTTGAGTGATTTGGAGGCAGTTCCGAGGAGCGCAGCGCATATACTCAAGGATGCAGTGCACATAGAGGGCATGGTGCACACAGAGCCTACCCGCAGTTCAAACTTTCCACAGGTGTGGCACACTGGGCTTTGCGTGCAGCGCACACAGACCAAGGGCCGAAACAAGTGCCAAATCATTCCAAATTTTTGTGAATGCTATCAAATTGAAAGGTAGGCTTTATAACATCACTTGCTCATCAAATTTTATCAATGATATGATGGTTTATACCAATGTTTGAAATGCAACCAAATGCATAAAATCAACCATAAGAAATCACCAAAAAACATGAATGGCTAGGGTTGCTAAAGTGAGTTGTTAGTGCCAAGGTTCCATTCCACCCTTCATTTTCCCCTCACCTACCATTTTTCCCATCCTCCCTTTATAATTTTTCCCAAAATCCCTGCCCTAAACTACTACCAAACCCTCTCCCCTATCCCTCCACTATTTGGTCAACATGACACCCCAAACCCTACCCTAGCAAAATACCCAAACTCCTCCCATATCCCTAAACAAATTTCTCCCTATAACCCCTATTCCCATTACATTACTCCCATCCTAATACTCCCTGTTTCATTGTTCCCCTTGGTGACAGACATCACAAAGGCACCCAGCCTCACACGATCATCAAAGGGCAGCCTAGGTACAGTATACACAGCAGTCATGGCTTCAAAACATTCATCGAAGTATGAGATGGAGACACTCAGTGATTGGTGAAAGCAAACAAGGACAGGGACATGCTCAGGAACATGAAAAACCACTATTGGGCACGGAACAAGGTTTGCAAGGCACGAATAAGGAATTTGAAGGCAAACCTAAAGAAGGCATCAAAAAGGCAAAAGAGGCAAGAGAGCAAGATCAGCTTCGAATCTTGGCTAAGGCTTCCTTGGCCCATCATAACACCCCATAGGTAACCTCCAGCCCAAATTTCAAGAAATTTGGGGATTTTTTGGTCACATGGTAATTTTTTGGGCTAAAAAACATGGTTTTTCTCCCTATGCGCCGCGCCACTGGCACGACGCTAAAATTCTAGAACTCCAAATGAGGAATGGCTTATAGTTTTGGATTCAGCATGGAAAATTACGACTAATGGTGTCCGGGCAAGAAATTTGGGCTAGATCTGAGTCTCCTAAAGGTCAAAAAACACCCAAAAATGGCCTCTCTACCACTTTTTTGACACACAGAAAGCAGTCTTGGGAGAATGGATATTTGGAGGGGCAAATGAGCACCAAATTTGAAAATTCTAGTTGAGTTGGAAAGTAGATAGGACATGCTTTCCAGCAAGCCCACTTGGACACATTTTGGACACCTGAAAGTGCCCCAAAATAGGCCCCAAAGTAGCGCGACGCACAGAGAAAATGGCGCGGTGCACAGAGAAAAAATTGCCAATTTGCTTCCGTTTCGTGAAATTTCGGTTCGCGACTTCTCCAAGTGGGCCCGCTCATCTACACTTCAGTTTTTTGGCACCAAAGGCGGCATTTAAAGTGTTTTTTCTCCAGATTGGCTTCTATCCAAGTGGCGAAGGAAGGCAAATGGTCACCCAAGCCAAATGTCATGTTTGTAACGCTGCACCTGTAGCTGATGGTTGGCTCTCCATCTCCATTTTGTAATGATTCAAGTAACTCCCCAACCCTTGGGCATTCTATCTCTTCCTTACACATTCTATATATTGTATGCAAGCTATTTGAAAAGGGTTGGTTGGCTTGTAACTTCTGGGAGACTGTGGGAAAGAAACTTTGTTTCTTCACTGTGTATTTTTGACAGAGAATTAATGAAAGGCAGCGGCTCTGTTTCATGAGATTCTTGTGGTTGTGAGTGTAGCAAATGTGTCTCTTATGTTTTCATATGTATTATGTTATGTTTCATAATTCAATTTATGTTCATTTCCAGTGAAATTTTCTGAGTGAGATTAGGTAGAATTCAATTTTATTGCTTTGCCTATGGGAAAATTTCATGTTCAGTGTTATTCTTCTGTTGAAAAGGATTCATGTCACTATGCCCTTTTCACTTTCTTTAGCAATCTATTCATGCCGCGGTACCTCAAACTAAATTGTTACATTTTCCACCTACCTTGCCTCACGGAATAATCTGTGCCTTTGTATTAAATTCTCTGTTCTTTGCTGAGCGCCGGTCCCATAACATCCCAGAAGCTCGGTCATTCATAAAATTGTTTCCAGAATCCCTATTCACTTACTAGCCTAAGGTAAATATTGCATTGTAAGTCATCTCAGACCATTTTCGATTATCTATTCACTGAGCGTGACTCGAGAGAGCCCTCTCCTACTTTGGTAGGGCTAGCTACCAGACTGAGCATGGTTTGTGGTTACCCTAATTTTTGCCTTCCTTCAGCCTGAGGCGGATTTAGGTTCTAACACAAGTCATCAATATCTTGTCATATCTTTTCAATGTGACATGTCATCATTGACCACATCAATTATGGATTATGTAATTTCAATGTATATGAAATGTAATGTAAAGAGGAATTCCAAGAGCTATGTATAGAATGTGAAAAATCATGAGGTGTTGGCATTATGATACATATGATGTACTTGATGGCAACCCACTCATCTCAGATGATAAATTATAGTGCAACAAAGTTCACGCACTTATATGCAGAGAAAAGTTTATTTCATGTAGAGAAAAGTTCACGCACTTTTATGCAGAGAAAAGTTTATTTCATGTAGAGAAACGTTCACGCACTTTTATGCAGAGAAAAGTTTATTTCATGTAGAGAAAAGTTCACGCACTTTCATGCAGAGAAAAGTCCCTTTCGTGAAGCGAAAAGTTCACGCACTTATATGCAGAGAAAAGTTTATTTCATGTAGAGAAAAGTTCACGCACTTTTATGCAGAGAAAAGTTTATTTCATGTAGAGAAAAGTTCATGCACTTTTATGCAAAGAAAAGTTTATTTCATGTAGAGAAAAGTTCATGCACTTTCATGCAGAGAAAAGTCCCTTTCATGAAGAGAAAAATTCACGCACTTTCATGGTTGGCTCATGGTATTAGTCCGACAGTTTTTGATCCTATGGTTTTGGTCCGTGGTATTGCATCCAAAAGTGTTGATCTCATGCACTTTCATGGTTGGTTCATGGTATTAGTCCTATAGTTTTTGATCCTATGGTTTTGGCTCGTGGTATTGCATCCAAAAGTGTTGATCTCACGCACTATCATGGTTGGTTCATGGTATTAGTCCAATAGTTTTTTGATCATATGGTTTTGGACCGTGGTATTGTGGAAGGCCTAAGACTATAAAAGAGGAAGGAGATCATTTGGCAAAGTATCATCGAATAAATTGAATATCTAATAAGTGCTAGATCTGAAATATTTGTGATTGGGTTATGGTGCAGATCTAGATCTGAATGAAGGAGGAACCTTAGCGCATAAAGAAGGATAAGTTCTATTGATGGGTCATAATCTTTATGCTTGAATAATAGTATTGTTGCATGATTTTGATCTGTTATATGAGGCGCATGCTTGATCTATAAATCTGACAATCTGGGTTAATTAGTGTCTGAATATTTGAAAGAAGGAATTATCCTTTATAGATCTGCACGTAGGTTTCAGGTTGTTGAAGTAGCGTATATCTTTAAATTATGATCTAGCTGCCTCTGTCTATTGCTGCAGTATTCTGGGTTCAGAATTTGGTGTGTGGTTACTGTTACTGTGTTCTGGGTACAGCTGTCAGAGAAGTGTTTACTTGATTCAGTGCTAATTGGGAAAAGGAGATTGTTTGATGCAGATATACTTGATGATTGATTGATGTTCATGGATCCAGTCTGAAAATTTATGAAACGTGGTCCCTGGAAGAAAGAGAAGGTTGTAGCCTTCAGTAGGCCAGCACCTACCTACTAGTATCTTGGCTAGTACAAGAGCTAAGGGGGTTGTAGCTCCCTTCCAGGAGAAGCTGGAGAATGAGAGAGGGTTGTAGCTCTCTGCAGGTAGTAGCCTGCGTACTGGTAAAGGACTGCACTAGTACAAAATCATTGTAAAAGGAGTTTCTAATTGAAAGAAGATAGAGACATATTGAAACAGGTGGTTTTCACCCACATTGGGTTTCCACCTTATATCTGGTGTTCTTTTGTGTGACTATTTGCTTTTCTTGTTCCTGCTCATTATTTTATGATACTGACATACAAAGTAATGATCAATATTTGAAGAATTATTCAAAGTATAAATAAGGAAGATAGATTGAAAAGAATTTGATAATACTGATTCACCCCCCGCCCCCTCTCAGTATTATTTCCAACAATTGGTATGAGAGCCAGGTCCTTCTGAAGAAGCTTGATCGCTTGAAGGAAGATCTAACATCATGAGCAACTACGAGAGGGAAGCATCAATCAAGCCACCGATTTTTGATGGAACAAACTTCGTATATTGGAAGGTAAGAGTTACTGCCTATCTTCAATCTTTGGGTACAGAAGTATGGGACATTATAGAAACAAGGTATACTTTTCCATCAGCTACTCCTACAGATTCAGCTGAGAAGAATAAATATGAAACAAATGCAAAGGCGGTTAATACTCTTCTAGGATGTCTATCTCAATCTGAATTCGTGAAGGTTATGCAATATAAATCCGCAAAAGAAATATGGGACAAGATTGTTTTGAGCTACAAAGGAGATGAATAGGTAAAACGTGCAAAACTTCAAACCCTCAGGATTCAGTATGAGAATCTCAGAATGTATAATGATGAAAGTGTGGCTAACTATTTCCTTCGGGTAGATGAGATTGTTAATTGTATGAAAAACTTGGGTGAAGAAATAAAAGAGGCTGTTGTGGTTGAAAAAGTCCTAAGATCATTGTCCCCCAAGTTTGAATCTAAAGTGTCTGCAATAGAAGAAAAGGAAAATCTACGAACTCTTACTATGTCTCAGCTACACGGAATTCTAACTGCTTATGAAATGAGAAAAGGAGGTCCATCAGACAGGAGAGAAGCTGCTTTTAAGGCTTCAGGAAAAGGAGACTACTATCAATCAAGTCACGTGCTAGAAGAAGAAGAAGAATCAAATTTTGTCAGAAATCTTCAACGGGGTACTGGAAGGTTCAGAGGTAAGCTACCTTTTAAATGCTTTGCTTGTGGAAGAGTAGGTCATTATGCTGCCAAATGTCCTCATAAGGATAAGATTGAAAAAGGAAAGGAACCTGCCAGATGGAACAAGAAACAGAATGCAAATAAGAAAAGCTACTACACTCATGAAGACAGTGATGGTCTATCAAATAGTGATGAAGTTAAACAAGGCAAGACTTGTTTGTAAAGGGTATGCGCAGCAAGAAGGAATATATTTTGAGGAAACTTTTGCTCCTGTTGCAAGACTTGAGGCCATCCGAATGTTCCTTGCTCTCTCAAGCTTTCAAAAGTTCAAAGTATTTCAAATGGACGTGAAATCAGCCTTTCTGAATGGAGACTTAGAAGAAGAAGTATACATTGAGCAGCCAGATGGTTTCATTCTTGGAAATGATCCAAATCTTGTATGCAGACTGAAAAAGGCTCTCTATGGTCTTAAACAAGCTCCAAGGGCTTGGTACTATCGTTTGGACAAATATCTTCATCAACAAGGTTTTTCAAAAGGATCAGCAGATAGCAATCTTTATATAAAAATTGAAAATGACAAATTGCTAATACTTGTTGTGTATGTAGATGACATTATCTTTGGCAGCAATGAAGAATCTATGAGTCAAAGCTTTGCCTTGGTGATGCAGAAAGAATTCGAAATGTCCTTGCTTGGAGAATTGACATATTTTCTTGGCCTGCAAATCCAACAAAAGGAAGGAGGGATCTTCTTGTCTCAAACCAAGTATCTCAAGTAGATTTTGAAGAAATATGGCATGGAAAATGCAAAACCAGTATGTACACCCATGGTCACAGGATGTAGCCTCAGTGCAAATGATGAATCAGCACCAGTACATCAACCAACCTATAGATCTATGATTGGAAGTCTACTTTATTTGACAGGTACCCAACCAGACATCATGCATGCAGTGGGAATAGTTGGAAGATTTCAGGCAAATCCAAAGGAAACTCATCTTCAGGCAGTAAAGAGAATCTTCAAATATCTTCAAGGTGTTAGGATATTCCGACACATAGGAAATAGTTAAGTACAACTTGGTCTAGTATAGAGTTAGGTATAGAGTTAGGTAAAGTGTGTTTCTTTATCGTTGTACATTTTGTAACTTACAATCCGACGGTCACGATATGTAGTGATCCGACGGTTCATTCTCTCCTCGGTATTACCGACACTTGATCTGTGGCTTGACACCCGATTGGTCCATGAATTCTATTTAAAGCGCATGGAGGGTCATTTGTAGGGTAATCCGTGCATGAGAGAAGCTTATGTAAATTTTCATTCTTTGATTAATAAATTGCCTGAAGTGGCCGCGTTGGCTCAGGCCGTGGACTGTTTCCCTCTTTGAGGGTTTTAACCACGTCAAAAATACTGGTGTGTTAAGCTAAGATCTGATAATGGTGGAGAATATGTTAAAAACACATTCATCAACTTTTGCACTGAGAATGTAATTCAAATGCAACATACTGTTCCATACACTCCACAACAAAATGGTGTAGCTGAAAGGAAGAATTGCACCTTAAAGGAAATGGCTAATTGTATGCTACAATCTAAAGGACTTAGTCTTAGTTTTTGGGCAGAAGCAATTAACTGTGAAAATTATATAATAAATCATACTCCTACTAAGGTTCTAAAGAATATCACTCCAGAAGAAGCATGGAGTTCAATTAAACCAGATGTAAGTCACTTTCGTGTTTTTGGAAGTGAAGCATGGGCCCATATTCCAGATGAAAAGCATAAAGCTTTAGAACCTAAGAGTGAAAAATGTACTTTTGTTGGATATTCTGAAGATGTAAAAGGCTATAGACTTATTCCATTTAAGTCCAAAAATGTTATCATTAGAAGAGATGTAAAATTTGATGAAAATATATCGGCCTGCGAGCCTAGTCCAGAGGATGTGCCACCTCTCTCTATCTCTTCTACTTTTGAAAACATTTCTTGTTCAGATGATGAAAGTGAGGATGACAATCCTCCCCCACCTTCTCAGGATCCTCCTTCAGCTCCTCAGCTTCCAAGATGGGTCCGTACTACTCGGGATGCAGCAGGTGATCTTGCCGGTGATCCTACAGATCAGCGTCGTACACGTTCTCAGTTTGAAAGAGCCTCTTCTTTACTGGCTCAAGCTCCGGTGAATTCTGATCCTGACACTTTTGCAGAAGCTTCAGGACATCCAGATTGGGAAGCAGCTATGAATGAAGAATATCATTCATTGTTGGCAAATGATACATGAGATCTTGGCTCAGGCCGTGGACTGTTTCCCTCTTTGAGGGTTTTAACCACGTCAAAAATACTGGTGTATTGATTTGTGATCTGGTTGTGAGCAGTGTCCTTTTGGTGTTCTTTCTGAGGAACTTACCCTGTAAATTCCTACAGACTCAAAATTATGTCTTATGGTATCCTAGAGATACAGATCTCACACTTCATGCTTATACTGATGCAGATTGGTGATCCGGATTTAAACAGGAACGCAACAAATTACAAAGATAACCATATACACAAAGATGTAGCGGAAATAATACTTCATTTCATTAATGGAAAATACTGAAATATGTTTACAACCAGAAATGGAAATAAACCAGCTAGGGCAATGGTAGCTTATCTCTGAGAAGAGATGTGGCGGCTACATGCCTCTGAACTGTTCCAAAACTGTATTACAATGAGGCTTGAAGGCCTATTTATTGTTGAGAAACAATGGAAAACCCTTCACATCCCGAAACCTAACCCTAGAAGATGAAACGCCAAATTGTGGGCCCCATTTGGGTAAATTGGTACATCAATTTCCCGGGGTCGTAACTTTGGCATACGATCTTCGTTTGACGCGTACGATAGCTCGTTAGAAAGATATATCCGAGTACTACCACTTTGGGAGGCAACATGGGTCTATGGGCCCTAGATTCCCAAAAAAACATTGTTTAGGGCCTCAAAACGGCTCCGGAAGTTCAGGACCCAAAAAACTGCTAAAAATAGTAAACTGTGCTACAATTTAGGAAACTGAAAAAGCTGAAAGAGACAATTGTGGGGGTCCAAATGGGATAGGTGGGTGGCCACCAACATCCACCTGGATCATTCCTCCCCCCTTAGGAAGCAATGGTCCCCATTGCGTTGAGTTCCTCTCTGAGATGAGGAAGCTTCTGCTAAGCTGGGTCTCTGGTGAGCTGTTCTGCAATCTCTGATGTGTCCAGAAATGGTGGGAAGCATGGTCGACGATGGTCCACATTGAACACTCGGTGCAAGCGAAGGAATGGAGGAATGCTGTGCTTGAAAGCATTGTTTCCCGTAGCCTTGGTACCGGTGTAAGGACCATGTCGGAGTGGTCTGAGTTTCTGATGGGTTCTGGTAAGGCGTTCTCTCTGCATATGCAACCAGACTTTGTCGCCCACTTGAAGCTTGTGTGGTACCCCTGTGCGTGAGAAGTTGTTCCTATGTTCTGTCATGACCGTATTCCTTTGCTGCTGCTGCTGCGTGGAGGAACCCTTTGCAAGGGTCATGGATGTAGCAACGATCTTCCCCTTACTTTGGGATTGAACCAGACAGATAAATTTCCTGGTCTGTGAGATGAGCTTGCTGCCATTCTTAGCAGTGATCAAAGATGTGGCAGTAGGTGGGGCTACCTCTGGTATCCTGTATAATGAATTACTCAAAGAAATAATGACAGCACGAGGCCTTGACTCATACACAGCATGTCACCTCCACAAGTATGGCTGGCCTAATAATACATCACAAACATCCAGAGGTGTAACATCACACAATACCTCGTCTGTGAAGGGCTTGATGCTGTATGGAAGGCGGCACTGCTGGCGAACTTTCAGATCTCGTCCTTCGTGAAGCCACTCGATACTGTACGGCTGCGGGTGTGGTGTAGTCAGTAGGCCCAACCGCTTCACAACCTCTGCTGAAATGAGGTTCTTTTGGCTACCACTGTCGACAATGAATTGTAGCGGCGAACCCTTCACCCACATCTGTGAGTGGAAAAGACGCTCCCCCTCTTCTGGATCTGCAGGTTCATTCTTCTGGATCTTGGCAGTGGCAACAGTGGCGCTGGGATCTGCATCAATGATCTGCTTCCCTTTGCCATTCCCCGTGTCAGGTTCTGGCTCAGAACATGCCTCTGATTCGGAAGCCTTCAACTCGGCCACCAGTGACTGCTTGGTCCGACACTCACTTGTGTTATGAGTGGGACTCTTGTGGAACTCACACCACTTCCCTGTGTCCTTCTTCGGCTTCATGGTGTTTTTATTTTCTTGCGGCTTCGATGGGTTGTCTTGGGTCACCTCGCCTTGGCTTTGTCCTTTGGGCTTCGGATTTGCAGATCCAAAGTCTCGCTTCTTCTGTTTGAACTTTTGCTCGATTTTGACAGCGTATCGGTATGCTGTGCCAAGTGAGGAAATGTTCAAGAACCCCATCTCTTCCTAGATGTATCTGTGTAGGCAGCCGCGGTATTTGAGTACCAGATGTAGCTCAGAATCTTTGATACCCAACTGTGTGCGAAGGGTATGAAAAATGTTTGTGAACTCCGGCACATCTTGGTCTCGTCCCTGCCGCAGTGTGGTCCATTTGATGTATTTGTCCTCATAGCTTCCGACAGGGTAGTACTGCTCCTTGATGGCATCTCGGAAGTCATTCCAAGTGGGTGCGGCTGAAAATAGTGAGCCTGTACTTTCATCCTTCTGCTCGCAGTAGGTTTCCCACCAGTCCTTGACGTGTGGGGCTGCTTTGAGAAGAGAGAAAACAATCTTTTCCCGACTCGAAAATTCATGAACAGAAAAATAACCCTCTAGCAAATTTAACCATTTATCTACGGCATCTGCGTCTATCTGACCCTCGAATATGGGGATTTCAAAATTAACTTGTACCTTAAAGGGCGTGGCGTTTCCAGGGTAGTTGCTGGAAGCCGTTGCGTCGCTTCTGGGTAGCCGCTGAAGGATCTGGGCAAAGCTGTCCATCATCGCGTTCCGTTGTCGCTCAAGGGCTTCTTCGAGCAAGATTTTGATGGGATTTCCTGCCCCCTCATCTTTATTCTCATCCGCCATGGGAGGCCGTCGGGATTTGCGAGGCTGGTCTTGCAAAGGTTCAACCAGTGCAAGCCCTAACTCCTTATATCCCGACCTTGTTGGGGACATGCAAAGAAAAACAGAGAAAAAGCAGACCGCTCTGATACCACTGATCCAGATTTAAACAGGAACGCAACAAATTACAGAGATAACCATATACACAAAGATGCAGCGGAAATAATACTTTATTTCATTAATGGAAAATACTGAAATATGCTTACAACCAAAAATGGAAATAAACCAGCTAGGGCGATGGTAGCTTATCTCTGAGAAGAGATGTGGCGGCTACATGCCTCTGAACTGTTCCAAAACTGTATTACAATGAGGCTCGAAGGCCTATTTATTGTTGAGAAACAATGGAAAACCCTTCACATCCCGAAACCTAACCCTAGAAGATGAAATGCCAAATTGTGGGCCCCATTTGGGTAAATTGGTACATCAATTTCCCGGGGTCGTAACTTTGGCATACGATCTCCGTTTGACGCATACGATAGCTCGTTAGAAAGATGTATCCGAGTACTACCACTTTGGGAGGCAACATCGGTCCATGGATCCATGTTGCCCCAGATTCCCAAAAAAACGTTGTTTAGGGCCTCAAAACGGCTCCGAAAGTTCAGGACCCAAAAAACTGCTAAAAATAGTAAACTGTGCTACAATTTAGGAAACTGAAAAAGCTGAAAGAGACAGTTGTGGGGGTCCAAATGGGATAGGTGGGTGGCCACCAACATCCACCTGGATCAATTGGGCCGGAAGCGTGGATGACAGGAAGAGCACAAGTGGTGGTGCATTCTTTATGGGTTCCAGATTAGTATCTTGGTTCAGCAAGAAACAAAGTTCGATTGCCTTGTCTACAGCTGAAGCAGAATATGTTGCTACTGCATCTTGCTGCACTCAACTCCTTTGGATGATGCAGACCTTGCAGGATTTTCAAATCACTTGTACACCACCCATCTCCATCTTATGTGATAATACAAGTGCAATCAGCATTTCAAAGAACCTAGTCATGCATTCAAAAACCAAGCACATACCAATCAAGTATCACCTTCTCCGGGAACAAGTGCTTGAACAAAAGGTCAAGTTGGAGTATGTTCCTTCAAAGGAACAGGTTGCTGATATACTCACCAAACCATTGCCTAGGGAGACCTTTGAATACCTCAGGCAAAAGCTGGGGGTTGTTGATGCATCATCTTGTTGTTGAATCTCTTCTGATTGTTGGTTGTACACAAGGTTCATTTGAAGTATATGCGTACATGTGCTGGGTTGCGGATTGGTCAAAGATCGAATGGCACAGGTTCAGGGGGAGCATATCATGCATTGTTGGCATTATGGAGGAAGTACAGAAGGAGATCATGGATGCTGGTCTGAATATTGCTGCAATACGTCTCTATCTCTTTCATGGTCATTTATGGTGTTTGATGGATTATGGTTCTTCTTTGCAGATTTGGTTTATAGTCAGGGGGAGCATGTTCTTAGGGGGAGCATAACCCTTTGCCCTTGATGTCAAAGGGGGAGAGTGATTGGTTGTTGTTGCCATCAAGTCCAAAGGGGGAGAGTGATTGGTTGTTGTTGCCATCAAGTCCAAAGGGGGAGATTGTTGGCATTATGATACATATGTTGTACTTGATGGCAACCCACTCATCTCAGATGATAAATTATAGTGCAGCAAAGTTCACGCACTTATATGCAGAGAAAAGTTTATTTCATGTAGAGAAAAGTTCACGCACTTTTATGCAGAGAAAAGTTTATTTCATGTAGAGAAAAGTTCACGCACTTTTATGCAGAGAAAAGTTTATTTCATGTAGAGAAAAGTTCACGCACTTTCATGCAGAGAAAAGTCCCTTTCATGAAGAGAAAAGTTCACGCACTTATATGCAGAGAAAAGTTTATTTCATGTAGAGAAAAGTTCACGCACTTTTATGCAGAGAAAAGTTTATTTCATGTAGAGAAAAGTTCACGCACTTTCATGCAGAGAAAAGTCCCTTTCATGAAGAGAAAAATTCACACACTTTCATGGTTGGCTCATGGTATTAGTCCGACAGTTTTTGATCTTATGGTTTTGGTCCGTGGTATTGCATCCAAAAGTGTTGATCTCACGCACTTTCATGGTTGGTTCATGGTATTAGTCCTATAGTTTTTGATCCTATGGTTTTGGCTCGTGGTATTGCATCCAAAAGTGTTGATCTCACGCACTTTCATGGTTGGTTCATGGTATTAGTCCAACAGTTTTTTGATCATATGGTTTTGGACCGTGGTATTGTGGAAGGCCTAAGACTATAAAAGAGGAAGGAGATCATTTGGCAAAGTATCATCGAATAAATTGAATATCTAATAAGTGCTAGATCTGAAATATTTGTGATTGGGTTATGGTGCAGATCTGGATCTGAATGAAGGAGGAACCTTAGCGCATAAAGAAGGATAAGTTCTATTGATGGGTCATAATCTTTATGCTTGAATAATAGTATCGTTGCATGATTTTGATCTGTTATATGAGGCGCATGCTTGATCTATAAATCTGACAATCTGGGTTAATTAGTGTCTGAATATTTGAAAGAAGGAATTATCCTTTATAGATCTGCACGCAGGTTTCAGGTTGTTGAAGTAGCGTATATCTTTAAATTATGATCTAGCTGCCTCTGTCTATTGCTGCAGTATTCTGGGTTCAGAATTTGGTGTGTGGTTACTGTTACTGTGTTCTGGGTACAGTTGTCAGAGAAGTGTTTACTTGATTCAGTGCTAATTGGGAAAAGGAGATTGTTTGATGCAGATATACTTGATGATTGATTGATGTTCATGGATCCAGTCTGAAAATTTATGAAACGTGGTCCCTGGAAGAAAGAGAAGGTTGTATCCTTTAGTAGGCCAGCACCTACGTACTAGTATCTTGGCTAGTACAAGAGCTAAGGGGGTTGTAGCTCCCTTCCAGGAGAAGCTGGAGAACGAGAGAGGGTTGTAGCTCTCTGCAGGTTGTAGCCTGCGTACTAGTAAAGGACTGCACCAGTACAAAATCATTGTAAAAGGAGTTTCTAATTGAAAGAAGATAGAGACATATTGCAGCAGGTGGTTTTCACCCACATTGGGTTTCCACCTTATATCTGGTGTTCTTTTGTGTGACTATTTGCTTTTCTTGTTCCTGCTCATTATTTTATGATACTGACATACAAAGTAATGATCAATATTTGAAGAATTATTCAAAGTATAAATAAGGAAGATAGATTGAAAAGAATTTGATAATATTGATTCACCCCCCCCTCTCAGTATTATTTCCAACATGAGGGAGTCAAAAGGTCATAAAGAAGTCAAACAGTCATGATGGTAGTCAAAGAGTCACAAGGGAGATGAATGCTCACCCCATTTGTTATATATACACCTTCATAGATCATGCAAAGGACTTTTCACCTTGGCTCCTCCTACCAAGCATTAGAGAGGAAGATAGTTCTTTTGGAGGAGCAAGTGACTCCTCTAATGTTCCACTATTGGGGCTAGTGGTGTTCATTTCCTTGATGTATCTTAGAACTTTTTCTTAATTCAAAAGATTGTTGAGACAACACACTTTCATGCTTATGCCATAAATATCGTAAGACTATTCTTTGAATTTTTGCAATGTATGTTGTTTCATTTTTACTAAGGAAATTTAACTATTTCAGTGGCTTTGGTACTCATCTTGTTGAAGGTGTGTTGTATTTGTTTTAAAAATCATTGTTTCTATGTGAACTATTTCACTAGTTGTCCAACAATTCATTTATATCTATATGCTTGTATGTATTTTTTAGATTGTTAATATTACTTGTCTTTAAAAGGCGCACTTTATCTCCCCTTTCGGTAGAAGAACCTTGATACATTCTGTAGCTGAATAGTCCATAAGGAATACTCACTTGCTAATCTGAAAGCACCTGTACATTTCTCTCTTGTGTTGAAATTTGCAGCCAAGGAAAATCTATAAGAGTATATGATATTCAAACCTTAGTTCTGGAAGGGCTCCCACACCAAACAGTGTGAAGTCTAATTAGGACTTTTCATTGGGGAGACCCCCTTAGTTAACGGATTTCCAGCATCGTGAACAAATGGCGCTAGAAGGGGGGCTAGATGACATGTTGTGCATGTTGATTTTGTTTTGAATCTCTTACCTTAAATGGCTCATCCCCAAATCATAATCCCAAAATGTTTTTCTAACCTATCCCCTGGTAAACTTTTCATCTCCATGGAACAACTTAATGACTTGTCACAATTTAAGTTTGATAGTGAGGGTGATACACCTATTACCGAGTATGCATCTCTTTTTCTTGAGTTATGTGAACACTATGAAATTGACTGTGAAGATGTGGCTTGTATTCTTTTCTACCTCACATTCAAAGGTCGAGTTAGTCGATGGAGGCATACCCTACCACCCACTTCCATTCATTCTTTTGAACACCTCATCAAGGAGCTTCATTTAGCATTTGATATGTATGATTACCAGGATGTTCTTAAAAGAATTAATAAATTGAGAATGAAGCCTAATGAATCAATTGCGGATTTCTCTGATTGATCCCTTCACCTCTATTATGAATTTCTAGAAGAAGACATAGATTGGGATTTCCTTAAACAAAATTTTGATCATTTGGTTCTTATCTCTTTGCACAATGAATATGAACCTCCTGATGTTTCCACTTGCCCAACTCTTGTAAATTATGAGACCTCTCTAATTTTAGAGGAGGAACCTATTATTCCTTTTGTTCCTTTTCTAGTACCAATCGTGATGCCTCTATGTGTTAATGGTGAATTTGGGAAATCCGCAAATCATATTACCGATCTATCTCTTCAACCTTCATCCACATCCCATGATCCAGAATTGATGGAGGAAACCTTGGAATTGTTCATGGAGCCTAGGGTTAAGGCTAGTCATTTCATTCCTCAAGATGACATTAGCGCTCTTAACCTCAATATTTAATTTGGTTCCACTAAAAGTATTACATCTTTAAGGGACATCTATTATCCTCTATCATCTACATTCCATGAATCTGTGTATCATGATCCACTTGATCAATCTACTCCACCAACTTGTTCTTCACACTCTCTTGATTTTCAAGTTGTTGGTTCAAATTGCGATAAGCTAAAAGGAAGTCACATTACATAGGTATAAGGGCAGGAAAGTGATGATAATTTTGATTTCTCTTCCCTCTTTCAAAGTCACCCATGTCAAGATGATTCTCTTACATTCTTGGATGATTTTCAATCTACTAATCTCGCTAGCGAATCAAATGAAGTTGATTTGATTAACCAATATATAGTAGTAGGAAATAATCATTTCGATGATAATGACTTTGTTGATGTATGTGATGATGAATACCCAAGTGCACCAACTGATCTTTCGATTTCTCAAGAAGATTTTGATCTAGAATATGATTCATTCAAAGAATATTTTTTTATGGAAACTTCCTCTCCATCTCACTATTCATTTTGTTCTATCGTTTGTGATGCATCAACTTGCGATGAGGATACTCCATGATCTTTAAGTTCTTCACTTGATGAGTTAACTTCTTAATTGACATAAGGTAGTGAGGTCATCTATGATGAAAACCGAAACAATCAAATCATTGAGTATCCTTTCCATCCCGTATCATCTCTTATTTTACATGAAAACAACTCTTCAAATCATCTTCCTTATGATTTTTTTTTGGTTCATACATCTTTATATTTGCGATCTGAAGAATATTTTGAATTGAGTAATCTGGTTGTTGATGTTGTAAAATCCAATCAAATTGGTGACAATGATGGCTGCCATCTAATTAGTAGCGGTCTCATTGAAATCAGTGAAAGAAGTTATCCTCACACCATCCATGATTTGATTCAATATTCAAAATTTGATTTTACTATCCTTAAAAGATCTAGGACTTGTTAGGAAGTCGAGGCACCTCAACTTCCGTTGATGGTTATGTTAGGATCTTGCGACTTTGGTAAGACCCCCAAACTAAGTCAGATCTACTTTTTCTCGCAAAATTATTTTCTTCTCATGGGTTCACTGGATGTGAATTCCTTCTTGAAATATGTGTGGTGTTTCAGATATAGTATTTTAAAATTTCAAGATTTGATTTATGATCAGATTCAAGTTTCTATTTTAGTTTATTCTTCTCCATGCAAGGCTCTTGTACTTAACTCGAGTTTGGAGTGTGTATCTCTCATAGAAGCATGGAACTACGAAGTTGACCATTTCAAAGACTATCTTTGGCTGAAGGAATCATGTCTATCAGATGCATTTCAGGATAGTTAGCTCTTGGTTTTTCTTGTGAATGTTATATTGTTGATCCTTTTCTTCATCGCACCTAAAATCCTCTTGAGTACTAATGAATGCATGAGTTATCTAGCGAATCAAATTCTTCTTCACTCCTTGTATCTTGACTGATTTCATGTGTTTTCTATATTGACATTCCTTTTCACTTCTTTCAATGATTACGATGCTAGTATAATGTGTTACCAGTTACAAGGAAATGGTTTGTTATATTTATCATGCAAGGAAGATGATTCATTTTTCAGGGCATTTGTAAATATGTTCAAACTAATTTACCTTTTGTTTATCAACCAAGAATCTCATGCTACAAACTATCCATATAATCATAATATTAACTATCATTTGATTTATCATTCTCCCATCGACATATCAGATGACAATTGTTTCACATTAATTAATATGTGTCGTTTATCTCACTATTCACATACTTGTCAAGCATTTGAGGAACTTCAACCTTCGTTGATGGTTATATCAGGCCCTCACTATCTTGACAAGCCTTATGAATACGATTAGATTCATTTTTCCTCAAAATATTCTCATCTTGATCCCACTCTTTTAATTCAAAATTCATCTTTTCAAAGATTTCAGGGTTCTCAAGAGGACTATTTCGAATTTCATGATGCAATCACTGATTGGTTGGAGAAATCATACCTGGCAAGCTCTATCACAAATAACAAGTTTTGATATTTTCTCATGCTTCCTAAGGAGGATAGTACAGATGAAGATACATTCATAAGAAGCTTCCAAGGTTTGTTTAATTATGGTTTTCACCGAAAAGGTAAGAGGGCGAGCTGATTAGAAGTAGTGGCTATGACATATCTTTCTGATGACAGGAAATACATTTAGTTTGTTGTGCAAGTTATTCAAGAACCTATATTTTATATTGCACTTCTTTTATATCTGTTTTAATCACTTGTATCTTTATGTATGCAGGTCGGGAGAAGTTACGGTGGTTACATTGGAAATTTCAATACACTTTACCCCGACCTTCTAGTTTCTTAGGTTAGGAGTAGGTCTAGTTGCATACCAGTCTCCCTTGTACATTGATCTTGTACTCGTTTTCTGTACTCTTACTTGTGTTTTCTTACTTTTTTCTTGCATCATATTTTCATTTAGTTTTCATTTACTTTTTCCTTTTGATTTTGTTTTCTTGCTCCATGTTTTGTTTAATAAGACTTCACATGAAGGATGTTCCCTTTGACTCAAAAGACAATGTGGCTAAAGAGCAAAGGGGTCTTATGACACTGCAACATTTGGCTAACCTTTAGTCCTTCTTCTTTGTCTTGGTTCCATACTTTTTGGTCGATGATGTTTTGATGGAAAATATGATCCTCATGTAAGAAGAGCTTTGTGTGAAACTATGACACCCGTATATTTTCTAGGAACCTCGTTTCTATTCTTGGTTCTTTATGTTTTGGTCTTTTCCAAATTCATCTGATCAAGTAGAGAAGGACAAGGTGAAAATATAAATGAGAAAACCAATACCATAGGTATTATATATTCTTCTCTAAAGGAACAACCTCTTTTGCTCTCAATAAGTCGGGATCCTTCTTATGCCCATGAAATGAATAAGTTCAGACGCACGGTCCTCTATAAAATAAATAAATAAAGGATGACAGAAGAGAAAGGCTTCCTACGCAGGGAGGTGAAGTAAGCAAATCCGTCGAGGTATTGTCCTAGCTCGCTAGCAGTGGAGCAATGTTTGTGTTCCTAAAGTGACTCCGTCAGGGTACTGTCCAGGCCTACTAGTAGTGGAGCGACACCAGAGATGAAAAACTATACTCTGAATATATTAATCTTGTGAATAGCATTACCCTTATCCTGATTCGAAAGATTGTGATATAGTTGTCTTTACTATTGTGTTCAACCAAGAAAGGATTAAGGGGAATATTTTTATACATGAGGTAAGTGGGGAAGCCAAGGAAATATGAAAAATGAATGAATACTTCCTAAGAAACTAGACCCTTCATGTAAGATTTGACCAAGGCAGAGAAGCTGGAGTTCTATCAGTGTATCGCCAAGTGTTGTCGTTGTGACAAACACCTTCCAAAATTTGGGTTACACTTGAATTTTGGTGCCTACTGTGGATCTTGTGATCATTCATTTTGTAGTCACTTTATGTTCGATTGATAAGTGTCAAAGACATATCATCACACATGCTTAGTCCGCAACAAGTTCATGAGCCCACTCTTTTATGCAAGCTTGAATGGACATAACACAAGTCCATCAAGACAGTGCATGTGTGATGTTCAACTTGTGTCGACAGTTAGTGCGCACTTTCATTGATACTCTCACTTTTGGTTGCAAATGTACTTCTATTCCGATGAGTTTTTCGAACTGTCGCTTTTGTGTGCCTTCTCTTTTGCGAGTGTCACTTTCATGTTTTTACTGTCGCTTTCACTTTATTTCACCTTAATTAGTGTTGTTTTCATGTTATCTTTGCCCTGCCATGTGTCTCTTTAACCGTCATTCACATATCACATTTGTTGCTTTCACCGTTGTTCACATATCGCAAGTGTCTCTCGCACTTTTATGGCTTGTTTCAAAGGGAACTTTGGTGTTGATGAGTCCTTCTATTCATGTAGACATGTTTTACATGCATTCCCAAAGATTTATGCACTATCGCACAAGTGTCATCACTTTCATCACAAAGTGTACCTTTTTTGTTTCATTTGGACATGTATGTGTTACATATCAATTTGTCGCCATGACACTTGATCAGTTTATGGGTCCTTTTACCATCCGTGAACATGTTTGAACGAGCTCCCTCAGAAGTCAAACAACCCAAAATATCTTGAAGTAGATGAGAAATTTGGGGAAAATAGTTGTCACACCTTGTTAAGTTCCACCTGCACTAATTTTTCTAGAGTTTCCCACACATTCGCTGGAATTAACTCCAAGAACAACGCAAAGTTGTGTTCTATCTACCACTATAAACCCTTGTAGGTGAATTCAAGAAAGTAAAGATAAAAAATACATTCTAGAAACATAGTTGGTTGAATATTTCCCAACTAAAATATTCCAGGTGTTGACTATTCGAACTATAACCCTCAGATGATGCATCTTAATTCCTTTTCTCATGGTAACCTAATCCCTCAATGCAGGAGTCTCATCCTCCTCTTTTGGATTTGAAACTTCTTCCTCTTGGACTATAAAATGACTAGAGGGTAGAGGGATTGAGGAGGTCAAAACTCAAAGAAGATAAACTTATGTTGTTGGTTTGAAATTGGAAATCTTGTCATTTAAGGAGGGGATTGAAGGCATTTAGGAGCGACCTCACGGCATCAAGGCGAATTTTATAAGGCTCCTCTTAATATTTGATTAATACAAATAACACTTTCTCCAATTGATTTGTCTTATTGGAATAATGAATGTTTTACATTTGTTTATAATGTTTATTAAGGAAAATTTAATTCCTAATCTATGTTTTACAATTGTTTATAATGTTTATTAAGGAAAATTTAATTCCTAATCTCCTTGGTCAGTAGGTTAAGTTGTTTCGGTTATTATATCACATGTTCTTTTGATCCTTTTATGGCCAATGTTTTCAGGTCTTATCAAGCATTGAAGAGTTGCATCGAATCACAACAAGGGATCTTCATCAAGCATTTCGTGAAATAGGTAAGATGCTCATCCATTAGCTTTAATTCTTATAATTCAAACAAGTTAAACTTAGGGAAAGGTTTGGTTCAATTGTCTTGCTTGTTTATAGTTTCCATTAAGGATCTAGGGAAATCACTCTTGTCTGCAAGAGGCATTTGTCTGGTGTAAAAAATTGGCAACCATACTAGGTAACATCTATGTTCTCGTCTTTATCCCTAGTTTTTCTTTCCGATTCTTTTGATCTATCTAGACCTAAGTCTTTATAAATTAATGACCTTTCAAATCTATGTGGTTGATTTTTCAATTTTTATTTTTTCTTAAGTTTTTTACCCCTGCATTGTTTCTGTTTGCTAACAGAGTGCAGTTCTATGCCAGATTTTCCTTAGCAACAGATCACATGCACTCTGTTTGCCAATATTTACCTGCGCAGGCCTTGAGAATTTTTGACAATATAGCTTTTTCTTCAACCCAGACCTGAGTTTGTTTTTTTGGAAGTGTCATTATCTTTGTTTGGACTGTTTTGTGTCTTTTCTAAACTCAATTGAGTGCTTTGTTAATGATTTTTGAGAATTAGGTCTTTTTGAAGAAATTTCTTAGGGTTTTCCCTAGTTGATTTGTTGATTGATCAAAACAAGATAGATTGTCCTTTTGCTTATGATATTCTTATTTTGTTCTCTCAAATACACCAGGTAAGCCTTAGTTGTTGCTTATTTGTAGTCAAACTCATTTTGAATTGCAAATTAGGGTTTCTTGAGACCTAGTGCTTTTGTGAAGGAATTGTGGTCATTTTTGCTTGATAAAGGAGCTTGTTACTTTCATCTTGGGATTCGTCATAATTACAATGTTATTATCATTAAATCAAAGCATTCATAGGGAAAAATGTGTTTTCTCCAACTCTCTTGATTGATTTCTATGTGCTTGAAAGTTTTGAGTTATTAGAGATAAAGAGTACTTTGGCTTATTTGATGTTTAGGGAAATCTGGATTTTGGTTTGTTGACTGCATTTTCATTACATTAAAGTGAAATTGGTTTCTTTAGGAAAATTGGAAAGGTTGTGAGTTTTTTCATTTCATTTTGAAAAAATCAAAGAAACTCTTTCTTTTCTCTAAATAGGATTTCATCGAATTTGAAAGTTGCTATTGCATTTTTGAGTGCATTAAGATTTTGAATCGTGTCATAACATCATAAGTTTCACCTTCATCACCTATTGAGTAAAGAACAACTTAATAATACAACATTAATTAAATTTCATCTAGAATTTTACATTTTTTAGGGCTCTTGTCACATACAGTAGCTTAAGTGTAGGGCTTTGGAATAGGGAAGGAAGTAAACTTTCTAAAGCTACAAACGAACAATAGAATACCTAGTTAAGGAGAGAAAATCCAATTATTTTCATTTTTCTCTAGGAACCTCTTCTTGTACATGACTTAAGCACGAGATTGTGTCGAATTTGGTGAAGTGATCGTACCCACTTCATCGGCCTAGATATAGTGATTTTCACGTATTACAATGGTACCGAAAGGTACTTGGGTCACTTGAAAGTAAACCTCCAATTGATCATGTGGAGGAACCTTCAAGAGGATTGAACTTGCTACTCTGCCCTTGCGTGTACGTCCGATCTGCAACTTTCCCCCAGGTAAAATTGTTGTATTTGCTAAACTGAGTGACCATAATCCTAGGGCTCTACCTAAGGTGACAACAAAGGGAAGGTCTTGCTATACTTGGAACATACGTTGACTAGACCCACTTGGACTTTTTGGAGGGTAATCTTTGCTCGAGATGGTTTATAGCAGAGTTATTTGCACCAGACTGTTTCATTAAGAAGGTTGTCAAGGTAATTGGTTCCAAATGCTCATTTCTATAAAAAAAATCACCTTGATCACTGCGACATTGGATTTCATCACCAACTAATAATTATTGATCTACGTGAAGAGTCAATTTGTATGGTTTGAACTCCTAGATTTTAGGTGCATGTTACTTTGTTTGTTGTTTTTTTAGTTTTTAGAGACTTTAGGTGTAATTTAGATATTGTGTAATTAACAATGTAAACTTTGAAATGGGAACTATAAACTCAAAACGAGAACTCTTCCCAAAAAACCCCGAAAAAACATGAAAAACAATGCTAAAAACGAAAAGTGTGTATACTAAAACGATGACCTTTTTTTTAGGGTCAATTTTGAACATGTTTTAAAAATGGTAGTGAGAACGAATTTTTTGTGCAAAAATTGTGCAAAAACCAGCCTGAAAATGAAAAGTGCTAATAATGGAACGATGGATTTTTTTTTTAGGGTTAATTTTCAACATTTAAAAAAAATGCTAGTAAAACCAAATTTCTATGTGCAAAAATTGTGCAAAAAACACTCTCAAAACGAAAAGCATTAAAATTTCAAAAAAATAATGAAAACATAAAACTAAAAATAAAAACAATGAAAAAAAACACAAAAAAAAGTTTAGAAAAGTACCAAAACATAAATAAAAATATATATTAAAAACAAAACATAAAATTTCAAAAAAAAAGTCAATCATAAAAATGTAAAAAGGACAAAACAAAATTAACCTATAAAATATAAGAATTAAAAAATTAAAAAAATTTAAAGAAATAAATAATAAGAAAAACATATTTTCAAAAAAATAACATTTTTTTTTAATGTGGTAAACCATAAAAAAATTTGGGAAAAAAAAAAAAAAAAATATATATATATATATATATATATATATATATATATATATAAGTAAAAATAGGAAATTTTAAAAAAGCATTAAGAAAAACTAAAAAAATAAATTAAATTAAAAACAAACTAGATTAAAAAAAAAATAGAAAAATAACAAAAAAAACGAAAAAAAAAATTAAAAAACTACAAAAATTAAGATTAAAAACATTTTCAAAAAACCCTAAAAAACAAAAATATGTTGAAATTAAAAATAAAATAAAAACCCGAAAAACAATTAAAATTTAAAAAAATACATATTTTCAAAAAAAATTAAAATTTAAAAAAGCTAAATATATTTTTGATATTTTTTAAAATAACATTTAAAATATATATATTTTACAAATATATATAAAATTAAAAAAACATTTAAAATATATATATATATATACATATATATATATATATATATATATATATATATATATACAATAAACATATTTAACAAAATTTATATTTTATTTAAAAAAAAAAAAAAAAAAAAATTATCGGCCACCGCCCCCACGGGCGGCCGGGTGGTGGCTATTCGATTTCAAGAATCGAATAGCCACTTCCCGGCCACCCCCACGGGTGGTTGGGTGGTGGCTATCCGATTCTCAGAATCGGATAGCCACCACTCAGCCGCCTGTGGGGGTGGCCGGGTGGTGGTTATCTGATTCTCAGAATTGGATAGCCACTGCTCGGCTGCCCGTGGGGGCGGCCGAGTGGTGGCTATCCAATTCTGAGAATCGGATATCCACCTCAAGGGTGGTCAGGGGGTGGTTATCCGATTCCGAGAATCGGATAGCCACTGCCTGACCACCGGTGGGGGTGGTTATCTGATTCTCGGAATCGAATAGCCATCGCTTGACCACCCGTGGGCATGGCTATCTGATTCTCGGAATCGAATATCCATCGCCTGAATGCCCATGGGAGTGGCGATCCTATTCTCGGAATCGAATAGCCATCGCCCGGTTGCCCATGGGGTGGCTATCCGATTCTCGGAATTGGATAGCCACCGCCCAGCCACCCATGGGGGTGGCTGGGCGGTGGCTATCTGATTCTCAGAATCAGATGGCCACCGCTCAGCCGCCCGTGGGGGTGGTCAGGCGGTGGCTATCCGATTCCGAGAATCGGATAGCCACCCCCATGGGCAGTTGGGCGGTGGTTATTCGATTCCGATTACAGAAACTAACACTATTATGCATTCAATATTTGTAATATGTGATTTTTGCATTAATTTTTAAGTTAATCACTATTTTTTGAAAAAAAATGATTATTATTATTTTTTGACATGAAATTCATTAAAAAACTATTATTTAACCATTTTTAGTTAAAATTTTCGTATAAAAATTGTGATTTTGACATGTCAATTCTAGCAAAAAATTATCAAAACGTGTAGTTTTTAGTTATATTTATGTTAAAAATGGTTATTTTTATGTCCATTGTTAAAAAATATTGTTTTTTAGAAACAATTATTTCATGTGGATTGAAAAATTAATCAAGGATGTATAAATATGTAGAATATCGAAAATTCAAAATATCGATCTTCTAATTTAAAAATGCAAAACAATAAAAACCTCACTACAAAAAAAATTAAAATTAAAATAAAAACAAGAAAATATGAAGAAAACGATCACTTCAAAAATTATTAAATTTACAAAATAATTATTTACATTTCATACATTAGAAAATTTAAAGTCAAAAAATAGGTCTTTTAAAAAAAGGGTCTAATGCAGAATTACCACTTTTTAAAATCAGCATGAAAATCACTACCATTCTAAAACACAATGTACATAAAAAAAATTAAAGTGCCAAAAAATATGCTCTAAAAAAAACATGTGTGTTCTGCATCACCCCTTTTCAAAATCAGGTCACTTTTTTGCTATCTCTACGAAACGGGTAACAGTATCAGTTCCCGTTTCAAAGTTTACATTATTAATTGATCAATTGAAAAATTTTCATTGTGGCGGAATTACCTAGACAATCATGTAGAATACTCGTGGACTCCCCTGAGTATACACAGAGTCAGTTAGAAAAGAGAAAGGCTGAAAAATATAAATCATCGGGATCTGGAACTGCAAAAGAAACTGAAAATTCTACTATTATAGACTTTGATGTAAAAGGAATTGAAGTTAATCAACTGATAACATCTACTATTCTAGGCCTTGAAGTGACAGAAACTGAATTTGATCAAACTCAGAAATTAACATCACACTCAGAAGGAACTAATTTACAAATTACTGAACTCATCCAAATTGAATCAGATACTAGAGACTTTTCAGATACAAATCCCATTTCTAAACCAGATATTGACGAAATTGAGTATGATATTTCTGAGCCTGAGACTCATACACCTACTACAACGTATATTCGAGATCCTCCACATTAACCACGTGTGAAACTTATTATTACTGATAGTCTCCCTCCTGGTCTCATTTCCATTGAAGAATTTGTTTACGATGAAGAGGAAGAACCAATAGTTTCTACCAGTGAACCTACAGATACCTCAAAGCTTTTGTTTAGGTCTCTTCATCCTGAACCTTGGTATTTCACACCCTTGAAATTCTTAGGACAATGGATTCTACGATACACGACTCCTTATTCTACCGTACCAGGTTTTGATTGGTCTATGATGGCTTCTAGAAGTACCTCATTAGACACAACTATGTTTTCTACTTCTCCAGAGTCAACATTGTATGGTGGTTTTCTACCACCTAGATATCACTGTCTTGCAAGAGCTTATTCAAGATATTTCCTCGAACTCACCTTCAAACATGTCAACTGGTGTAATTAACCCTACCAATGAAGGTTTGGCATGTGAAAAATTTATTAATATGATTTTTGGTAATGTTGGTAATCCACAAACTAACCCAACAGGTGGTTATTACCCGCCTGGGGGCAACTGTCATATCCTCCACATGGAGGACAACCTTTGGGTGGATCTTATCCTACCACTGGGGGGAAACCCCTTACCAGGTATTATATTAATTATGCTCAAATGCCTCAAACTGGTTTTGGTCAGCTTATTATGCCTCAACCCACCGTTGGAATGCCTTACCCTAGAATGAATACAATTTGGAACCCTTCAGAGTAAATTCCAGTTGCTTCTCAAGTGCCTATGTATCAACATGTTCAACCTATTGGACAACCTATACAACAATCACATTTTTAAGGTATGCCTTTTCAAGTCCAACCAACTGTCCAGGTTAATCCATCGACACCTACCCAACAACCACTTCCGCATCCTGTATCGAGTACTCCTCAAACCTTGGTACAGTTTGCTATACCAACGACTGTTCAGAAACCAGGTTTAGGTTCACCTCAAACTCCCATTCCAGGCGTATCTCAAGTAATTGTCCCACTTATATCATAAGTAACGGTGCAAACCCTTGTTCAGTCTTTACCTCAGGTATCTGGTGTTCAATCTATTCCGTCAAAGACCCAAATACCTATTGTACAGCCTAACGTCCCATATATGCAAGTGTCATTTCAAGGGAAACCTTTCCAAGGTTTACCCCAGAGTTAGTTTGTTCAAGGTCCACCTTTTCAAGCTCAATTTCTCTAAGGTCAACCTTTGCAAAATCAACCCTTTCAAGGACAATTCGTTCAAGGTCGATGGATCAGAGTCTCCCTTTTTAGAATCAACCATACCCAGGTCATACGTTTCAACAACCTATACAACCACAATATGGTATGGTTCATCCTGGATATCCAGGAGGTATGCAGATTCCAACTTCTCAAGCTATTCCAGGATATCTTGGGTATCCTCCTCCCAGCACAGGACTCATCCCTCAAGGTTATCAGTATCCGTCTCAGGATCCTAATTGCTAGTTTCCCTTCATTGAAACTTTGGATTTGCCTCACCTCTCTCAGTTAACTAATGATCCACTTCTTTATTTACCATTTTGGCCAGGCATTCCTACTAAGTTTCCAAGTGATATTCCTAAGTTTGAAGGTAAGTCGGGTGAAGATTCATCCAACCATGTTATGACCTATCATCTTTGGTGTGTGTCCAACTCGTTAATTGATGATTCTATTAGATTACAACTTCTTCAATGGACCTTAACGGTTCAACAACCAAATGGTATGTGGAATTGTTGCATGCTTCCTTCAACACATTTAATGCCCTTGCTACAACTTTTTTGACCCATTTTCAATTGCCCATTCAATATGATAATGGAACTGAACTTTTAACTTCTTTAAAGAAGTCAACATAAACCCATATCTCAGATCACATTCACAAATGGAGACGAAGAAGTCGCTTGGTTAAAGTTTACATTCCAGACCAGATTTTGGTCGAATGGTTCATAAAATCTCTTTTACTGGTAATAACTGAAGATGTGGCCAAAGGAGGTGTTGTAACTGAAGAGCAAGTAATTTATCATGCTCAATACACTGATCTTGTTTATACTCAGTCTAGTACTTTGTATGAAAAGACCCTAGATTTACCTTAACCTGGTCAAACTAATCCAGCCCTTACAGGATCACATGCCATAGATGGCATGATTGGTTCTATGAGCCAAAAATCTAAGAACAAAAAGAAAAATTCTAAGAAAAATCAGATTTCGGCTCTATTTGATTCACCTAAAGAAGATCCTTCTCCCAAAATTACTTTGAAAATTAATGTCGTAGAGTCATCTACTAGCAAGGGTAAGCAATCTAGAAATAAGAAAAAGGGAAAAGGGAAAGCTAAACAAGGCACTCGTTCTAAGGAGAAATCAAACAAGAACGAACCGTCTCATGAAAAGAATAAACCTCGGTATCCTTGCCTAATTTGTGATGAAGATCATTACACCAAGGAGTGCCCACATCAGGCCGAAGTTTCCAAATTTGTCAAAAGTTCACCCACTCCCATTGTTTTGAAGGATCATTTTCCTCCCCAAGATAGTAAAATGGTTTCTCATGACCAATCCTCCTCATCCACATCAACAAATATCATGATGATTTCTTCCAAAGTTATGGTAGCAACGAGATCCAAAGATTACACGTCAAAGAGCCTTGTTGAAGATGGAGATGACTCCAGTCCAGCTAGTCAAACTTCCACATCTACTCCTCCTTCTTATGAACCGTTGCATATTGAAAAACCAAACACTGATATGATAATTCATCCACCTCCTAAGGGTATTCTTCGAAAGTCAATCTTCCATCCTCATGCTAGGACTGCTCAGAACTATAACATCGTGGAAGATTTGGCTCTGTCACCTTCAACAATGTCGATTCTTTAAGTGTCGCAGACTTGTCCAACACAAAGGAAGTTATTATTATCAGCCATAGGATCAATGGATACTCATGACTCCAATTTTATTGCTTTCGATCTCGAAAATCATGTCTCGCATCTCCCACACCAACTGGCTTTTGAGATACTAGTTCATGTAAAAAATCGACGAGTTTTTCAAACAGTGATTGACAAAGGAGCATCGACATGTATTATGTCCATTTCCTTTTGGAAAGCTTTGGTTTCTCCAACAATAAATCAATCTCCCGCGACTTTGAAAGCCTTTGATGGAAGAGGTTTTTGTCTGTATGGACCTTTAAATGGTTTTCCAATCAAATTAGAGGGAAAAACGGTTGCAATAGACGTTGACGTTGTTGATGCTCAACTTGAATATAGACCTTTTCTTGGTCGAATCTGGACTTATGCCATGGCTGTAGTAGTCTCGTCATATTTTAGGATGATCATGTTTCTTCACGAAGGAAGAATTGTGAAAGTAGACCAATTATCTTACTACACCTCAAACCCTAATTCCACTAGTAGTGTGCCTTTTGTTGGAAAATCAATGACTCCCTATGAAGAAGTTGGTGTTGGTCTTCTCAAAGACTCATCTTTGATGGGAACTTTCGTGTTCCCTCCACCCAATTTCCCTCATAATGATGCCCATATTAACATGATTACATCAAGTACTTTTGAATCGAGAGATTCGTGGAAAGTACCTTCAGAATCAGAAATGGTCTTATATGGAAGTGAGATGCCTCATAGCCCTTTTGAGTTAGCCTATGAGGTAATTCAGTCCTTTTCCAACTCATCAACATCTAACGACAATCAAATGAATACGATTATTGATGAATATTCTCATTTGTCACTCTTGGAACTAATCTCTATGCCTAATCCTTTTAGCAAATATTTTTTAATGGATGAAGGGATTATGGAAGTTATGACCTTGGATGAAATGCCATGGATTGATACTCATCATCATTCAACCTTCTTGCCATTCTTTGACAAAATTGAGAATAATTTCTCATCTATATTTTCATCTAAGACCCTTAGCAATCCTCAATGTCTGATATATGCCCTTTTCTCCAGTTTTGAACAGAATTTAGGGAACATATCGACAACAATACCCATAGATATCTTAGTGAAACGCGGGATAACTAAAAATATTCATATAGGAGCTTCTTGTTCTTTAGAAGAGATTCAAACTTACAAAGCCCTATTTCAGGAATTCTGCGACATCTTTGCCTGGTCATACAAAGAAATGTCAGGAATCGACCCTAACATAGTTGTACATGAAATAAAAACTTATTCGGATGCTAAGCCCATTAGACAACGATTACATCCTATACATCCATGAAAAGCTGCCGCTATCAAGACTGAGGTTGAAAATTTGTTGAAAGCAAGATTCATCTACCCCATTCCTTTGATTGATTGGGTATCAAATATTATGCCCGTTAATAAAAAAACAAGGAACTATTCGCATGTGTTGATTACCGAGATATTAATAAAGCTTGTCCCAAGGAAAATTATCCAACTCTATATATCGACCAAATTGTCGATGACTGTGTCGGGAATGAAATTTTTCCATTCATGGATGGATTTTCTGGCTACAATAAGATAAACATACTCCCTGTCGATCAATACAAAACCACATTTATATGCCCATGGGGAAGTTTTGCTTATCGCAAACTCCCATTTGGTCTTAAAAATGTTGGTGCAACTTTTCAGCGAGAAATGTCTTATGCATTCCATGATATCAAGCATATTGTTCAACCTTATTTAGATTACTTTCCGGCTCATTCAATGAAAATGCAAGATCACCCATTGCACTTAAAAGAAATTTTCATTAGGTGCAGGCACTACAATATTCACTTGAATCCGTACAAATGTGTTTTTTGTGTACAATCATGTTGGCTTCTAGGTTTCATCATTTCGAAATGAGGCATTCATGTCGATCCCCTTAAGGTAGAGGTAATTTTGAATTTTCCTACTCCTTCTAGCCTTACTCAACTCCAAAGTTTGCATGGGAAAGTAAACTTTTTGCGTAGATTCATCCATAATTATGCTAAAATAACCCAGGGTTTTACTTGACTGTTGAAAAATGACATTCCATTTTTCAGGGATGAGCTTGCTAATAAAGCATTTGATGCATTAAACATGCATTGACCAATGCACTATTACTGCATCCACCCAATTATCATCAAGATTACTTTCTGTATTTAGCCACGTCTGATGCCACCATTGGCGTGGTGTTATTCCAAGAGGATGACTCTAGCATTGAACATGTGATTTACTATTTGAGTAGAAATCTCACTAAAACCAAGATTAAATATGCACATGTGGAGAAGTTAGCCTTGGCAGTCGTACAAGTTGTTCAACGATTCCTTCACTATATACTTCTCCTAAAAAACTATCATTTTAGATGGCAACCCTATGATGTGTATTCTCACTAAACAACTACTAGGGGGAAAATACTCTGAGTGGATAGTCATCTTACAAGAGTTTGATTTGGAATTTGAAAAATCCAAGTTAAGGAAATCTTGATTTTCGCCGAACTATTGTGTGACTTTCCTCACACTGATATAGAAACTGTAGAAGAAGATTCTTTTGCTGACGAATCTCTCTTTCTTATTAGTACGTCAGATCTGTGGTATGGAGATATCATTATATATCTCCAAACACAAACTTTTAGGCCGAGTTATTTAAAATTGGTCGTCATCGAATCCGATACCAATGCCAACAATACAATATTATTGGTGACGCTCTTTACCGTCACGATATTGATTCTATATTCCGATGTTGTTTAACTCTCCAAGAAGCCAGAAAAACATTAAATGAGTACCACTCTAGAGAATGTTGTGGTCATATGTCTGAGTATGCTACTTCCCAAAAGATATTACGTGCTTATTATTTTTGGCAGTCAATGTTTAAATATTGCGTTACTATAGTCTACAAATGCCATAATTTCCAAATCTGCAATCCCCAAAAGCAAGCACCTCCATCTCCACTTCACCTTATCATAGCTTTTGTTCCTTTTGCCAAATGGGGCATTGACTTCGTCACCTATAACCCTCACTCAGCCGGGGCATGGGTATATTATCCTTGCAGTCGATTACTTTACAAAATGGACCATGCCTACATATAGAGACAACAACGAAATTGCAATAGTTTTCATTTTCAATCATGTGATTTCTCAGTTGGTGTCCCACGAGCTATTGTTACATACCATGGTAGTCATTATGGTAACTTTATGATGGTCGAACTATCTGCACAACTCGTCCTATGCCATGATAGCTCTACTCCATACTATCCACAAGCTAATGGCCAAGTCGAAGTTGTCAATAAAGTTTTAACCAATATAATTAAACAGATAGTTTGTATTCATAAAGGAAACTGAAATTCTATGCTCTTTTCAGCATTGTGGGCTTACTATACTACTAAAAAAACTTCGACCATTTTTACTCCTTTCCAACTTGTTTATTGTTTGGAAGTAGTATTAACCATTGAATTTGAAATCCCATCCCTAAAACTAGCTATCGAATTATTACTTGCTACCTCTTCAAATGAAGAACACTTTGTACATTTAACACATTTGGATGAAAATCGCCATGATGCTGCACTGGCTAGCGAGACTCATAAAAAACGTGTCAAAGATAAGTTTGATAAAAATGTTAATCCTCTTTCATATTTAGAAGGTGACCTAGTCTTGGTTTATGATCAAGCTCATGACAAGTTATGCACAGGAAAGTTAGAACCCATGTGGCATGGCCATTACATCATAAAATGCGTATTAGCCAAAGGAGCCTATTAGTTGGTTGATTACAATGGTATTCCTTTGGGAAAGCCCAGAAATGGTCTTTACCTAAAGAAATATTATGCATAAAGTTTTGGTGAAGATCTATACATTATTTACTATGTTGACGGTGCTGTACCTGCCAACATGTCAAGGGGATCTCCCTAGTAAGAAGTCCCAATTAGACCTCAGACCGTTTGGTGTAGGAGTCCTAGAAATGGGTCATAAGGTAATGCCTTAACCGCGGTGTTGCACAGAGGCAAGTAGAATAACTCTGTCAGCAACAAGGGTGTGACTGATGTAGTGAGTCAAGGAAGGTGTATGAGAGGTTCCAACACTTCGAAGGGGGAAGGAGGTGAAGGTGAGTTCTAGTTTGAAAGGGATTTGTCCCAACTTGGCTAGGAAAACACAACACAAGGGACATGAACAACTTTTGGTGGAGCAGTCCACTCGGATGCGGTAGTCACATCATACAAGCTAAGATAACGCAGACAACACTCACAGATTAGTCTGAGATGAGTGTGATAGTTTTTATAGCGAGGTTCAAGTGAAAGGTATGTCTGATGTCCATCAGAGCAGTCGACATGGACGGTGACAACATTAACAGCATATGCAACACATTAACAACAAGATTCATATAATTTCATGTGAATCAATTCATACACAAGTATGTAGGTTAAAAAACACACATCATTAAAGAAACCAGAGCAATCCAACTACAATAACAACATATGCAAGAAAATGTGTTGGCTGTTATTATATAAAGAAGTGTAGGTCACAATCATACAATACATCCATGTAAACCTGCTAGCCTCAACAGTGGAACGTTATAGCCACATTCGCCTGCTCCTCCAAAGAGATGTACTAGCTTCATGCAGTGGAGAAGCCAAGGCACGTTACAATACTATCCAATCCTTCTTCAAAATAGTATTAGTAGAAGCTTGGCTGACCAAAAACCTCTGCAATGAGTTATGAGGGACTATTTATAGCAAAGGATGGAGTGACCCTTGACATTCCCCTTTGTGACAATTCAACTACCCTCATGAATCTTCACCTACTTTATGACTATTACATCCAACCATTGACACTTGACATGACTCAACATTACAATGCACATGTACTTATGTGAGACAACATGGCTTGAGCAAGCCTTGCAAGACATAACTAGCACTCAGTCGCTGAGATGAGACCAACTCTTTGACATGCTTGTGATGGTGAAGGTGGCGAGATGATGCCAAGCTTGGTCGTCCGTGATGGTGTGCATGCACCTCATGGTGACATCTTGCTGAAGCGAACTCTTGCCTCCATTGCAACTGGTGCATTGATTCGGCCCCTTCATCTAACTCATCTACTAACATGCACATGGTCTTCTTGGGTGCGGCTGAACTGGCAACACACTGATGCATAGTGTCGGCGCTGACCTTCAAGTGTGTGTTGATGGTCATGTGCATCAACTTGTTGAAGTACATGTTTAGCTCTAGTTGGACTTGCTTCTTGTCTTCGCCTTGGTGAGTGTGTTGAATGGGTTGGATTACATGCGTGTGCACAATGACATGCACGTTGTTGAATCCCTTGCATGCGATCACAAACACTTCTCACCATGTCTGCTCCGTGTTAGCTGTTGGGATGGATCTTTAACTTGTACAGACGCAGTTCCATCTGTGAGTGCATGATGCACCCATTGTTGTTCCTAATCCTGATGCAACTCATTCGTCTATCTATGGAGCTTCATGTTCTTCCTTGAGTTGGTAATTCAACACATGCAACTCCTTCTTTGTTCCACTCTCTGTCTTCGCACGATCTTCATGTCGTGCTGTCACCTCATAGCCAGAGTCTCCAAAGTTTCTTTCATCATCAATGGATCTACTTGAGCTTGCAACCTTATTCCACCTCCATGTTGTCAACAACTCTCCTCTTGCATTCGTTGCATTTGGTATGCTGTCTTCAACTGTTGTTCATGATGTTGCTCGTTGTGATGTTGCTGTTGTCATATATTGATGTCCTTCTCTACAAATAACTTGATGTCTTCGTGGGTAGGCAATTCCAAAGACACTTGATCGACTGCATCCCCAAGTGTGCTCTGAATGGTGTCTTCATCTCTACTCTTCTGGAAACCATTGTACCTATACTGCTGAGAGGCAGATGAACACCTATGATACCTGGAGACATGGAAACACTCATGGCAAGAAATATACCAGTCAAAAGCAAAAATGAACATGAGAACTGGCTTGCAACATGCCTAGGTGAATGATCATGAAGGTTACGCAATTTCGGCCGGGAGCTTAGGAGACCGACTGCCAAGACTGTACAAGGCAAAGTTTGGGTTGCTGGGAGACTGGATGATTACTAGAACCATGCAATGCATAGTCCAGCCTAGCTGCTGAATGCTAGGATTACACAATGCGCAATTCTAGTTGGGAAGGACTGATAACCCAGGGACAGATTTGTGCAATTTCTTGGGCCAAGCAGCCACTGTCCCCCTGAAATGCACAAAATAGTCCTGGAGGCTAGTGTTGGGTAGGAATGTGCAAATCTGGAGAGGAAGGTGAGCCTTCCTTCCCTAGATTCCGCAATGCAGCCTTGGTGAAGACAGAGTCCGGGCGAAGGTTAGCCCGACTCGCCGACGAGCAACTGAAAGCAAGTAAGTCAATGAATGCATGGCGACACTTAGTGATAGAGGAAGTGATTAACACTGCATGAAAAACATGAATGAAAGATTCAACAAATAGATCAACATTCATGTGGGTGAGGCAGTTCTCTGGTTGGGTGAACATATGTGCAAAACAGTTTCATGCATGCGACAACAGTGAGATAGCAACGAAAACTGAAACAGAGCTAGGAAAAGCTAATATATATGTAAAAGACAGCAAGCATTCAAAGAAATTAAAAAAATGATACTCCCACAAGCGAAAACACAAAAAGCGACAAAAATGAAGCACAAGGCATGGGAAGCGGGCTTACCCCAACACAGTTGAGCTGAATGTGCCGACTGCTCCTAGATGTGGTGTGGGATGTCAAAGTTGCAAGGTTGATGTGAGCAATGAGCTCTGCAGTGTCTGGTTGATGAGTTTTGATAACATCGAGGTTGGGACGTGCATGCCACAAATCTAGGGGAATTGACACTTGGTGGGAGGTTTCATAATTGCTCCTTGCATGTAACCTCCAACTTCTAAACATAAATTCCTAAAACAAGGGATGCCTTTGCATGCTTCCTTGGGAGAAACAAGCCATGCATGCAAGATTGTTTTGATCAGTCTCGGAGGGAATCATTCAACTCAGTTGCACATGCAAGAGACTGCTTGACTATTGGAGATAAATGCACATTTATGGCTGGAAGATGGGTTGGATGCCTAGGATATTTGCATAATTTCTAGGCAGAGCAGCTGACTGTTGCCCAGGTTTGCGCAAATCCTGGGTTGGACAGCCTACTGCTAGGAAAATTTGCGCAAATCATGCTAGGAGGGTTGGCTGCCAGGATTGCGCAATCCTAGAGCCTAGGAGGTTGTCAAAGAGGATTGCACAATTTCAGGAGGGAAGGGTGGTTTCCCTCTAGAAATGCACAATTTTCAAGGGGAATCTGCTCAGCCTACAGCAGGACCAAGTCCGAGTGAGCAGCCTGTGAGGGGGATGGATCAATTGTGATCGACAGGCTGCCTTTGTGTGAGGAAAACAATTGAATCTTGAGTACTTGATGAAGCAAGACAAAGTGTTGTGTAAGGTTGGCATGGAGGCTCCAAAATAGGCTAAGGAAAACTTTTGGAAGGTCGTTGTAGCTGCTACAACACTTGGCGACAAACGGGTAGAACTCTAGCTCTCTGAATGGACCTTATTCGTGAAAAGCAAGTCTAACACCTCTGGAAGTATTGTTCAGCTCTCAGCTCATCTTGGCTTCATACTATCTTGATTTTAAGATGTAGCATTCTCCAGAATCTTGTTCGATTGACACACATTCCAAGCCAAGGAAACACATTTGTTTCAATTGGGGTTGAGGGGTATATAGGTGCACAAGTAGTATAGTTGTCAGAGTCTTAGTTTCATCTCTGGTGTTGCTCCACTTCCAGCAGGCCTGGACAGTACCCCAGTGGAGTCACATAGGAGCACAAGCATGACTCCGTTGCCAGCAAGCCTGGTCAGTACCCTGGAGGAGTTACTTGCATCACCTCCCTGCACAGGAAGCCTTTCTCTTCTTTTGCCTTATTCATTTTTATTTTTCATTTTGATTTTTGATTTTTTTTTAATTTTTCACTATGCATAGCACTTATTCATTTCAAAGGTGGAAGATGGATCCTGACTTATTGAGAGAAGAAGAGGTTGTTCCAACAGAGAAGTATTTTATTGTAGCTTTGACGTGCCTATTAAGGTTTTCCCCCTTACCTTACTCTACTTGATTGAGCTGACAAGGGTTAACCCAACAACAATTGACTAGAGAAGGTGACACTAGTTAGCGCGCAAGCATTGTGTTTACACCAAGGTTCACTTCGAACAATACATATCTTCCTTCGACGTATCATGGACAAAAAGTAACAAGCTCATCATACAGAGGCAAGATGACAGATAACCAAGTAGTGATATATGTACAAGCCCTCTTGTACTTTACCTAGCTCGCTTCAAGAGTCATACATGGTTTGATGCAAGACTAGCCTACAAACAAAACAAACGAACTAACAAACATCAAAGAAAAGCAAAAGCAAAAGCGAAAGTGAAAGAAAAGAAAGTAATAAAAAAAGCAAGAAAACAAACAAGCAAACAAAACATGTAAGCAAACAAGCATGCAAGCAAACAATTGAAAGCAAACACTACTCCTACTCCTACACTAACAGTGCATGGGCCTGATCACATGAAGTGATATTTCCAATGCAGCCACCGACACATTGGTAGACCCATGTTGGTGAAGGCTTGGTCCCCGAGCAACCCGGTTGTGTGAACCAGCAATCAAGAAATATATAACAATGAAGACAGCCAAACTTTGTGTTTCAAAGCGCCCATGGGACATAGGTGAGTGCTATTGCATGACAGGAAGTCTGTGGACTTATCATGGTGTTGTGTGACACTACATGCAAGTTTGAAGCATAAGCACACTCTTGACTGTGACATGCAAGCAAACGAAAGAAACAAGGATAACTTGCGCTTTGCACGAGTGCTTGCAATATAAGACTCCTCCAATGCATGAGCAATGGGATCATGTAGTTCAAGTGGAGGAAGTAAAATCCAAGTGTTAGATTGATCTTGAGTGCATACAGATGGGTGATGAGGAGCCTTGAGTATTTGAACAATTTCCTGATCAGAAGCGAAACCAACCTGATGACAGCGAGGGCCTGACATAACCATTACCTCGGGCTGAAGTGCCTCGATGACCTGTGGGGTTTTGACTTCGTTGACAGATGGATCTTCATAGACCAATGGCTTAAACAGATTAACAACGAGTGAATCAACATCGTGATTGTATGATGAGGTGAAGAGATCACGACAACCAAGATCATAAAATTCAGGATGTTGGTCGGCATCCTCATGGTTCGATGAATCACACAGAGGGGTAGATGAGGAGGAAGGATGTTCACCCTCTGTGTTTCCAAAAAAAGAAGATGAAAGATCAAGTGGATTTCCAATGAATGATTGGTCCTCTCCATTGTTGGATGATGGGCTAACATACTGTGTGTCCTGCGAAATATCAACAATGGGTGCATCCGTGGATGAAGACACACATGCGAAATCATGGATGGTAGGTTCACCAACAATGTTAGGAAATAACAGAGGGGGCTCAGATGGAAGGTAGTCATCCTTTGCCAAATGTTGATGCTCAAGCTCCCACTCATACTCTTCATGAATGATAGTGCATGTTGGTTGTGCAACACCAACTCCGTTAGTGGGTTGTTCCTCGTTCACAACAAGTGAAGAGTCCAGAATGGACGAACACAAGACAATGTCATCCAGAGGAACACCCAGGTGCGAAGATGGAGGTCACAAAAAATAAAGCCTATGAGAACTTGAAGGACTCACAACCAAATCTACGTGAAAATTGAGTGGGGTGATGTTGGGAGAGTGTGAAGGATGAACAGGTGTGTGAGCATGATCCTCAACATCACTGGGGAATGGTGGTGTTGTTGAATGAGAGTAAGGCAGACAGTCAGTCGAGACAGTGCCCGCTTCCACATGAGATTGCGCAGCCCCATCAATGAAGAATGTTGAGCGAGGCTTGATCTCAAGCTTTCTCTTGGGACGGGCAAATTTCTTAAGGAAATACTCGAACCGGTCCCAAAGATAAGCAAATTTCATTTGGCTCCTCGGAGCTTGAAACTGCAAGTCACGGAAGTGCTCCCAAAAATCAATAACAGATTCATGCGGAGCCCTCCATTGCTGTAATAGTTTCTGGTCAAGATGGTCTGGATCGAAATGATAGAACGTGTCTTCAATAAGATCACATAAGTGCTCAAATGAGTGCATGGTGTCAGTCGGTAGGCTGAGCACCCAACAAAATGGAGATTTGTGAAGTGTGTATGCAAGCAACAAAGCGGCCTGTTCATCAGAAAACTCATATTCCTCATAAATCATGGAAAGAAAGTTATGTAAGTGCTCATGCCAGGCCACTTCGCCTTCACCATCATATGTGTGAGTGGAAAAGAGATCGAAAAGCTTCCCTAATATGGAGACATCTTCACAATTCAAAAAACACCTTGGGGGAAGGAGAGTGAAAGACCCCATGAAAGATATGCAAAGGTTCAAAACTGGATGAGAGAACACAGCTTGTCATCAGGCCCTCCTTCTAGCACCAGAAATGTTGACAGTGCTGGACCCGTTCACATGTCAAGGGAATCTCCCTAGTAAGAAGTCCCAATTATACCTTAGAATGTTTGGTGTAGGAGTCCCAATGGTGGGCCTTAAGGTAATTCCTTGACTGCGGTGTCGCACAGAGGCAAGTAGAATAACTCTGTCAGCAGCAAGGGTGTGACTGATGTAGTGAGTCAAGGAAGGTGTATGAGAGGCTCCAACACTTCGAAGGGGGAAGGAGGTGAAGGTGAGTTCCAGGTTGAAAGGGATCAGTCCCAACTCGGCTAGGAACACACAACACAAAGGACATGCACAGCTTCCGGCAGAGCAGTCCACTCGGATGTGGCAGTCACATCATACAAGGTAAGATAACACGTACAACACTCACAGATCAGTCCGAGACAAGTGTGACAGTTGTTATAGCAAGGTTCAAGTGAAAGGTCTGTCTGATGTCTGACAGAGCAGTCGACACGGACGGTGACAACATTAACAACATATGCAACACATTAACAACAAGATTCATATAATTGCATGTGAATCAGTTCATACACAAGTACGTAAGTTAAACAACACATATCATTAAAGCAACCGAATAAGTCCAACTACAATAACAACATATGCATGAAAATGTGTTGGCTCTTATTATATAAAGAAGTGTAGGTCACAATCATACAATACATCCATGTAAACCTGCTAGCCCAACAGTGGAACATTATAGCCACATCCGCCTGCTCCTCCAAAGAGATGTACTAGCTCCGTGTAGTGGAGAAGCAAAGGCATGTTACAATATTGTCCAAGCCTTCTTCAAAATAGTCTTAGTAGAAGCTTGGATGACCAAAATCCTCTACAATGAGTTATGAGGGACTATTTATAGCAAAGGGTGGGATGACCTTTGACATTTCCCTTTGTGATAGTTCAACTACCCTCATGACTCTTCACCTACTCTATGACTATTACATCCAACCATTGACACTTGACTTACACTTGACATGACTCAACATTACAATGCACATGTACTCATGTGAGACAACATGGATTGAGCAAGCCTTGCAAGAAATCACTGGCACTCGGCCCACTGAGATTAGATAAACTCTTTGACATGCTTGTGATGGTGAAGGTGGTGAGCTGATGCCAAGCTTGGTCGTCTGTGATGGTGTGCATTCACCTTATGGTGACATCTTGCTGAAGCGAACTCTTGCCTCCGTTGCAACCAGTGCATTGATTCGGCCCCGTCATCCAACTCATCTGCTAACATGTGCATGGTCTTCTTAGGTGTGGCTGAACCAACAACACACTGATAAATAGTGTCCATGTTGATCTTCAAGTGTGTGCTGGTGGTTATGCGCATCAACTTGTCGAAGTACATGTTCAGCTCCAGTTGGACTTGCTTCTTGTCTTCGCCTTAGTGAGTGTGTTGAATGGGTTGGATTGCATGCGTGCGCATAATGACATGCACACTGCTTAATCCCTTGCATGCGATCACCAACACTACTCACCATGTCTGCTCTATGTTAGCTGCTGGGATGGATCTTTAACTTGTACGGGTGCAGTTTCATCCGTGAGTGCACGATGCGCCCACTACTGTTCCTGATCCTGCTGCAACTCATTCATCTACCTGTGCAGCTTCATGTTCTTCCTTGAGTTTCTGCTTCAGCACATGCAACTCCTTCTTTGTTCCACTCTTTGTCTTTGCATGATCTTCACATTGCACCTAGCCGGATTCTCCAAAGTTGCTTTCATCATCAATGGATCTACTTGAGCTTGCAACCTTATTCTGCCTCCGTGTTGTCAACAACCCTCATCTTGCATTCGTTGCATTTGGTATGTTGTCTTCAGATGCTATTCATGATGTTGCTCGCTGTGATGTTGTTGTTGTCATATCTTTATGTCCTTGTCTACGAACAACTTGATGTCTTTGTGGCTAGGCAATTCCATATAAGCTTGATCGACTACATCCCCAAGTGTGCTCTAAACGGTGTCTTCGTCTCTTCTCTCCTGGAAACCATTGTACCTATACTGCTGAGAGGAAAATGAAAACTTGCGATACCTGGAGACATGGAAACACTCATGGCAAGAAATTTATCAGTTGAAAACCAAAATGAACATGAGAACTGACTTGCAACATACCTAGGTGAATGACCATGAAGGTTGCGCAATTTCGACCGGGGGATTGGGAGACTGACTGCCAAGACTGTACAAGGCATAGTTTGGGCTACTGGGAGACTGATTGATTGTTGGAACCATGCAATGCACAGTCCAGTCTAGCTACTGACTACTGGGATTGTGCAATGCGCAATTCCAGCTGGGAAGGATTGTTGGCCCAGGGACATATTTGTGCAATTTCTTGGGCCAAGCAGCCACTGTCCTCCAGAAATGAAAAAATAGTCATGGAGGACAGTGCTGGGTAGGAATTCCTAAATATAGAGAGGAAGGTGAGCCTTTCTTCCCCAGATTGCGCAATGCATCCTTGGTGAAGGCAGAGTCCAGGCCAAGGTTGGCCCAACTCGCCAATGGGCAACTGAAAGCAAGTAACTCAATGAATGCATGGCAACACTAAGTGATAGTAGAAGTGATTAATAGTGCATGAAAAACATGAATGAAAGATTCAACAAACAGATCAAGATGCATGTGGGTGAGGCAATTCGCTTGTTGGGCAAATGTTTGTGCAAAACAGTTTCATGCATGCGACAGCAGTGAGATAGCAACAAAAACTCAAACAAATCTATGACATGCTAATATATATGTAAATGACAGCAAGCGTTCAAATAAATCAAGAAAATAGTACTCCCACAAGAGAAAACACAAAAAGCGATAGAAATGCAGCACAAGGCATGGGAAGTAGGCTTACCCCAACACAGCTAAGTTGAATGTTCCGACTACTCCTAGATGTGATGTGGGATGTTAGAGCTACAAGGTTGATGTGAGGAATGAGCTCTGCAATGTTTGGTTGATGAGTTTTTAAAACATCAAAGTTGTGACGTGCGTGCCACGAATCTAGGGGAATCGACACTTGGTGGGAGGTTTTGGAATTTCTATTGCATGTAACCTCCAACTGCCAAACATAGATCCTGAAACAAGGGATTCATTTGCATGCTGCCTTGGGAGAAACAACCCATGCATGCAAGACTGTTTTTCTCAGTCCCGAAGGGAATTGGTCAACTCAACAATACATGCAAGAGACTGCTTGACTGCTGGAGAAAAATGCACATACCTGGCTGGGAGCTAGGATGGCTGCCCAAGGTATCTGCACAATTTCTAGGTAGAGTAGATGACTACTACCTAGATTTGTGCAAATCCTAGGCTGAACAACCTGCTACTAGGAAAATTTGCGCAAA
The DNA here is from genome assembly GCA_031772625.1 of Pinus tabuliformis. Taxonomy (NCBI): domain Eukaryota; kingdom Viridiplantae; phylum Streptophyta; class Pinopsida; order Pinales; family Pinaceae; genus Pinus; species Pinus tabuliformis. Next base: position 444,535,343 of record CM062804.1, on the reverse strand, counting down.
TCCTGCTGGGAGGTTTGGCTGGTAGGATTGTGCAATCCTGGAGCCCAGAAGGCTATCAGAGAGGATTGTGAAATTTCTGGAGGGAAGCCTGGTTTCCCTCCAAAAATGCCCAATTTTCAAGGGGAAGTTGCTCAGCCTGTAGCTAGACCAAGTCCAGGTGAGCAACCTATGAGGGGAATGGATCAACTGTGACTGCCAGGCTACCTCTGTGTGAGGAAAACACTTGAAGCTTGAGTACTTGATGAAGCAAGACAAAGTGTTGTGTAAGGTTGGTAGGGAGGCTCCAAAACAGGCTAAGGAAAAATTTTGGAGGGTGGTTGTAGCCACTACAACACTTTGTTAGGAATGTGTGATAGTTAATGATTTTCACATTTTCTACTACTTCTCTTGCTTATCTCGTTTTTACACTTGATTTGCAGATGTCGACATTCTCTCAGAATTACATTGGCTTTGCTGATGGCGCTAGTCATAGTACTTGAAATTTACCTTCCGCAGCCTGGGTTATCTATTCACTCAGGGATGATCTAGTCTTTATTGATGGAATATGTCTCGGTCAAACAAAAAACAACATAGCGGAATATAATTCATTCATTGAGATATTAGCTTATTCCATTGCATTTGGTATCCGATGTTTGATCGTTAAGTTAGATTCACAACTCGTGGTATTACATTTAAACGAGGTCTATACAGTAAGGAGTCCAACAATGTTAAGAGTATTTTTACGATTTCGTCTTTTGGAAAGGCAATTTGATTATATTGAATATCAACACATTTCGAGATATTTAAACACATTAACAGATGCATTAGTGAATCATGTGTTAAATAGACATTTGCAACATTGTAAATTAAAAACAATATTCATTCGTACATGGATCAAGATAAACAATAGGAAAAATTAGTAGTTTTCCATTAAAATAGAGTTTGTATTAAAGTGTGTGTCAACAAAATATGTCATCCGAGGATATAAGGCCTCGTGGCCTTTTATTTTCTGAATATGATGACACCAAAAATCAAAATGTGGTCCTAGAAACTAGAACAACTAAGCATGATGATGCTCATGATAACAAATGATAGCAAGAGCAACTCGAAGCAACAAATGTCTAAGGGGACTTAGAACCCCAACTACATGTCTCTGATAGGTGCGAGGAATGTCATCTGTCCCAATCTCTAGGATATTCGAATTCAACCTCTCAAAGTTGTGTTCCAGCTTTGTCAAGATATCCTCTGCCTCTGGGTTAGCTTCTATAGGTTTCTCGCGTCGTCTATCAAATTGTCTCAACCCTGTTGGTTGGGTTGGGCCCACATCTGCACATGCATTTCAGATAATTAGCCTTTGAAGAAAAAAAAACACATAAAATTTTAAAAATTTGGAAATATGTCAAAATGTGAAATTCTCACCTAGATCGCCCCACTGAGTTCTAGTTGGAAGTGGGATATCAGGATCAGCTCTGTAATCCATCCCAACATACCAAAATTCCTCAATTGGAACAATCTGTTGGCCTAACCAATCAAAAAACTCTGCAGTATACCTCACTACCGGTCCATCACCTCCACGACATGCCATTAGTGCAACACACCTCATCATGCATGGATCCCTAGGACCCCCCTCATGTGCTAGAATCTATTGTGGCTAGAGAATAGGAATCCTCTCTAGGGAAAAAGCAACAAGAATGGAACCATAACAAAAATTCTTCATTTTTCCATTCTTCCATCTAGTCAACTGGCCCTTCATGTTCACCACCACCGCCTCACACTAGTTGTACACCGTGGATTCCCAACATTCCATGGTCATTTGCATCTATGCTTGTGTGGCTAAATGAAGGGCAGTGTTGCCACACAATTTGCAAACAATGAAAGTAATGGTCCTCAGAGGCAAAAGCTAGATGGTCTGAATATCAATTCTCCCATCCTTGGGTGGTGCACCCCTACAAAAGTGCCATAGATACCCATCAGTATTATCTCATCCCACACTCTATCTTAATAATAAAATGTCGGCTCCCCAATGAGACAACCCAGTCAAGAAATAGATATCATCGACGTCAATGGTAACACAATGATCAGCGATCACAAAACATTGTTCCTGAACATTCCAGGTTCTTACTGTAGAAATTTTGAATAATAAACACATATTCAATGGAGATTATCCTGATCATGTACTATTGCGGAATACATACACAATACATAAGCTCCTCTACGTTGATCATCAATATAGCAGCATCAATAACAATAAAACATCAAGAGCATTCACACATTAACACAATATGTAACCCGGGGAAAGCATCTCGCTAAAAACCCCACACTATCTGTATATTAATGATTGAGAACATGTAACATTACAAAGTACAATTCTTATCACAAGCAATCCAGTACCAGCTCCACCTGTTACACACAATACAACTCAGATCTGATCTCCAAATCTATTCCACTGCTTGCCTGCCTCTCCAGCTCAATACCTGCTCAAGAACTGATGAGAATGGTTTACCAAACTCGTATTTGACCTGCAAATAATCACTCACACTGTGTTGGACGTGAGCACAGGCTACAATTCTTGGTATTGGCCAATTCATTGGCATACTCAATCCCTCTGATTGTGCAAATCATCATGCACAGCTATAGTCACAACTAATAGCAATCTGATCCTCTAACACCTGTCCCTGCTGAACTGAACATGCACTGACATGCAACTGAGTTAACTGATGTATTATATAATTGCATTATGAGTTAATAACTTGTGAATTAATTAATAACTAATTCACCCAACTCATCTCTAGTCTATTTTCCAGTTAGACTAAATACAACCAGTTTAACAAAGCTAAAAAGAACACAACTCCATCAACTACACCTCCAGTCCACTAAACTCAACTCACTTGAGTTCTAACTGAAGTCCTGCATGTAAATATTAGTCATCCCATATGTAACCACATATTTCCTTCTGGGATATGCATGTACCACATCCGTAGCTCATCCTGAAGTGCTCCAAGAGAATAAGATCAAGTTTATAGTCCAAATATTATTATGAGACAATAATATTTGAATTTTCTATTTTTGACAGCCAGCCTAAAAATAGACTTTGATCACTCACACTGTGATCACTCACACTGTGGTCACCCACACTGTGATCACTCATACTGTGATCACCCACACTGTGATCATCCACACTGTGATCAAGAATAGAACTTGCGCCATAATTTGCCTGTGGGCCCACTTAGTGAAGGCGACTCTTTTCACTAAGCTCCATCATCTTGTTGCATTCTCAACAAGCATTTCTTGTTGCACACTTTTCAACACTCCCTCTCAAGAAGAAAGGCTTCCTCTCAAACCCGATCCTGAAACTCTAGAATGTTCTCCATGCAACACATCTGGCTGGTCCACTTGCTCTGTCATCAAAGTCTTTAACTGCTATTGCCTCTGTCGACTGAAGACTCTGCATCTCTGTGCTATTCAGTATCTGACTGCTCTAGCCTCTGTCACTTTGATCTCTGACTGCATCCGTGCTGTTGCTGGTTCTATCTCCCAGCATTGCATCTGCACTGCACCTCCCAACTGATCTCCCTGTTGGGCTAGAAACACCCTCTGATGTTGAAGCTCTACCTGCTGCTGACAAGTGCTCCCTCTCTGACATCTGTGCTACTGCAACATCTCCATGCATCTCGCACCATTGCACACCTCTCTGTGCCACCTAGCACTGTGCAAAACACTTGTGCCTCTCGCATTGCTGCAGCCTGCTAGCTATGTGCTGTCCTAGGATTCCCTGCACTGTCGCTCTCTCTGCCACTCCATCCGCATCTGTCTCTACCCAATCAATCATTTCCTGCTACTACACATTGGGGATCCTGTAGCAAGGTCTCATCCAAGAGGTTGGGTACCTCAAGGATCCTACCCCTCCTCCTTGCGACAATCACTCTATATTGCCCCACCTCCTACCTGGAGGTATGGCTGCATGTGATCCCTCAACCCACCTGGCTTGAAGTTTCCCCCTACTAGAGGTCTCTGCATGAGTAGATGTCTCTACTCGATCTCCTCTTAGCTTCCCTTGTTGTGGCTGCTCCACAACCTCTTGAAGCTGCTGCACCAATCGTGGCTCCTCCACAATTGTCTGAGACTTCTTCTGGCTCTGCATGTTGAGAGGTAATATACGCTCCCTCTCAACCACCAAGTCTCCATCAGTTTCCTCACTGCTCAAGGCTTCGCATGCATCTTGAACCTCAAGAGCATACAGGTTCCTGACCTGTGAACCAATCTCATGACAATGAAAGCATCTCACCTTCGACTTGTCAACCTTCTTCACATCACTGGAAGAACTGGATTCAGAAAGAGAAACCTTCCCCTTCCCCTTCTTCGCCTTACTCACTAAGGCACAGTTCTCCTCATCATGCATAGATGAAGAACTATCTCTGGTGCTCCATCTAATATCCTCCTGCACAAGATCCGACCAAAGTCTCTCCCATCCTGGCAGTTTCTCCCTTCCATTCATCGAGTCCTGGTAGTATGCCAACTCTTAGGAAGGTCAAGGAGTGCTAGACTCACCATCCTCATCCGACAGTCATCCCCACACTTCCCAGCTCATCCCGGCATTGGGTGAACTTCGTGAGATACTGGGGCATACTGTTTCCATTCTCACACTTAATGTTTCTGAGTTTTATCTCTTGCTTTGGAATTAAATTCGAATTCCACCAGCTCAAAAACTCAACCACTTCCGATCTAGAATTCGTGAGAACAAAGTATTTCTTGTACAGAGATTGACTATATGGGCATTCACCGGATATCTCACCTTCCAAAGGAAGGATGAATACAGAGGCTACCTGGCCCGATTACATACTCTGCCTAAAGAAATAGAATGTAAACACTTCCTGAATAGTAGATCTGATGATCAACAGCTCTGATACCATGTAGAAACTTTTTCTACAAATCATCTAGCTCCGATACCATGTAGAAATTTTGAATAATTTAACACATATTCACAAAGATTATCCTGATCATACAATTATAAGCAGAACATGTATAATACATAATCTCCTCTACGTTGATCATCAATTTACAGAAGCATCAATAACAATAAAACATCAAGAGCATTCACACATTAACATAGTATGTAACTCGGGGAAAGCATCTCACTAAAAACCCCACACTATCTGTATATTAATGATTGAGAACATGTAACATTACAAAGTAAAATGCTTATCACAAGCAATCTAGTCCCAGCTTGACCTGTTACACACAATACAGCTCAGATCTGATCTCCAAACTATTCCACTGCTTGCCTGCCTCTCCAGCTCAATACCTGCTCAAGAACTGATGAGAATGGTTTACCAAACTCGTATTTGACCTGCAAATAATCACTCACACTGTGTTGGACGTGAGCACAGGCTACAATTCTTGGTATTGGCCAATTCATTGGCATACTCAATCCCTCTGATTGTGCAAATCATCATGCACAGCTATAGTCACAACTGATAGCAATCTGATCCTTTAACACCTGTCCCTACTGAACTGAACATGCACTGACATGCAACTGAGTTAACTGATGTATTCTATAGTTGCATTATGAGTTAATAACTTGTGAATTAATTAATAACTAATTCACCCAACTCATCTCTAGTCTATTTGCCAATTAGACTAAATACAACCAGTTTAACAAAGCTAAACTGAACACAACTCCATCAACTACACCTCCAGTCCACTAAACTCAACTCACTTGAGTTATAACTGAAGTCCTGCATGCAAATATTAGTCATCCCATATGTAACCACGTATTTCCTTCTGGGATCTGCATGTACCACATCCGTAGCTCATCCTGAAGTGCTCCAAGAGAATAAGATCAAGTTTATAGTCCAAATATTATTATGAGACAATAATATTTGACTTTTCTATTTTTGACAGCTAGTCTAAAAATAGACTTTGATCACTCACACTGTGATCACTCACACTGTGATCACTCACACTGTGATCACCCACACTGTGATCATCCACATTGTGATCAAAAATAGAACTTGCGCCATAATTTGCCTGCGGGCCCACTTAGTGAAGGCGACTCTTTTCACTAAGCTCCATCATCTTGTTGCATTCTCAACAAGCATTTCTTGTTGCACACTTTTCAACACTTACCATCCATTTCATCAGATCTACTTGAGCCTTCATCCCACGAATGAGCCAATATTTCAGGAGGCCACAAGTTCTGAGAGCCTGCATGGTGGTCAGATCTGCCAAATCATTAGCCTCATGCTCTCTTTCCCTCCACTCCATTTTGAGCAATCAAATGACCAAAAATGGCCATTTTAAAAAGATTAGAATCATTTTGGGAACCCATCTCATGTTTTTTAGCCCAAAAATTGTTTAAAAATAAACCCTCGATGCTTGCGTGGCCATTGTTTTATGGACAGGGCGCAGCTACGTGGATTTTTCCAGTAAAATTTCATGCAGGCCGTGATTTTCCATATGGAAAATTTTATCGGCCTACACGAGCTCAACTGAAAAGAAATAGAACAGGGCCAAGGGTGCATTTTTAAACATATTTTTGCCCCAAAAAAATAAATGGAAGCTTAAAATGAAATTTTAAATGGATGAAAAGCTAAGTTAAGGAGAGATCTTCTACTTGGAAGAAGTGGCAAGCGATTTCGTCCACCGGTATGCTCGGAATAAGTCCTGGAAGTCTAGTACTAAAAACTCCTCTCTCTGCTCTCAAATGGTAAAAATGAAAATGGTGAAAATAATTTACCATTCCCACTTTTATAGGATTTTTTGAAGCTAATTATTATATATATATATATATATATATATATATATATATATATATATATATATATATATATATATATATATATAACCTTTTAAGAGTGAAACTGACATTTTTGAGCAGTTATGATGATTTATTAAGTTTAAATGTGTAGGATAGGTTACAGAGCGAGGATGAATCATTTTGACTATTTACCATACTTACTTTTCATGCTCTTCAAAAATTACAAAAAGAGAAAATCATGGAGTCTTCTTTTAAGCCCTTTTAAGACTCTTTCAAAACGAAAAGATTGTCGAGTACTCGCTTGTTCGAATTTGTAAAAGTAAATGAAAAACCGTCCACTCAGCATAAGTTTACCCCTTTTACAGACTCCGTTAGGACTAGTTACGAAAAAGGTATACTTTGATCGAACATCTTCAATAGAGTTCTCTCTTGTATTATTTTATCCTTTTTCAAGCCTGAGAGACTAAAACTTATGAAAAAGAATCTGATGGAGTCTACTTATGTTTTTCTTTTCACTCTCTAAAATTGAAAAACGTCGAGCTTTACTTTCTCCGGGCTCATTAAAATTTTACGGTAAAATAACTAAATGAGTTTCCTTTTTGTGTATTTCTCAAACTCTTAAAATAAAACGACATCGAGTTACTCCTTTACTGGACTCGTAAAAACTAAATAGTATAGGGTAGTTTAAGCATAACGAGACTAAAGCTTTCCTTCTTAGGGTTCATTAAAAATACTTCGATGGACTCATTCGAAGGATGAGCTTATAGTCCAAGCATATCTAATGCTCCTCATGCTTGTAAAAAATAAAGAGGTACTTGCCAATAATGGTGGGGGAAAATTGGGAAAAGGTGTCCATTTTACGTTATCATCTTTTAAAGATAGCAAGTTGCTCTCGAACACGACACTCTGTCACACTCATGTTTGAGTTGGGAAATCCATTTTTCTTACAATTAATTGAACCTCATTTGAAAGTGTTCATGGTTTTTGGTTTTATCGTTAAGTCAAATGCTTCCAAGTCAATTTTCATGTCATTATGTGTTCAAGAGAAGTTCAACCTCATTTCAAAACCCCTGTGAAAATTCTAGCCTTCAATCATGTCAGCCATCCTTGAGTCAGTCCTTGCAAACTATTTTCAAAACTTGACATTATGTTTCGTGTCGTAGGATTTCATATGATAGGTCACTTCCTATCAACTTCGGCTCATTATCTAGCAAGTTGATCTAGAAACCTTCAATACCTTGAGGCTTGCATGCCTTAATGGCAGGTTTCTCGCTTTCGATGGTGGGTTCTCATCATTGGCCTTCGATCAAACGATTCTATGAGCGTTCGACTTCAAATCACCTATTCACACTTCATAGATTGTAATAGAAGTACCTTGAGAACCATTTTCATTATTGGTGGTGTCTCTCGCACTTGTTAATATTTCACATCATTGACCGGTAATCAAGTGGTTTCTGTCATGTTCGACTTCTTAACATTGACTCGCATGGTTAGATTCGTAATGTGGATTGAAAGATGGAGATCAACACCCTGGATCTAGTTTCATCAATCCAGGTTGCAAGAAAATTTTATATTCATGATTATGTAGACATATGGTTGCGTCCATGTTGTGTCTACCATCTATATGATTTTGGTTTCCATGCTTGTTCATTGAGTTCGCTTTACTCTAAGTATGGGAATGCCTACCTCAAAGATGATTTTTGATACATATTTTTATTATAATCCTTGAATGTTCCCTATAGATTTCCAACCATTGCCTCTGATCCGATCCTTGGAATGATAAAGTGCTTCAATATTTTAAACTTATTTCACATACTTCACACTTTATGGTGTTACATGTCAATTTGTTGCCAAGACACTTGATCAGTTTATGGGTCTTTTTACGATCTGTGAACATGTTTGAACCAACTCCCTCAGAAGTTAAACAACTGAAAATATCTTGAATTAGATGAGAAATTTGTGGAAAATAGTTGTCACACCTTGTTAAGTTCCACCTGCGCTAATTTTTCTAGAGTTTCCTGTGCATTCACTAGAATTAACTCTGAGAACAGCACAAAGTTGCGCTTTGTCTACCACTATAAACTTGCGCAAGTGAATTCAAGAAACTAAAAATAAAAAGTACCTTTTAGAAACATAGTTGGTCGAATATTTCCCAACTAAAAGCTTCTAGGTGATGACTATTCGAACTATAACCCTCAGATGATGCATCTTAATCCCTTTTCTCATGGTAACCTAATCCCTCAATGAAGGATTTTCATCCTTCTCTTTTGGATTTGAAACTTCTTCCTCTTGGCCTATAAAATGACTAGAGGGTAGAGGGATTGAGGAGGTCAGAACTAAGAGAAGAAAACTTATGTTATTGGTTTGAAATTGGAAAGTTTTTCATCTAAGGAGGATATTGAAGGCATTTTGGAGGGACCTCACGACATCAAGGTGAAGGTTGTAAGGCTCCTCTTAATCTTTGATTAGTACAAATGAACACTTTCTCCCATTGATATTTCTTAATGGAATAATGAATGGTTTACAATTGTTTATAATTTTTATTAAAGAAAATTCAATTCCTAATCTCCTTGATCATTAGGTTAAGTTATTTGGATTATTATATTGCATGTTTTTTTTATCCTTTTATGGTCGATGTTTTCATGTCTTATGAAGCATTGAAGAGTTGCATCGAATCACAAGAAGGGATCTTCATCAAGAATTTCGTGAAATTGGTAAGAGGCTCATCAATTAGCTTTAATTCTTATAATTCAAAAAAGTTCAACTTAGGGAAAGGGTTAGTTCAATTGTCTTGCTTGTTTCTAGTTTCCGTTAAGGATCTAGGGAGATCGCTCTTGTCTGCAAGAGAGATTTTTCCAGTGTAACAATATGTTTTATCACATTTGCATTAATGACATCACATTATTCTTGTTTTCTAAGTGATCAATTTTGTGTCGTCCATTATTTGAGTGTATGATCATGATCAATTTTTGTCTCTATTTACCTTAGCTTCATCGATCCCACACTTAGCCTTATCCAAAAAATTTCGCTCCTAGGCAACATGACTTCACTCAACCTTCCAAAACTACACACTACACAATCTCAACCCTAAAGCATTGATCTTTCCTCTTGGAACTACACACTACACAGTCACAGTGCCAAACCTTGACCCTTGAGCTCCAGAAATGTGCAATTTATGTCCTCCATTCAGCCACAACTACACACTTCACAGTGTCAAGCCTCAAGCTTCCAGCTTGACACCTTGAGCTGCACAACTGCACAATCCATGATACTTTTATCCCTCCAAAACTATGCATTGGGAAACTTTAAGCCTTAAGCATCGAGCTTTATCCCTTGAACCCCTCAACTATGCAATCTCCCAACTTGTTCTCCTACAAAAATTGTGCATTGGGTAACTCCAAACCTCAATCTTGATCTCTTGAGCCCCTGAATTGTGTAGTCACCTAGCCTGGCCTTTGAGAACTGCACATTGGGAAACTTCAAGGATCAAGCCTCAAGCTTGACCTCCTGAGTCCCTCAACTGTGCAGTTACTTATGTTTTTCCTTCCATAATAGTGCATTGGGAAACCTCAAGCCTCAAGCCCCAACCCTAAGCTCTTGAACCCCTCAATTACACAATCCTTTTACCCCTACCATCCTAAATTGTGCATTGCATAGTCTCAAGCCTCAATATCAGACCTTGGCCTCTGGAATTGCATAATCCCTGAGTCAATCACTCAATTAGTCACCTAGTTCCAGCCCTAACAAGTGATTTCATGAAACATATTAGAATAGGAGATATCGAACTGATGGAGGCTTGTCATGAGTGGTCTCAGTTGCAAGTAATCTATCTTATCATCATAGGATGATGGTGGAGGAAAATAAGAAGGAGACCATGCTAGAAGACACCTATGGAGTTAAAGAGATAAGATGATCATCAGACAAGAAGATGAAGGAACACCAGAGTAAAATAGAAGATAAAAAATCAAGACCACATTAAAGACTCCTTACTTTCAATCCAAATGGAGGAAGAAGAAGAACATGCACCATCTCTCAAGAGGACTCAATTATAGCAGCAACAAGAATGGCTTGACATTTCCATGTCATCATGCAGTCCATGTCATCAATGTCTTGTCATATCTTGTTGAAGTGTCATGTCATCATTAGCCACATCATTTGTGGATTATGTGATTTCAATGTATATGAAATGTAATGTAAAGTGGAATTCCAAGAGCCATGTATAGAATGTGAAAAGTCATGAGGGATTTGAAAGGTCATAAAGAAGCCAAATAGTCATGAGGGAAGTCTAAGAGTCACAAGGGAGTTGAATGCTCACTCCATTTTTTATATATACACCCTCATAGCTCATGCAAAGGACTTTTCACCTTGGCTCCTCCTACGAGGCATCAGAGAGGAAGATGGTTATTTTGGAAGAGAAAGAGATTGCTCTAATGCTCTACTATTGGGGCTAGTGGTGTTCACTATCTTGATGTATCTTGGAACTTTTTCTTAATTCAAAATCTCATTGAGCCAACAAACTTTCATGTGTATGTCGTAAATATCGTAAGACTATTATTTGAATGTTTGTGATGTAAGTTATTTCATTTGTACTATGGAAATTGAACTATTTCGGTGGATTTGGTACTTATCTTGTTGAAGGTGTGTCATATTTGTTTTAACAATTGTTGCTTCTGTGTTAACTATTTCGCTAGTTGTCCAACGATTCGTTTATATGTATATGCTCGTGTGTCTTTTCTAGATTAGTACTATTACTTGTCTTTAAAAGGCTGACTTTTCTCTCCCCTTTCGGTAGAAGAACCTTGATACATTCTGCAGTTGAATAGTCCACAAGGCATACTCGCTAATCTGAAAGCACCTATACATTTCTCTCTTGTGCTGAACTTTGCAGCCAAGGAAAATCTATAAGAATATATGGCAGTTGGGCATTAGTTCCAAAAGGGCTCCCACACCAAATGGTGCAGAGTCTAATTAGGACTTTTCATTGGGAAACCCCCTTGGTTGACGGATTTCCACCACCATCAATAGAAAGGTTCTTGTTTAAGGCAATATAAATATGTCTTCAACTTAGAAATCAAGGGTATGTGACCATTTTGTACAAACCCCAGTGGTTGTTGGATTGAATATATTCATGGAGAAAAGTACTTTTGACATATGTTTCTAGCAAACAAACATTGGTAAAATAATGTGCATAAATTTATATATTTTAACAATAACTAAATTGACGAGATGAGATACATTGAGGGCCCTAGCTATAAATATGGCCTAAGATGCATTTTAATGAAGAATCATGACTTTTTTAGCCATGACATTATTATCATTCTTTATTATTATATTTTAATTTATTATTTTATGGTCATTAATTAGTTTTAATGCTAGTGGTTTATAGGCCCATAGTTTTGGCAACCCATGGCATTTGATTAAAACCATTTCAACTTTTACATAGTATTATTATTTATATTATATTTCCTTGCTCTTGAAAAATGCTTTGTCATGAAAGCAATCTTGGATGAATTTTTCTTCCATCATGGACATGCATCTTGATTCTGAAATCATTTTTGAATATTGGTGCGTTCACATGCATCTTGATTCTGAAATCATTTTTGTATATTGATGTGTTCTTTTTGTAAGTGATGTAATATTTTTTATCCATATACTTTTTAGTGCTTCCCTTACCATTTGAATTGCTCCATTTGAATTTTTCCCTTAGGTTTTTGGCATAGGTTCTCAATTGCATCAACCATTATGCTCCTATCACCAAGTCCATTCCACTAACGTATCCAAATTGTTGTTCTATATTTTGTATCTATATAGAAACTTTATAGCATCGTCATCAGATTTTGATTTTGTGACCATTAGTTGTAACCATGTGATCCCTTACAAGGTACACAAAGAAAATTAATGTTCTTGTGAGATTAATATCCATGAAGTAGTGTGTATATCTTGTGATATATTTACCTTTAATGCTTCCCTTGAATTTTAGGGTTCTTGGCTCTTTGTTTCCTATAATTGTGGCGAGTGATATTATGAGTTTTCAAACATTATTATTATAGATGATACCATTATTCCTTAGAGGAGGTGGTGTATAATGTGATTTAGTTGATTGAGCTTCTTCGTTTTAGACTATATCCTTATTAAAATCCCTTTATTCATCATCCCCATGATCCTATTTAATACATGTGATTGACGTTAATGATACCTTTGGTGATTTTTCATCTTTATTGGAATATGGCCTACCTTTTTCACCATGAACCTTTACTTCCTTCTCATTTACAATTTTTCAATGACATAGGATGCACATTTATGACCTAGAAACTAACTTTTATCCAATCAAGGGGATTATGATACCTTTAGTGATTTTTCATCTTTATTTGAATATGGCCTACCTTTTTCACCATGAACCTTTAGTTCCTTCTCATTTACAATTTTTCAATGACATAGGATGCACATTTATGACTTAGAAACTAACTTTTATCCAATCAAGGGGATTATGATACCTTTGGTGATTTTTCATCTTTATTTGAATATGGCCTACCTTTTTCACCATGAACCTTTACTTCCTTCCCATTTACAAATTTTCAATGACATAGGATGCACATTTATGACCTAGAAACTAACTTTTATCCAATCAAGGGGATTATGATACCTTTTGTGATTTTTCATCTTTATTGGAATATGGCCTACCTTTTTCACCATGAATCTTTACTTCCTTCTCATTTACAATTTTTCAATGGCATAGGATGCACGTTTATGGCCTAGAAACTAACTTTTATCCAATCAGGGGGATTATATAATAATTTATAATTATAGTTATTATATATTATAATTATTAATATCAATTCGTTAGCAATTTAAATTAACATTTTAATAAGTATTATTAAACTAATATTAATAATATCAATGATAATATTAGGATTATAATACTATTATATAATTATCAGTTTAGTGATACAAAATTAATGATGTTAATTTTTTTTCTGTTTGCTATGTAATGTGAGCCTTAAGTTGATTGACACTTCTAAATTTTGTCTTGAGTAGCCACAACCCAAGGGCATCTAAGTCTCAGTGATCACATTCGATATGGACCACACCAACCTTTAACATAGCTCAATTTTTTTTCCATGGAGTTTTGAACTAGTGACCTTTAAACCATAGAGTGCCTTAACAAAATACCCTATCATTATTTATTGAAAAATGTTATTTTTAAATTACAATATATTTTTAATATATTAATATTATCAATTTATGGTGATTTCATATTTTAATAAAATGGGGAAAATTATAATTAATATTTTAATATTATTATTAAATATTACAAAGTTATTATTAATTTGTAAGGAAATTGTTATTATAATAAAAATAATTGTGTTATCAGTAGAATTGGGTTAGTATTATTATGTTATTTAATATCATTAAAGATGAAAATGTGGATTAATAATAAATATTATTATGTTGAAATATTGTTAAAGTAACTTTATTAAAAATAATATAAAGTATTAAGTAATATTCCGATAATTACAAGTGCTACATAGTAGCTAGTATCTGCAATTTAGTTTAAAGATAGGTAGATTAAAGTAAAAATATTGAATTCAGGTTAGTTTCAAGGTTTAATACCGATTAGTAAATTGAGGTATTTTGTTAATTGTAGTTCTGCATTGTGGTAAAGGAGAATTTAATCCCAATGTGCTACAATAATAATGTCTTATTGTAGTGATAATGTGTTTGTTGAAAGTTAATTTAAAAGGTTCAACAAAAATAGTATTAAATTAAAATTCTTATTAATCAAGTAAAATAATAAATTCTAACAAACATCTTATTAAATTGAGGAAAAATATTTATTTATTATTAAGCTATATAGTTATGCCTTATAGGTAGTGACACATTTACATGATTAAAGATTGTTTAATTAAATTAGAGTTTGTCAAAATGATTACTCTTGCTTAATCTTTTTTATTATTTAAATTAGTTGAAATAAATCTTATTTAAGTTGGTTGAAATAAATTTTATTTAAGAATCTCATCTAATTGTATAATAAAATGTTAATACAACCAAAAATCACAATCTCAATCTCCCCATAATTGTATAACCAAATTCAAAAAAAAATCTGAAATCTAAAATAGGTATACAACCTCTTATTTTAATATCAATAATATATGTATAGATAAATATGATTGAAATTCTATATAACTATTAAAATTTTTAAGTGATTATGTTTATAAAAAGTAAATTGTTAATTTTTTTTTATTTTTTTTTTTAAATTGTAATATTTTAATTTAAAATAGTGATATTTTAATTTTATTTTTTAAGTAAAACATTTTATTTTATAATATTAGTACATGCTTAGATGACTATGTTTGAATATCACATAATTTTTTTTTTTTTTTATGGAATTATGTTTTTAAAAGATAAAATTAAATTAATTTATTTATTTTTAAATATATTATGTTTTTAAAAATAAAATTTAATTAATTTGTTTATTTTTAAATGACGTAGTCTTTAACGCGACTTTTTGAAAGCTTTTCCGGCGATTTTTTCCGGTGAAAATCCGGCAGTGATTTATTGGAATCCAAGTTTGATAGCTAATTTCTGCACAATGAAACCGTCCCAGGGGTTTTTCAGGGTGCTGAATCTGAATATGCAGTTAAAAAACCATTTTAACTGCAACAAATCATGATTTCATCTCAATTTCTTCCGCCGGATTCCGTCACCGGAATCTCAAAAAGTCGCATTATAGACAACTCCTTTTTAAATTGTATATTTAAAATAATAATTTTTTCAAAACAAAATAATATAATTGAAAATTTTATCAATAATTAAGTTTTTTTTAATAAATAATATATTTTCTAAAAAATTTATTTTCAAATAATTTTTGATAATTTAAATATATATATATATATATATATATATATATATATATATATATATTTTTCAATACTCCAGGTTAATAATCCAAACACTACATCACCCTAATATATAATTTTATACTTAAAACTATGTCGTAGTTGTCATCTATCATTAAATCAGGCATATATATATATATATTTTTTTTTTTTCAATACTCCAGGTTAATAATCCAAACACTACATCACCCTAATATATAATTTTATACTTAAAACTATGTCGTAGTTGTCATCTATCATTAAATCAGGCATATAGCGCAGCAATTATAACAACTTAATTGACCATAACACTTTATCAACATTTTAAAACTCATATACAAAGTAATTGACAATCACACTTTATCAAAGTTTTGAAACTAATATACAAATGACACGAACTTGGAGATAGCATATATCTTTGAAATATCATGAAGACAATAAAGGAAAATGCAGACATATCACGAGATCCTAAGGAGCAAAGGAATTTGGTTGAAAGTTGAAAATACATGTGGAGGGAAGTATTTCCACGACAACCTATAAAATTTATTTGTATACAAAAGTAGTTGGTTCAGAGATCATGAAAACTAGGTCATTGGGCATACTCTTCCTCAAATTTTATGACTACAGATAGCGCAGACACACAACCATATAACAAATAAATATATTAGTGATAAGACATTAAATAACAGTACCATCTGTTGTATCCACTTTATGATTATCTGTAGTAGAAGCCAGCGAAAAACATCATGACTAAATAAGAGGTGAAGCAGTCTTCTATACGTCTCACACCCTTGCAATCAATTACAAAATAAGATGTTAGAGAATGTAACCAATAGAATTTCAGAAAAATAAATTTAAATATTATTAAATAATAATAATGTTGTATTTGTAAAGTTAAACTATGGACTGAGGTTAATAATTTTTAGCCAAACATAAATATTAAATAGTCCAGGCAAAATCTAATGCATTATACTTGCTGTTGCAGGTATAATAACTAAATAAACTAACATTGTTTTATAATACGTATAATACAGTTTTATTAAATTCAATATCATAAAGATTCTTATTAGGTGAAAAACTAATAGTAATAATAACTAGATGTTATATTGGTAAGGATGTAAGATTATAATTAAAAGAGATTATAAATAAGTAAGATGACATGTTTAAAATATTACATTTGGATTTTTTGTTGTAAATTTATATTTATTATTGATATTAATAATAAGTTAATGTATTAATATCAATCTAGATCCATTTTAATTTTGGATCTATTAAGCATCGAGAGATCAAATTTCTTGAAATTGCGGATGTGTTGGGAGGGACAAAGACAATCGAGGACTGGTAAGAGCTAGGGTTTACAGAATAAATTAAGCATTGGGTGCCATGGAGGGGCGTAAGGGAAGGAGCACCACTCCCTCCTACAGTCAGGCAGTCTCTAGTTGCGGCAACTGCTCGAGGCTGAAAAATGTTTTTTAGGAGGAGGAAAATAGGACAACAGAGACACACAGGAGACACACAGGAGCAGGAGCACGAGAATAGGCGGTTAGACGTCAAAAGAGAGAAAAGAATAGAGGAAGATAATAATGACAAAAACAAAAAACAAAATGGATTGTGTAAGCCCAGGTCAACTATCACACCGAGAGTTGTGTTAAGTGATCTAGTGCTGCAAGCGCATAGGGATCACATGGCGATTTACACAATCATTTGTAAATTCATGGGGTTATGGCGAACGGAGAAGGCTTTACAGGCATGGATACAGAATCACTGGAAACCTAAAGGGGATATAGACCTACACCTTGGATCAAAGGGTTTCTTCACTGTAGTATTCACTAATATTGTTGATAAAGACAGGGTGTTCGAAGGAGGACCCTACTTCTATGCTGCTGAAGGCCTCTATATGCGGCCTTGGGTGATGAATTTTGTCCCGGAGTGAGAGACTTTCACTTCACTCCCGGTTTGGGTAAGAATCTACTCCTTACCACTGGATTAATTATCAGCAATAGGAAATAAACTAGGGCATTTTGTAAAAATATCTGAGGCCATCAGGAGGGGAAAGTACACTTCCTTTTCCCGTATTTGCGTGGAGATGGATCTCTCTGGAGCTCTACCGGATGAAGTGATTCTGGAAGTTTTTGATGAAGAATGGGTACAAGCGATGGACTATGAGCATGTTCCTTTCAAATGCCGCAAATGCCATGAACATGGGCATCTATTCAGGGACTACCCTCTAAACAAAATAGAGAGCAGAACTAAAGCTACCTTAGGGAAAGAAACTGATAGCTTTCACAAAGTGGGAAATAGAGGTAAAGGAGGGAGAAAACTACAAAAAAAAAATCAACGAGTAAAAGCAGACAAGCCAAAATAGGTACAAGGTACTAGAAGAAGAAAAGGCACTAGATAAGGAAGACTCTGGAGGACAGCCCAGGGGAGAAGGAAGAGGAAGAAAATATGGAGGAAATACATGAAAATAACCAACAAAAGGAGATTATGCTGAGTACCATGGAACTTGATAAGGACCAAGAGATGACCTAGAGTGAGGTGGAAACGGAGGATCATGAACCACTGAAGGAACCACTGAAGGAATGGATTCATTACCACAAGAGGAGTTCAATAGAGTGCAACAGCTGTTTTTGTGGAGAACTCGAGCAAATGGGTTGGGAGGCAAAAGGAACCTCGAGAGTCAGGACAACGAAGGGGTGAAAACAATGAAGACCACATCAAGACTCGCTCCTAGGAATCTAGGCAAGAAAAGGGGTAGGAAGAAACAAAACGAGTTGCTGATAGAATGTGGAAAACTGATGATAGATTCAAGTAAGATGAAAGACCTAACCAACTACTCTTTTACAAATCTTTCTTAATGAAGCTCACAACTTGGAATATTAGGGGTCTAGGGAGTAAAAGGAAACAAAGGAATCTTAGCAATAGAATGAAAGAAGAAAAACCAGATATGATTTTCATCCAGGAAACTAAATGCTCAGTAGAAAAAATAAGAGAAATACATAGCAAATGGCTTACTAGATATGAATTTCTAGAAGTCAAAGCAGACAAAACAACAGGAGGTATTCTCACACTTTGGAACCCACAAAAGCTAGGTATCTTGGATGCTGAAGCATCTAGGAACTATTTATTAGTGGTTATTCAACCTTTGGGAGACAGGGAAGTTTATTTAATTTATGGTCCACAGAAGCTTGATGACAAACTCAGACTGCTTACTTCACTAGAGGATCTAAGAGATAGACATTCAGGAATACCATGGATTTTGGGAGGGGACTTTAACATGATTAGATCCCTGTCAAAAAAAAAAGGTGGAACCAGAACACTAGGCAAAGACTCCATAGCATTTCAGAATTTTATAAACAATATGAGGTTAGTAGATACAGAGACAAGTAATGGCCTCTTTACCTAGAACAATAAAAGAGGAGGAGAGTCTCAAGTAGCCTCAAAGCTAGATAGATTCATTATCTCAGAGGACCTTATGCTCACAGGCCTTGATATGTCAGTGATGATACTCCCTTTTGGTGGCTCGGACCATTGGCCTGTTCAACTTGAGGCGTCCTGTATAGGAACCCCCATAAACAGACCTTTTCGGTTTGAAAATATCTGGCTCACCCATCCAGACTTTATCAGCAACATTGGAAAATGGTGGAAAGAGGATTTGTAGATTCAGGGCACGAGAATGTTTCTCTTGCATAAAATATTGAAACATATCAAAACTAGGCTCAAATATTGGAATAAGAATGAGTTTGGAAACATTTTTGAAGCTAAAAAAGTTGTTGAAAGGAAAATACAAGAAATTAATCAAACCCTTATCACCGATGGCTTCGACGAGGGAAGAAATGAACAGGCTAACAATCATCAACAGGAATGGGAAGAATTATGCAAACTAGAGGAAATATTCTGGAGACAGAAATCAAGAGTACAATGGCTAAAAGAAGGAGATAAGAACACAAGGTTTTTCCACAAATCTACCATGGAGCATAGGTCTCACAACAGGATCTCAACAATCAAGGATTCCCAAGGTAACCAACTCAACACCCACAAAGATATAGAAGTTGTGTTGGTTCAACATTTCCAAGGCATAGCAGAAGAACCTCTCTTAGACAGATCACAATTCATCAGTGATTTCACAAAGCACATTCCTAAGTGAGTAACAAGAGAAGATAATTATAATCTTAACAGGCCTGTGAATGAAGAGGAGGTCAGTGAAGTCATCAAAGATATGCAAAATGGAAAGGCGCTAGGCCCAGATGGTTTCAATGTAGATTTCTTTAAAGCATGTTGGGGTATTTTCAAGCAGGATATCCTTAATGTGGTGGAGGACTCCAGGAAAAATAGAACTATTTTGAAGGCACTCAACACATCTTTCATTTCCTTAATTCCAAAACAGGATAATGCTATGACACCAGACAGATTCAGACCTATAGCTTTATGCAATGTGGTGTATAAAATAATTTCCAAAATAATTGCCAACAGGCTTAAACCCCTCCTACCAACTCTGGTTTCTGTGGAGCAAACGGGGTATGTGGAAGGCAGACAAATTCTCAACAATATCATTCAAGCTCATGAGGTGGTTCACTCTCTTATAAGCAATAGGAAGGCAAGAATGATTATGCAACTGGACCTAGAAAAGGCATATGATAAGTTAAATTGGGCCTACATTAGGAAAGTTCTTCTAGCTTATGGATTTGACCACAACTGGGTGAGATCGGTAATGGCCCTTGTTACTACCTCTAGTTTTTCAATCCTGTTAAATGGTTCTCCATTAAAGCCCTTTAATCCTATGAGAGGTCTCAGACAGGGAGATCCTCTCTCCCCTTTTCTCTTTATTCTTATGATGGAAGGACTAGGCCTAGCTATCAAGTTTACTAAAGAAAAAGGTAAGATCCAGGGTCTCAAACTAACCAGGAACGGAAATGCTTTGATCCATCAACAATTTGTGGATGACACCATGCTACAGGGTATACCTACAGTCAAGGAAGCTCTAGCTTACAAACAAATCCTGAAAGACTTTGCTATGGCTGCGGGCACAAAGGTAAGCCTCTCCAAATCAAAGATTTTCTTTTTCAACACTAACATTGCTATTTAGATAAATATTTCCAGAATTCTAGGCTTTCAAAGAGATATGCTACCATTCAAATATTTGGGAGTACCGCTAACAGACAAACCTCTAAGCAAGACAGTATGGGAGCCTGTGATTAATAAGCTATAGGACAAGACATGAAAATGGACAAGTAGGTCTTTGAACTTGGCAGGTAGGCTTGTGCTTACAAAAGCTGTCCTACAATCTGTTCCCATCTTCATGTTCTTAGCCCTTCTAGCTCCAAAAGGAGTCATGCAACTATGCAGAAATATCCAAAGAGATTTTCTTTGGGGTAAAGGGGAAGAAAAGAAAAAATGGGCCTTGGTAGCCTGGGAAAAGATATGTAAACCTAAAACACATGGAGGTTTAGGACTGGATGATCCTGAAGTGCTAAACAAAGTTTTGGGGGCAAAATTATGGTGGAGATGGCTAAAAGATTCAGATGCCCCTTGGGCACAAATTTGGAAACAGAAATATGCAAACAATTGGCAAGACAGGGATCACATTAGAATGTCTGGAATCATCAAAGGCTCCCACATCTGGAACAAAGCTTGGGAGAACAGAGCCATAGTTCAGAAAAATAGTTTCTGGGAAATTAGAGATGGAAACCTTGCATGGTTTTGGGAGGATAAGTGGCAACAGGAACCTAAATTGTTAAGAGAAGACTTTGCAAATCTCAAGAATGATACTGACACCAAAGGGTTACTCAGAGTAAATGAATTTTGGGATCAGACAAATAACGGAGGAAAATGGAGAACTTGGAAGGAAATGGATTACAGGGATAATGCCACCTTGAAGGCACAGGCTGATGCTCTAACAACCATCCTGGATCAAAGGAAGATCCTAATATTAGCTGATTCAGACCAACTGAGATGGGGCAATAACAATGAAGGCACCTTTAACCTTAAAGAGGCAAAACGCATAGCCCTTGGGATTGACTCGACAAACTCAGATTGGGTTTGGAAGAATCTTTGGTAGACCCAAGGATGGATGAAAATTAAACTATTCATGTGGTTAGTGCAGCATAAGAAAATTCTAACCTGGGAAAACCTCCGGAAAAGAGGTGTTTTTGGCCCATCCAAATGCCAGCTATGTGAATCACAAGAAGAAACTATGGATCACCTTCTCAACCTCTATACATTTACTTCCACGTTGTGGAATGGGATTGCCTCAATATTCAGACAAACAGATAGGGACATGGGAAGCATCACCAGCACACTAAAGAATTGGAGGAAAAACTTCTCTGATTATGAAACAGTAAACAAAGCTTGGGCTTTAGCTCCAAGCTTCCTTATCTGGGATGTCTGGAAAGAACGCAACAACAAAATTTTCAAAAATAAAAAGGGTTCTCCCCAGAGCATCATGGAACAAATTTTAAGACAGCTCAAGGAGACGGTTGGATCTCTAATGCAAAAACCCCCTAAGAATCTCCCTTCAAATGCTGATGTGCAAATTCTACTTCAGTTGGGTATGCAGGGGCTTATTCCTTAGGGCAATAATAGAAATATAAATCAAATTGTCACTGATAAAGACTTCTGGCATCCTCCCCCTCAGGGATTTATGAAATGCAACATAGATGGGGCCTCAAAAGGAAATCCGGGCATGGTTGGTTATGGGGGAGTGATAAGGGATGAAAAGGGTTGCATACAAGGCATTTTTCATTGTAATTTGGGGAAAGCCACAAACAATATGGCGGAGCTCATGGCCCTAGAGCATTGCTTAAAAATACTGAAGAATGACAATCTTCATAACATCATGATTGAAGCAGATTCTGAGTTGATTATCAATTCGGTCAAGAAAATCTGTTGTGGCTTGACTTCGAAAAAAGTTTCAAGACATTGGAGGCTTCTTCAGGTTTATCAAAGGATCAAATCCCACCTTTAGAACATGAGGACCCTAAGTTTCACGCATGTGCACCGGACTGCCAACAAATTGGCGGACATTTTAGCCAATGAAGGAGCTCTCTGTGCTAAAAGCAGCAATAAATATAGATGGAAAGAGGTTCCCCAGGGCAGATTGAGGGATGAGTGTCTCAAACAGGTGAATGTGGACCGAGAACTCTATCAGAACAGGGGATACTAGCAGTTTGCAGAATTCTGGAATTAGTTGATGCATAGTCTACATGCTGCAGCAATCCTAAGACATCATTCAAAACAACATCCAGTCCTTTATCAGTTGTATCAGCTCGGAATGGTTTAGACCCAGGGTTCTTGGGCGGGCGATGATTTACAACAAAGGGAACTTGATAAACTTATCTTATAGAACATATCAACTCCGCTTTGGCTCTGCGGGGAGATGGGATGGCACGAGTGCAGTTAGGAGAAATGGCGGCATTCTGATCAAAGCTACATGGTAGTGGCACACACGTGTCTCCCCACTGAATGGTTGGCAGTGGGTGCAGCGAATTGATACTACAGTCAAGGTGGTTTTCGAGTTTTCGGGAGTCCTCAAAACCCAAAGCGGTTTTCTAGAAATGAGCCCGATGCCACTCATCGCTCAACACGTGGCTCAAGGAGGAAAGAGAATACCGCCTTCATCGGGCGGGTATTCCTCCTGCTTCTTTTCAGCCCGATATTCCTCTCAGCCGTTGGATCAAACAGTTGCGGATCAACGACCTAGGTTCACTGTGCATGTTGGTGGGTCCGGGTTATATTCTTGGCTTCCTTAGCGGACCCAAAATCTTTATTATGTGGGCTCTAATTCCTCTTTGGGTCCATTTCTAGTTTTTTCGGGGACATGTTTGTCGTTTTGTTCCTCAACCGTTGGATCTAGGATGACGGGTCGAGCAGTTTTTTGGTTTCTAGGCTCAGATCTCGAGCCGTTGGCTCTTGTCCCAAGGCACAAAGTGATAGCCAAATCTTTGGCCCTCTTCTACCTTGGGTTTTATGTATTTTATGTAATCTATTTTATATAGATAAAGGAATAGAAGGACTGACTCTTGCTTAAGCAAAAAAAAGAGAGATCAAATTTCTTGAGATGTTTACCTTTTTCTTGAGTGCAAAACTTGAGGAAAGTTTTGTATCTTGACAGATTTGATCCCTCTCGGTGCTTGATAAATCAAGAGTTAAGATAGATCTAGGAAGGTTCCAATTGTGCAGGATAACACATTTTCTTGAATATCTAAGTAATATGATAATTTTATTTTAAATTTTCTCATTTACCTTTTTTGTTAAGAATAGGTAGATCTTAACTCTAAATTATCATGAGTCTTGGGATCTATGATGGATATATGTTAGATCCCATGTCCCTATGAAGATTTGCACTAAATCCATCTTATATAATAATCTAATCCATTAATATATATTGAAATCAATGCAATCCAATAATATTCACTAACCATCAAACTCATGAGATCCAAATTAAATGTCCCACTCCTGGAAATATTTCCACCTAAGATGGATTTGTTCATACATGGTCTCCATCTCACTGGAATTGGACAAATATTTAAAAATCAAATAATAAATTTTTTAATGAAAAATAAATTTATTTTTAATTTGTCCATGGGGTGTAGAATAGACGGTGATGGGGTGTAATATTAAGTCACTTTGTGATGTAAAGGTCATCGGTTTAAAAATCTATGGGCAAAAATCTAACCATGTTAAGGGTTGGTGTGGCACAAGCCAAGTGCGATCCCCAGGTGATTTTGACGGCGTAGATGCCCATGGGTCACAATTTCTCAAGCCATAGGTCAAGTCTGATGTAATCTCTAGAGAACTCAAAGAACTTGACAAACAAACAAAATTATTTTTAATTTTTTAAGTATAAAATTTTTATAACATTTTTTAATTATATTCTTGAGATTCCTAAATGTTTTTAATATATTGTTGATGTGTGTTTTACATGGACACATAAATACAAAGCATCATCATTGTGAGCATCATAAGCAAAGATGGATGTGATATGTATAGACGTTGCGAAACGATACAATTAACTCATGTGCCAAACCCAATCAAACCAAACCCTAGGCTAATAAATAGACTCTATTTGACAGTCTCTGTGCAAATTTACTTTGCATCAGTAAATCCATGTTATATAATAATGCAATCCATTAATATATATTGAAATAAATGCAATCTAATAATATTAACTAAAATCAATGCAATCAATTAATTCAATCACACTACGCCTAATGTATCCCATATTATTCACTGAAATCAATGCAATAAATTAATTCAATCATACTACACCTAATGTATCTCATTTTTTTCACTAAAATCAATGCAATCAATTAATTCAATTACACTTAAACTAATGCAATCCAATAGTATTCATTGAAATTAATGCAATTAATTAATTCAATCACACTTAAATTAATGCATCCAATAGTATTATCTGAAATCAATGCAATCAATTAATTCAATCACACTTCAGCTAATATATCTAAATAGTATTCATTGAGTTAATTCAATCACAATCCAATAATATTCACTAAAATCAATGCAATCAATTAATCCAATCATATTTAAACTAATGCAATCTAATAAGAGTCACTGAAATAAATGCAATCACTTAATTCAACCACATATACAGTAATGCATTCAATATTATTCACTGAAATCAATGTAAACAATTAATTCAATCACACTTAAACCAATACATTAGTTGAAAATTATGATAATTTTTTTTTATAAATTTTAATTTAATAATGCTCATTATAACATACATGTGTAATTCCTTCCATATTGAATATGATATTGATGTGTGACACATTAACCAACAATATCGAAGTATTGTGTGATATCGTTAATTTAAATGATTAATAATTTCTTCCACAAAATAGTGATCCCTCGCGCCATTTATATCATTCTTTCATTCATTTTATTTATTTAATTTTAAAAATATATATTAAATAAAGAGTTCAAGAGAGATAAAACCAAAGATTAGATTAGCATTAAATAAAGATGTATGATAATAAATTAATACTATTATATTTAATACTATTATATATTATGTTATAATTGCATCAAATAACAAAACACTTTCACAAATTATCCATATCATATTGTATTGAATAATAAAAATTGAGTGGTTTGCATCCAATTACATTACAAAAATTAATGATTGTATTGTCAAATTTGAAAGAAAAAATAAAATTAAACAGTGTTGCTTGATATGTTTTAGAATTTGTTTCCTCTCCCTGCCAAGTTTTATACCATTTACAAAAGTTTGGACTGTTCTCATGCATGTTTCTCTGCCAAACCTTATTAGCAATGGGAGCAACTACTCAAGTATCGTTTATGGGTTAAATAAGGGGGATAAAAGTTTCAAAGAGATGACATACTGAAGACAATATTATTGGCATTACTTCTCAGTAATAATACTCACAATCTTACTTTGTGTTGCAAATTCATCTAAACAACATGGCACAATTGTTTTTGAAAGAAAAAGAGCAAGGCGGTAAGGAGATATTGCACAACAATCGAACACTTAAAGGAATGCAGGTTTATGTTCTTTTGTTTTTAATCTATATCTAATTCAATAATATATTTCTTTGTAGTTTAATGTTTAGATTACTTATTACAATGGGTAATGGATAGGTTTGGTAACATCTCATTACTATAACTAGTGGGATTATACAAGAAAGGGAGATTCTAACCCATCTCATTACTATGACAGGTAGGATTATATGAAAAGGGAGATTCTATAATAATTTATGGCTATGCATTGAATACTTGGATAGCCTTGACGAACATTAATCATTAACTTTTTTGACTCCTAGAAAATGTTAACTCTCAACTCATATAGTCTCTTATAGACCATAATGATAACACAAGTGTTGAAAAATGTAACTAGTGTCGGTCTTCATAATTGTATTTGATTCATGATGTAATGTATTTGTTAAAAGAAAGAAAAAGGAATTTTATTATAAAATAATTTGACTTATTAAAGCATGGGTTTCATGCTTGGGTCAATGGTTTTTAGGTCAAAGCCTCCATTGTAGGCTTCTAGGGTTTATGTCAAAAGTCCTAGTCCTTGTCATCATGTAAAAGACCCTTCTTAGGCTTCATCTATCAAGAAAGAAATTTATTTTAATATAAAATATAGGTCTTTTAGGTCTTCTCCACCAAGCTGGCCTCAAGAAGGACAAGTTGGCCTCATCAAGGGAATTCGATGCGTTAGGATATTCTGACACATAGGAAATACTTAAGTACAACTTGGTCTAGTGTATAGTTAGATAAAGTGTGTTTCTTTAGTATGTACTTTTCGTAACTTACAATCCGACGGTCACGATATGTTCTATACATGAAGTGATCTGAAGGTTCATTCTCTCTTCGATATTACCGACACTTGATCTGTGGCTTAACACCCGATTGATCCATGATCTCTATTTAAAGAGCATGGAGGGCCATTTGTTAGGTGACCATTCACGAGAGAAGCTTATGTAAATTTTCTTTCTTTTACATTAATAAATTTCTTGAAGTGGCCGCATTGGCTTAGGTTGTGGACTGATTCCCTCTTTGAGGTTTTAACCACGTCAAGAATACTGGTGTACTGACTTGTGATTTGTTTGTGAGTGGTGTCCTTTGGTGTTATATCTAAGGAACTTAACCTGTAAATTCCTACACGAC
This sequence comes from Pinus tabuliformis, assembly GCA_031772625.1. Taxonomy (NCBI): domain Eukaryota; kingdom Viridiplantae; phylum Streptophyta; class Pinopsida; order Pinales; family Pinaceae; genus Pinus; species Pinus tabuliformis. Next base: position 444,508,082 of record CM062804.1, on the reverse strand, counting down.
CTCACAGATTCACTATATAAAGGCAACAACTCAACCTCATTTGTAGCACATTCACAACATGTTCGATCTATAGTTGTTAGAGGCAGGAAAGGGTGTGAAATTCAAGGAAGAGGAAGGAAATCCTAGTGAAGGAGAAGGAAGTCTTTATCAAGCATAAAAATTCAAATTTTATCTCTTTGTCTCACACGTGTGAAGTTGTTGGGTTGTTGGAAGGGTCGAAATTGTAGTGCCGAAATTCTAGAGGAGCTTGGCCGAAATTCTAGGTTGTTGTTAGGTTGTGGTTGATGGACAAGAAGAGACTACTAAAGTTTGCTAAATCATCTTGGAAGGCTGACTTGGTGGAGGAGAAAGGTATTTTGGTTAGGTCTAAGGTCTTGGTCTATCTCAATTTGATTAGTGGAAGAGTGTGACTGGGTTTTCCCCTAGAGAGGGGTTTTAGTCTTGGTTGAGTACCTACATCTGGTGTCATTGATTTTCATGTTTTTATTTGATGATTGCTTGATGAAGCAAAGATAAAAGAAGAACATTGTTAGGTCCCTATACTACTAGTGTAACACCTTATTGTTATTATTACAACCCCGTTATTATATTTTTGTGCCCATGTAGTCCCCATATTGTTATTATTGTGCCCCATAGAAGCCCACTATTGTTATTATTGTGCCCTTACATTATTATTGTTATGTCGGCTCTGATTATATTATGACCCCTTAGACTCCTATATATAGAAAGGAGGTATTTTCATTTGTATCATCCAAGAATTGTTCATTTGTGTAATGCAAAGGAGGTTGCCCCCACGAAGAGGCTGGTTTCTAAGGCGTTGATCTATCTTTTCTATCCTTTTGTGAGTTGGTTTCATAACATTTGGTATCACAAGTTTGGATTTTAGGGTTTTGCTGCTCCAAACAGGCCATCGTGGAATTTTCGATATAACTTTTTCGCTACGAATTTTCAGAAGATAAAAAACCAACCCATTTGAGCTGAGATTGTTCTAAACCTCGGGTCTGAATTTTAGATCTTTTCTCGGTATATTTTCGGAGTTATGATCTGAGGAACTTAGGGTTTTTGTAAGCTCCAGAATTCCATCTCAAATAGGTCGTTGTGGCATTTTTGCTACACCATTGTTTCTGCGATGGCTCAAACTCTGAAATTAAAACCCATTAGATCCTAAATCGTTCTGAATCTCGGGTCCAAATTTCAGATCTTGTAGCACTCTATTTTCGACGATATGATATGAGGAAGTTAGGGTTTTTGTAGACTCCCGAATAACATTCCAAACAGGTGACCTTGGGGAAATCGTCATAACTTTCTCTCGAAGCATCAGATTGCAATTTCGTAAGAAGTTAGAGAAAGAGAATAGTCTGTAGTTTTTTATGTATCAATTTCAGGTCCGACAGTCGAAAAAATGATATGTGTCACTTCGTACAAGTTAGCTCTACCGAAAAATTATATAATTAGGTCACCTTGGGAGATTGGGCATAACCCTTTCTTGGAGAACCCAATTTCGATCAGACTGATGGCATTGGAAATAGGATATAGAGGGCTACCACAGGTCGCAACTTCAGACCTTGGAGATCTGAAATTTCAGAGTTACAACATATTCAAGAGCGAGTTTCTAAAATCAAGAAAAAGAGATATGAGAAATTTTGATGGCAAGGATCTGGTAAATTGGATACTACATATGGAGCAATATTTTGATCTACATGGTGTACAACTATTACGAAAGGTACATATTGCATATTTATATTTAGAATCGAATCAATTTTTATGGTTTAAAGGGCTTTGTTCTCGTAAACCACTTGTCAGTTGGTCAATTTTCACAGAGGAAATGATAGCACATTATGAGGATACAAAGAGCAACACCTTCTTTAGCCAATTGATAAATATCAAACAAAAGGGTTCAATGGCAGAGCACATTGAAGACTTCCAAAAATTGAATATAATGGTAAATGATATTCCAGAGAAGCAAAGGATTGATGTCTTCATAAGGACTTTAAAGGGTAACATTCAACATGAGGTTCATCTTTGGGAACCTGATTCATTGGAGAAGACATTCAAGTTGGAAAGAAAAATTGAAAGCAAAATTATGGAAACAAAAAATCCTACCACTCACAACTATAAATATGGAAGTGTTTTTGCTCCTAGCCTTCCACAACCTACAAGGTTTACACCACAACAATTGGAAGAAAAAAGAGAAAAATGGCTCTGTTACAATTATGATAGAAAATACAATAAAGATCATAAGTGTGCAGAGAAGAACTTATTTTACATAGATTATGAAGAGGAGAAAGAAAAGGATCAAGAAACATCAAAATAAGAGGATATACACTTGGAACCAACCCCACAGAAAGAAGAAATGAATCCGACCATATCTTGTAAAGTATTGGAAAGAATTACCACTCCTCAAACTCTCAAGGTATAAGGACATATCAAAAAAGAAAAAGGTTCAATAAGTGAAAGATCACATCGAAAAAGAAGAAATGAATCCAACCATATCTTGTAATGCATTGGCCGAAATTACCACTCCTCAAACTATCAAGATAGAAGGACATATTAAGAAGAAAAATTTTCAAGACATGAAAGATCACATCTAGCATCAAGAAATAAATCCGACCATATCTTGTAATGCATTGGAAGAAATTACCACTCCTCAAACTCTCAAGATAGAAGGATATATCAAGAAGAAAAAGATTCAAGGACTGAAATATCACATCGAGCATTTACAACACGTTCTCCAACTTTTAAAGGATAACACCACTTTGGTGCATAATCGAATGAAACAACAAGCATATCAACATTGTAGTGAAAAAAGTTTTGATGTAGGCGATTGGGTATTTTTACGGCTACATCTCAAGCAAGCTATTTATGAGAAGGAAATGTTGGCAATACTACATGCACTTAAGAAATGGCGACCTTACCTAATGGGAAGACACTTCAAGGTAAAAATGGATCATGATAGTCTTAAATACTTTTTAGAACAAAGATTATCTTTAGAAGAATAGAAAAAATGGGTCACAAATATGTTGGGTTATGACTTTGAAATCATCTACAAAAAAGGGAAGCAAAATGTTGTTGCAGATGCACTCTCAAGAAAGGATGAGGATGTGGAAGCATTGTTTTGTGCTATTTCTATTATCCAACCAGATTGGATAAACGAAGTAAGGGATGAATGGAAGAAGGACGAAGAAGTGTGGCCACTCATTTAAAAGTTGCAGAAGATCCTTGTTCAAACAATATTTCCAGAACTTGACGAGGAAGGAAAAATCATATTGGAACTTGGAGCAGTCACAGAAAAAAGAACCCGATAGCTACGAAATCGATCAATTTCAGAGTATCTCATCAAGTGGAAGAACTTACACGTTGAAGGTTCCACATGGGAGGACAAGAATTGTATACAAAAGCATCAAGAACTACTCAAGCGTTGAAGACAACACTTTTTGAAGGAAAATGGCATGTTAGGTCCCTATACTACTAGTGTAACCCCTTATTGTTATTAGTACAACCCCCTTATTATATTGTTGTGCCCATATATTGTTATTATTGTGCCCCAAAGAAGCCCACTATTTTTATTATTGTGTCCTTACATTATTATTGTTATGTCGGCTCTAATTAAAATTATGACCCCTTAAACTCCTATATATACAAAGGAGGTCTTGTCATTTGATCATCCAATAATTATTCATTTGTGTAATGTAAAGGAGGTTGCCCCCTCGAAGAGGCAAGGGAATATAATAAGGCTACAAGAATATCACAAGTAATTATCAATATAAGAGAATATTGTTACCTTCTTGATTTTCTAACATGGTTTTAGAGCTAAGGTGAAGAAGGAAAAAGGCAGTTTAAAAGTCAATTGAAAGAAAGGTTAAGGAAGAAGAAACAAAAGAAGTCCATCAAGGAAAGGAGCATATAAGAAGAGAATCCTACTATCTATAGAGACTATGTCAACCACAATGAATACAACAAACAAGCTATAAGGAGCCTCCAAATACAGGGCATGGAAAAATATGATAGATCTTATTCTCACTAAACATAAAGTTTTGGATCTTGTTCAAGGAAAAGTTAAGAAAACTACAAATGATGCATGAAAGGCGAATTTCAAGGAAACTGGCATCTTGACCATGAATCTAATAGTAGATGGAGTAAAGCACAATCTAATCCCATACATATCCAACATAGACTCTGCTCAAGAAATGTATGAAGCCCTCTCCAAGTTATTTACCATCAAGAACATTGGACAGATAACTAGCCCCAAGAAAGAACTAAGGACAATAAAGATGACAAAAGATGATATTGTGTCATCATATTTTGTAAATATATCTAGAATAAGAGGTGAAATCCAAGCTATAGATGAATTTGTACCATAAAATGAACTTGTGATTACTACTCTACTAGGTCTACCAAAATCTTGGAGCTCTTTTGCATCAGGAATTAGCAGTTGGAAAGATACTCCAAACTTTTAACCAATGTGGAATGCATGCAATCAAGAAGAATCTCGCATCTCATTGTAAATAACGAGGATGGAGAAGATAACACTTCTAATTCCTACTTTGCTCATCATAAGAAGAAGGGAACATTCAAGAAGTTCAAAGGACCAAAGAAGAAGATTGATCTATCAAAAATTTAGTGCTACAATTGTCATAAGGTAGGACACTACAAAAGTCAATGTTCTGAGAATCCAAGAAATAAGAAGAGAGAAAGAGAACCTGTAAATGTTGTCAATGAAGGTCCACCAAAGAAGAAAACGTATGAAGAATTCGAAGTCAAAGAATTATCTGCTAAAGTCTCTTAGGGATATTATCCCTTGCATATCCTTCTATTTTAAGTTTTTTAATGTTTTTTCTTTTGTGTTTTTAGAGTTTGTAGATCTAATATATCATTTAGAACTTTTTGAATTATTTTAAGGATTGTAGGTATCCCTCAAAAGAGTTGGATTCAGAGGGAGGCTCCACCATTTTACCAAAAGATAAGTATCTTGTTCTTTGTTTCCTCTTTTATGTTCGGTTTCCTCCTTACATAGAGATTTGTTTGTATTGTATGCTAATAACCTTTTCTTTATATTTTCCTTGGTTAGGAAAGCTTGCAGAATACACAAAGGTTATGGAGGAGACTTCAAAGGAAAGAATTGAATCATGAAAGAAGTTTTGTTGCAAAGGAAGCCCTTTAAGAATTGATGTCCAACAAAGTTTGTTAAAGAACAATTCAATGTATGCCATAAACTACAAGATTTGTTGCAATGTTTTCTTTATACAAAAGATATGATTATTCTTCTTTTGAAATTTGTTATACATTACTAACATATTTATGTCTAGTGTTTTAAGTCATAAATATTCTTTTTAGGGTGATTAATAATTATATTGAACTACCCTCGTCATACCATCTTTTGTCATTTGATATTTTATGAAACCCTAACCTTTTAATGCTAAAAGTATGTCAATGTTAATAATTAAACCCTAGTATTATTAGGGTGTGTTGATAAAGACTAGAACATATGATGAAATCCTATTCTTTTGAAGTTTAGGGTTTTGATAATGTCGTTATAAAAACCCTAATCCTTTAGGGTTTGTTGTTAATGTCTAGGTTATATAATGAAACCCTAGATTTTTTGGGTTTGGTAAACTAGTGTTTATGATAAAAACCCTTGTAATAAATAAAGTTAGATCGTAGGAATGAAACCCTAGGTGTATAATTGTTCGTATGATCAAAACCCTAGCTTGCTCAAAATTGTTGTATATCTAACTTCGATGTATTGATGTTTGCATCTTGGGTTTAACTAGTAGATATTGATATGAGATGCTAGTGCATTATAATGAAATCCTAGATATGTATATGTGAATATGCTAACTTGATTTATTAATAAAATCTAGGGTTTGTAACAAAACCTTAGTAGAATTTGTTCTGAATTCTAGGAAATAATATTGAAGCCCTAGATGTATCATGTTATCATTGGATTGATATCCTGATTGAGTTGCTTTAAGTTTTGATGATGGAGTCTAGGGTTTGTGACAAAACCCTACAAGTTGTTGAAATTTAGAATATATATAAAATATGTGACCCTTGTTGAATATGAACCTAACTAGGTTTAAGTATTTAATAAAACCTGAATGTTTTGATTCTTCCATTAAAATAACATGATTTTGATATAGTTAACTTCATGTTTCGAGTTGTATTTGGTTGTACTTGTTATTAAAGTTTTTGCAGGTACATAATCTTCAAAATGTTGAAGATGTTTGTAATTGAAGATGATAATGATGAGCATGATGAAGGAAGCTATAAGAATGATGATGATCAAGATGACCTTGATAAATTTAATCAAGCCTTAAAAGGATAAAGTTACTCTGATATTATAAAAAGAAGGAAGTTGTTGATCTCCCTAAGTTAAGAGGGAGGGCATACTATGATAGTCATAGTAAATACCTTAAATAAAGAATGAAATAGAAGAATGAATGAAATTACTAACAAATGGATTTGCAAACAAAAGACTTGAAAAGTATTGAGGTTGTATTTGGTGCTACTGAATAAATAAAATAAGAAATCTTCTGAAAAGTTGTATTTAGATAACTTGATGACGATATAAGTAGCATCATAATGATTGAGGACCCCGAATTTTGTGTTTACTTGTATATTTATTTGAATTTTTATTACTGATTAGGGTTGTGATTGTGTAGGATCTCTCTCTAAAAAGATTGAATGTTTGTAGGATGCTTGGAGTGGTGGATATATATCTGATTTAGTTAAAAAGGAGAGATGAATAATCTTGTGGCAATAAGATGCTTGGGAGGACATCTGGCTGACCTATGTGTTCATGTTTATACCCTGAAGTAGGGAGGGTGGCATTGGTCATGGAGCTCCGACCTTGGATACGCACCTAGACCCATGGGTTTGTGTTAGAGATTAAAATCATGATGGTACCTAAAGTTGCTAAAGCTTGAGTAAACCTTAGTCCCACTCGATTAGAATACCCTAGTCAGGTATCTAATCTGTAGCACTATGTGTGTTGTAAACTCTTCATAGAGTATATCACTTTGAGATCTTCCATGTACCTCTTTATATATGTAATTATGAATACCTTCCTAGTTAAGAGGAAGTGTTAAAAAATGTAACTAGTTTCAGTCTTCATATTGTATTTGATTCATGATGTAATTTATTTATCAAAAGAAAGAAAAAGAAAATTTATTATAAAAGAAATTAAATTATTAAAGCATGGTTTTCATGCTTGGGTCAATGGTTTTTAGTTCAAAACCTCCATTGTAGGATTCTAGGGTTTATGTCAAGAGTCCTAGTCCTTCTCATCAAGACTCTTCTTAGGCTTCATTTATCAAGAAAGAAATTTATTTTAATGTTAAATACGTCTTTTAGGTATCCTCCACCAAGTCGGCCTCAAGAAGGACAAGTCGACCTCATCAAGGGAATTCGACCTCGCATATTCACTATATAAAGGCAACAACTCGACCTCATTTGTAGCGCATTCACAACAAGTTCGGTCTACAGTTGTTGGAGGCAAAAAAGGGTGTGAATTTCAAGGAAGAGGAAGGAAACCCTAGCGAAGGAGAAGTAATTGTCAAGCATAAAAAGTTGAATTTTCTCTCCCTTTATCTCACACGTGCAAATTTTTCGGGTTGTTGGAAGTGCCAAAATTGTAGTACTGTCGTTGAGTTGAAACTAGGAGTAGTTGGGCCGAAATTATGGGTTTTTGTTGGGCTATAGTTGTTGGACAAGAAGAAATTATTGAAGTTTGATAAATAATCTTGGAAGGCCGACTTGGTGGAGGAGAAAGGTATTTTGGTTAGGTCTAAGGTCTTATTCAATCTCAATTTGATTAGTGGAAGAATTTGACTAGTTTTTCCCCTAGAGAGGGGTTTTAGCCCTGGCTAAGTACCTACATTTGGTGTCGTTGATTTTCATGTTTTGATTTGATGATTGCTTGATGAAACAAACATAAAAGAAGAATATAAAGACAAGATAACAAAACTACAAGAATATCACAAGTAATTAGCAATATAAGAGAATATTTCTGCCTTTCTGATTTTCTAACAACAAAGACTACTATAATTAATGATGCAAGGAAAATTTTGACATAAAATGTAAATAGAACGATTCTTGACCTTAAATGTAAACGTGGCTTACCTGGTAACAAAAACATGGCATTGGATACAAAGAATCAGTTGTTACCCACTTATTTGATGGAATCATAATACACTTTTTTATACGTGCATTTTGATAACCTAATCGAATACCTAATATACTTTGTTATTAGATAGATATTTTGTTATTAAATCAAATCATTAAACCAAATCAAATAGGTGATTGCATATATATGTTTTTCTTGTTATTAAAAATTTAAGTGAACCAACATATCTAATATTAGCCAACATATATGCAACGTTACCATCTCTGTCATATACACATTCAATATTAGCAGACATAATTTTTTCAAATATTTTTAATGTAATGTTACGTGACAACATCTCCCTCCTATACTAGGTTGTAGAGCGCCTCTTGACACGACTATTATTATAGAGTAGAATTAATAATATTGAGTTATGTAGTATTTAATAATATTTGGTTAATCATTTTTAATTTAATATTACTACAAGATAATATTAGGCAATGTATTATTATTACAATATTTGGGTTAAGGGATTTTAATGAGAAAGTTAATTGACACAATATCATAGGAGAAGGTTTAGAAAATTGGATAATAATAAGTGGTTATATTAATTTTTAACCAAAATGTAATGAGTGATTATAATGTTAGAATAGAATAAATGTATAAGTTAGTAATTAAATATTTTTGAGATATCAGAAATTAAACCAATAAGTTAAAGGTTATTAATAGTATAAGGATTAAAAATGGGGGAATTTTAAATTATAAAGAGCGGGTTTTTTTAAGATCATAAAAAGATTTGGGGAGGGGGTAGGTGAAGAGGAGATTAAGATGACGAGTTTGAATTGATATGAATAGAGGAGAAATAATGAATAGTGGGTTTCTAAGAGTGACTTAATTTGAAGTTGTCTTCATGATTAAAATTGTTGAGAAATGGCAACAAGAAATTCTAGTTTAATTTGTCCTTGAATTAAACTGAGAATTAAAATCGAATTTTATTCTCATAGAAACTTGTAAATAGTTAATTAAGTTTAATTAACTTAATTAGCTTAGGAATTTCAAGTTGGAAGCCTTTTTGAAGTCATGTATATGTTCTCCCTAAGTTTTAGGGGTCCAAGATGAGTTTAATTGTGAGTTGTAATTAGATCACTCAGTTTACTGAGTTATGTTAACTTAAATTAGTTCCAAATTGTTTGTGGAACTAATAGAGAGTTAACATTCAGGTGGTGCACCAATGAATCCACAAGTGTCACTCTAGTTAATTGAATATTCCCTCATTAGAAACTCATGCATGTCGATTTTGAGAAAGACCCAGTTGATACTAGAGTGCAGGGATAATGTACTATTAGTTGTGTGATTTACTGAGTTGTAAATATCATGCATGCAATCAGAGAAGGACCTATGTTTGGATTGTGTAGTTTTGGAAGCATGAATTCCCTTTAAATACGGGCTATTCATCCTAGGAATTACGCAAGAGATTAGGGGCTTGGAGAGCTGCTGAATAGGTTAAGGATTTGGCTTGATCTAGCTTGTGAGCTGAGAGAGTTGAGCATACTTGTGTGGAATTGTTCTAGTGAGAACAAGCTTTGTATCTTCACTCATATTTCTGATATATGCAATACAGATAGTGGGGTTTTGAGCAGTGGCTTTCCCCAGATACATCTTGTGTTATGTGCCATTGATTTATCTTCTTCTTGTTCTTATTGTTTTCATTGATCTATTGGCTTCCGCTGGTTGAAGGTAGAAGTAGATTCTTGTCTTTTGTTCTAGTACATTGCATGAGCTTGTGAATCTATAAAAAAACTCTACATGGTGTCAGAGCTTAAGACAGTATACTAGAGGAGATTTCGAAGATTTGAGTTTTGGGTTACAGGTGAAATTCGAATTTTCAATACATACTTCAGGATCAGCAGATGGTGTTCTACGGTTTGCGGCTCGAGTATGCCTTGGAAGGAAGCTTGAATTTTATAGCCTGGAGGGACAGAATGGAGGTTATGCTAGAGGATAATGGATTGAAGAAATTCGTTGACCAAGAAATTTGTAACAGTCCATAAGTAAATATAAAATTAATTTCTTGATTAAAATCAGAATCAACAAATAAGTACATACATGTATTACCTGTGATCGATCTCTCCCAGATGACAACAAGGTTTTGGGGATGACTCTCCACCCAACCGTAGGCTCAATTGTGCAATGGTTTGCTACAACTGGCCACTCTCGAGCCCTCAATCAATGTACTACAGCGAGTGACTCCTAAGTCTTAGAATGCCATTCTCCCAAGAGAATGAAAGATAGAATCTCGGAATGATGGAATGCATGAATGCCTCTCATCTTCCTCACCATCTATTAAATAGAACAAACATTGGAAGGGGAACCACATGCACACACTCCATGTGTCTACATGCAACTTTTTTTTTTTAGTTTTCTTGTTTTTTTTCTTTACTTTTCTTTTGATTTTTAGCTTTCTTGTTTTATTTCCTTCTTTTTTATAGTTTTCTTGTTTTATTTCTATTTATTCTTATTTAGAGCTTTAATATGGTTATTACTATTTTTATTTTTATTATTTTTATTTATTTTCTTTGTATATATTTTTAATATCATTTATTATTTAACATTTATGATTTATTATTTTTATTATTTATTATTAAGTGATTTATTTATTATTATTCATTATTTCTATTATTAATTATTATTTTTGTATTATTTATTATTTATTATTAAGGGGAGGGATATTACATACTCTCCCACTTTAAGGAACTTCGTCCCGAAGTTAAGTTTTATTATTTATTATTTATTATTTTTATTATTTATTATTTTATTTGCTTCATGTTGCCAACACCCTCTGCTGAACTAGTATAACCAGCAGGCATCGAAAGTCCCCAACACCTCGGGAAATCTCAAAGAGTCTCTGTCCTTTTTCCCACTTTCGGCACCAGGCTAAGCCTGACCCGGTCTGTATCCTAGTCCAAGGCTGGCCCCAAGGCTCGCGCCTGACTCAGACCTCATCTGCCCCAAGGCAGGCATCCGATCCAGTACTCAATGACCCCAGGCATCTCGCAAGGCTGGCTCACTCCCTCCACAACTACTAAGGCGCACAGCCCCAGGCATCGAAGTCCTTTACATCCCTTCTAGACTTCAGCATCCCAATCCAATAACAGGCACCTAGCCTAGAACATCAAGCACTTGGCCTCCTCCAGATGGTCCCATAGCTCTTCAAGAGCTATCCATCAAGAGTTATACACAAGACAAAGGAACCACTGGCATATGTAGTGTTGATTGAGTTTGTCCCCAGCCCATATGATGTTACTTATACTCCCTCATGTGTATGGGCTCGCACGAGATCATCAAATAAACCGGCCCTCTCGGCCCATTGTGGAGTCCTGTGAATCATCACACCTCAACATGCATCCAATTCATTAACCATACTATCATAGTATCATAAGAAATAATCCACATGCCAACTCTTGCATGTCATCATGAGAATGTTCATCTTTTTTAATCGCAACATTATGAATAATAAGGAACTACATGCTCTTGCATGTCATATATTTGTACGGAACTATCACATGCTTCAGTTATACCATCAACATAATTATATCAAGACATATCATGAGTTCACATAAATGAACCACATGTTGATAATCCTCATATTATAACATCATAATTCCTATGCCACGTTATGCATGTCATATCCATCATGAGTATTGAACATTAAATACCTATCAGCATGTAGTAAATGAATATGTCAATATACCTTGACATAACGTCATAATACCTCTGCATATCGCTACTATCATATGGATATCTTATCACTATAAGAACCATATGTACATCATTATCTTCCTACCATGATAGCACGAAACATCATCAATATGTTTTCATCAAGTTGTCAATTACTTTTCAATAATCAGTTCGACTTCTTTCAACTAGGTAGTTGATCATTTACACCAATGGTATAATCATCTAAGTACATCGTTAAATTTCATATGAGCCTCATCATCTTGAGTCTTAATCTCTCATCATATATTCTTCCTTCCCCAAGGAAATTTTGGTGAAATTCATTGTTTAAGATATTACTAGTGATACCATCATTATTTAAATCATCTATCTCAAAATTAAAATCCCTTGATTTTACATCCATTTACCCTTTGGCTTACTTGATTCCAATACCGCTATATGAAATTGCATATAAACATTTTTTTCATCGTGATTTAATTTTATATCATGCTTAATTTACTTGCATGAGGATTTGTTGATCCATGCTGACTTATCCACAAAAATATTTTCTTATCTCGTCGAGTTCGTAAAGTTCGCATCTCAATACCACTTGATTGCTTTATCATAAATTCAGTTTCCTCAAGTTGGGCAAAAGACTCTTTCTTATTAAAGAGTTTAGACTTCTTTGATCCATACTTGATTGTTAGAGATTTCAGCAAAATCACATAGAGAATCATTTGTCGACGCGTTTCGAACCAACTAGTGTGGTTCTTTCTTATTAAATTTTATCATTATTTTAGATTTTGAAACAATTGGAAACACTACTACCATCATTGTCCATGAGAAACTTAAATGTGAGGTGTTATGTGGAAACGACCTCTTTTAACGTTATGGGAAGTCCTACTCATGAAATAATGAGTCAAGTACAATCTCTATTAATTGACTTTCACTTTTTTTGTCACTATGTACACAATCCTTCTCAAGGTATCCGTATAAAATTTCTAGCAACATTCCTTCCTATATCTTCCTCGTTTATTATCATTTGGTCATCATGCAACTTCACACCTTCACATTTTTAAAATATGTAGATCATCATTATGACCATTACCAATCATGATGACCAAATGAGTGCACCAAACTTTAACTTACACTTAATTTACTATTAGGTCTTACTTCTATAATTTAATATCAGACTTTTGTAATGATATAAAAAAAATAAGCTGGTTGTAGCTAGTTTAACAAGTATATCAGTCTACCAAAGCCAGATCAGTTATCAAAATGTGATAATAAAAAAAATTGATGAACTGTAAAAGAAAAGAAGGTTGATCTAGAGACCTTGTAAGAGAAATAAAAACACTACTGTAACTCAAGATTCATCATAAAATAAGAACCAATATACTCAATAATAATTATTATCAAAGTCTAATAAGGTTAATAAGTTATCCTTATTATCAGAGTTATGAGTTTAATAAGATATGTTTTTATCATAAATTATCAACAATCACAATACTTAAACCATAATTAAACCATAAATTATCAACAATTACAAATTTCTGTAGTATAAACCATGGAAAACATGAATTAGAAGGTACTAATGATGTCAGAATAAAACTTAGAGAATTGTCTCAATGTTGGTGGCATTATTGTGTTAAGAAGGTACTTTGATCTTCGAAAGAAAATTTATTCATCATTATATGTCACACCAATATTAATTCTACAGATTCATGATTTTTAAGGATCGAAATTTTGTGTTGTAGAGTGAAATATTTTGAGTATCTAATTAAGCAATCATAACTTAGCCATTAAATGATTACTCTAAGGAGATTTAAGAAATCAAACAACCAAATAAATATTCCACACCATAAAGAAGAGACACTGCCACCCGACCCAGAACTGGATCGGATGACTGGGAAGGTTATTCCTCCCCAACACAAAATAAAATCATTTTATTAATTATATGGCCTGCCTGCAAGCGCACCCGCGAAGGCAACACCATATCAAATCCCTTAAATTACAATACATTTAGCCATATTAATTGCCCGGATAAGACATAAAATTGCCTGCATAAGACATAAGATTGTAAGCTTGCGGCCATGGCTATGCGTGTCCCTACAAATTCCATTGTTCCTTTCGACAACAATGTCGAGAAATTTGCGCACACTATAAAATCAATAGTACCATTTACACAATCAATAGTACCTTTTCCTTATCCAAGGTAGGTAATCGTTCCTTCAACAATTCCATTTTGACATAAACTAATAGTAGAAACTATAGCCTTTTATAACAGAACACTTGTAAAGAAGAGATTTATTATTTACAATGTAAGACATTTTATTATACTACTATTATATAACAATTATTATAATCAAAATATTTAACTTACTATTAATAAATTTAAAAATTGCATTTTGATTCATCAAAAATACATTTATTAAAAATACATAAAATAGTATAATAATTTAGCAAATACATTAAAAATAATGATGCTATACTTAATTATTTTCATTATATTTTAATGATAAACCATATAAACCCAAACAAAAATTAAACCTCACGACCCTAAACCCTATAAATCCAATTATTGATCTTATTAAAAAAAAAAAAATCTCAATTGAGAGCGTAACAAATCATGTTTTGTTATATTTCTTGTTTTACCATATATTCATAACCATCAAATGTTATAAGAATTGAGGTTTCAACGTTTCATTAAATAAACTTTTCAGCCACTACATAACTTAACTTTTATATAAATAATGATTTTCAAATATGGGATTTACAATTTACTTTTTATAACATAGAAGCATTGTTGTATGAATAATAAGGATAGTATTAATTCACCCGGAATTATTACACCAAGGAAACCTAAATCAGTATGTCTTTTTTAACCTACCAAACCTAAATAATGTTTTATTCCTTACATTACCTACAAAGTGCATTTGGGAATGGTTGGCCTACGTGCAAGAACACTGGGCTATGGTTAAGGAAACTAATGCATTGCAAGGATACCCACTCACGAATAAAGCCATGGAAAAAAAATAATTTTTTTATTTTTTTTTATGGATTTGTCTAGGCTCCTCAGAAATGTGATCTTGGTTTTGAATTTACGCTACGAAATATGTAAATACGTTGGATTTATTTATTTTTTTCGCTTTTGGTCATCAAATCATTTTAAAGAGATAGGCTTGAAATCTATTGGGCTTCGTCCGTTTGTAGAGTCTAGACAGGACGTTTTTTAACGATAATAAAGTTCTACGATTTGGATATAAAAAAACATCACAGATTAATCATTATACACATAGTTGCAACATTCTAGATATGCCCGTGCAGGTTGACGATATTTAGCCATGGTAACAGCTTGGCCAGTAACAGCCTCTTTGTTACTTTTATCTGCTAAAACCTAATCCCTACTGAAGTAGCATTAACTCCGCCGGTAAAATATTAAAATCCACGCCTTCGAGGTTGGGATTCGTACTGGCCGCTGGTTTCAAATTCTTACTCGCTTGACGAACTCCTTCTTCCTCTTCGACCGGCCCATCTCCAGCCTTCACAGTGGGCAAGCCGAACTCCACGTGGCCGTCTTTGGCCGTGCGGCCTCTGCCTCGGCCTCGCCTCTATTATTAATGGAAGGTAATGATGAGTCCCGAAGGCGCTTCATCGCGGTTTCTTTGGACATTTCCATCACCATTGACAGATGGGGATCGACCAGGGAAACTGATTATATCCTTCCATCATCCCTCTCCGTGTTATAAAATTAGACCAGAACGTCGGACTTGTGGTGAGAAGAAAGCCAGTACAAGCTCTTCAAGAAAACCGGTGGCTGAACTCTGTATCGTTCCATAACAAAGTACTCATGTTTATTGTAACTTTGGAGAGATCTGGGGTACTCATCGGAAGCAATAAAAAAATAATATCATGGAGAGGCAGAATCTGCTCGCTCAAGAATAATCGGAGTTCAGGCCTATCTAGTTAAAAATGAGGCATTTTGAAAAGCAGGAAACAATTTTTTATGGTGGAAATTTGATCATTGCGTAATTAGCAGTTTGGAGAGCACTGAGAAATTTAAAGTAATGCAGAATTAATATTATTGTGTTTCTTGTTGAATGTATAGAGAATTTAATAAAATTAAATACAGATACGTTGATATTAAAACAATATATATTTAAACAATCGTTAAAAATGGATAACGAATTAATGAAAACAAATCAAAATTGCGGAAATCTAGAAATCCCAATTACCGTGGAAATTAACTTGTAGGAAAATAAGCATTCTGTAACTTCAAAAACAAGTCAAGTTAAATATTTCGACAAAATAATTTTTTTTAAGATGCCCATAGGCCCTGAGGGTTGAGCCCCACTCTGATACCATATGTAACAATCCAAAGTAAATATAAAATAATTTCCTGATTAAAATCAGAATCAACAAATAAGTACATACCTGTATTACCTGTGATCGATCTCTCCCAGATGACAACAAGGTTTTGGGGATGACTCTCCACCCAACCGTAGGCTCAATTGTGCAATGGTTTGCTACAACTGGCCACCCCCGAGCCCTCAATCAACGTACTACTGCCAGTGACTCCTAAGTCTTAGAATACCATTCTCCCAAGAGAATGAAAGATAGAATCTCGGAATGATGGAATGCATGAATGCCTCTCATCTTCCTCACCATCTATTAAATAGAACAAACATTGGAAGGGGAACCACATGCACACACTCCATGTGTCTACACGCAACTTTTTTTTTAGTTTTTTCTTGTTTTATTTCTTTACTTTTCTTTTTATTTTTAGCTTTCTTGTTTTATTTCCTTTTTTTTATAGTTTTCTTGTTTTATTTCTATTTATTCTTATTTAGAGCTTTAATATGGTTATTACTATTTTTATTTTTATTATTTATTATTAAGTGATTTATTTATTATTATTCATTATTTTTATTATTAATTATTATTTTTGTATTATTTTTATTATTTATTATTTATTATTAAGGGGAAGGATATTACAAAATTCCTAATCCAGTAGCATTGGATGCACATAATTTGGCTGAATGGAAGAAGTGTGTGGCGAAGGCGAGTCAGATAATCCTTGAGGGAGTTTGAGACCACATTGTCTTGAGTCTCCATTGAAAGGAAACTCTGTATGCTATGTGGAAAACATTAACGTACTTGTATCAGAACAGTAGTGACCAAAGGAAATTGGCACTGAAGGACAAACTTTGAAAAATCAAAATAGAGAAAGGCGAGACGATTCCAAAATACTTGACCAAGTTCACTCAGTGTCATGATGAACTTGGAAGTGTTGGAATCATGGTTGCCGAGGATGATATGGTGAATCTTGCTCTTCTAGGACTCCCAAAGAGTCGGTATAGTTATCAGGACTTTGTTAATGGTTGGGAGAAGTTACCAGATTGGGAACGACTGTGGTTGAATTTGATGCAGGAGGAGATTAGGAGGAACACCAGGGATGACTCTTCATCAAAGACTAATGATGAAGAGAACTTTGTCTTAGCAATTAAGGTGAATAAGGGGAAAGGAAAAGCTTCCCATTCTAAATCAGATTCTTATCATGGAGGTAAGAAGAAATACATGACGAAAGTTAAGTTCTTTCATTGTCATGAGATGGGCCACATTGCTACAAATTGTCCACTCAAGAAGTCCAAGAAGAAGTCCTCACGAGGAGAGGCGGGTGAGGCTTCGGCCTCTCAATTTGAATTGGACTTTTCCCTCATCGCATGCATGGTGTCATAAATGATGGGAAGTGTATGGTACTTAGACAATGGAGCTTCATTCCACATGACTAGTGACAAAGAGTTATTCAATGATCTCGAGGAGAAATATTTCTAGATGCATATCGAGATGGGTGACTACAGAAAGTATAGTGTTACTGGATTGTGCATGATTACTTTTCAGAGGGACCATGGGGCTCCACTCACGTTGAAGAATGTTATGTATGTGCTTGGGCTGAAGAAGAACTTGGTATATGTTTCCATGCTTGAGGATAGAGGTTATCATGTGATCTTCTCGACAGGAAAGGCGTTCCTTCGACACATAGTCACGAGTCAAGTAAAGAAGATAGGGATTCGGGTGAAGAATCTCTATAAGATGGAGGTAGAGGAGTGTGCTGGTTTGAGCACAAAAGTAGAAAGGGTGCATAGTCGATACGTTGGCAAGTTGTGGCACAAGCGATTGAGCCACTTGCATCATGGGGCTTTGAAGATATTGCAGAAGATCTCTACTGGTCTTCCCAAAGGTACGCTTGAGAAAGTTGATACATGCAAGGGGTGTACTTTGGGAAAATACACCAAGTCTTCCTTTCACGACAGAGACAGTCGAGTAGAGGCTATTCTAGAGCGAAATCATTCAGAATGTGTGTGGACCATTCTCAATAGCATCCATGGCCAAACACATGTCTTATGTTATATTTTTTTATGATTTTTCTCGAAAATGTTAGATATTTTTCATGCAGAAAAAGGGATCAAACTTTCACAAAGTTTGTGAGTTTAAAGCATTGGTGGAGAAAGAGTCGGGCAAGAACGTTAAATCTCTATGGAATGATAATGGTGATGAGTATGCCTCAAATGAGTTTAAGAACTTTTGTGCAGTTGAAGGGATTAAATGGGAGTTGATGACATCCCATAATCCTTAGCAGAATGGGGTGGTCAAGAGGAAGAAAAGAAGAATAGTAGCGGCAGCGAGGGAAATGTTGCATGATCAGGGCCTACCACTACACTTGTGGGTGGAGGCATGAAACACAACGGTTTATGTTCAGAACTATAGCCCACATTGGATACTTGAGATGAAGACACCAAGGGAGGCTTATTCCGATAAGAGGCCAGATGTTGGTCACTTCAAGTTTTATGGGTCATCGGTATATTGCAATGAGACCAAAGATGCACGGAAGAATCTTGAGATGACAACAAAGTTGGGGATATTTGTGGGGTACATTGATACACCTCACAACTATCTAGTGTACTTGCTGACCAATAGGATGATAGTGGTTCGAAGGGATGTCAGATTCGAAGAGGAGAAGGCCATGTGAGTTTCCCTTGAGAGGGAGCTTGAGCTACATGCGGATGAGGAGATTTTAGCTCCTAAGGTTGAGGAGTTGTAGATTGATGTGGAGTAGCCACATGCAGAGGATTTGGGAGTGGAGATATCCACTCAGGCAGAGTCTTCCAGATATGGAAGGAAGCACACCAGAGAGGCTGATAGATTGTTGGATGATGCACTCGAAAATGTGCGAGCACCCACTTCTCATCGACAGAGGAGGTCACCTGAGAGGTACACTAGATACATGTCTCTTATGGGAAAATGCATTATGATGGAATCATCTTCCTTTAAGGAAGCAATGCAGCATCCAGTTTGGGTTGATGCCATGGTGGAGGAGTATTATTGCATAGTTCATAACAGTGTTTGGGATGTGGTCCTGAGACTAGAGGACAAGTCAGTGGTGAGCTCTCGTTGGCTTGACAAGGTAAAAACAACTATAGATGGTAGTGTGGAGAAGCATAAGGCTATATTTTTGGCCTGTGGCTTTTCACAAGTAGAGGGGATTGATTATGATGAGACCCTTACTCATGTTTCAAGGTACTCATTGATCAGATATATATTGGCACTATTAGCATAGATGGGTTGGAAGATACATCAGATGGATGTAAATACATCATTCCTTAATGGCATGATTAAGGAAGAGGTGTACATAGAGCAGCCTGAAGGTTTTAATACCTTTGACTGTGAGTCGCATGTGTGTCGGCTCAAGAGAGCGTTGTATGGGTTGAAGAAAGCACCCCGTGCTTGGTACACCAGGATAAATAGCTACTTCATCGGGTTGGGCTTCACGAAGAGTGAAGCGGATGCGAACCTTTACCACATAGTGGTGGAAGGTAAGATGTTGATCATTGTACTTTATGTTGATGATCTCATACTGATAATTGATGATCAACTGATCAAATCTTGCAAGGAGGACCTTGCAAGAGAGTTTAAGATAAAGGACATGGGGCTCATGCATTACTTTCTTGGCATGGAGGTATGGCGGGGAGATGGGGAGTTGTTTATGTCTCAAGGAAAGTATGCCAACGAGATACTCAGGAGATTTCGAATGGAGAGTAGAAAACCCATGGAGACTCCTCTAGTAGATAACTGGAGGAAGGAGAATGCTACTTCAGGGGAAGCAGTGGAAGGTATTGTTTATAGATATCTTGTGGGTTCACTCATGTACTTGGTGAACACGCGACCGGATATTTTCTATGCATTTAACCAACTTAGTCAAGCGATGGTTAGGCCTACCAAGCTGTATTGGAAGGAGAAAAATCATGTGTTGAGATACCTCAGGGGCACTTCTCAGTATAGATTATGGTACATACAGATAAAGGGAGTAAATATTCAAGGCTTCACCAATGCAGATTGGGTAGGGAGTCCATCCGACCAGAAGAGCACATCAGGAGCGATCTTCAGTATTGGGTCAGCGACAGTTTCTTGGTACAGCCGGAAACATAGATTGGTTGCACTCAGTTCGGCAGAGGTAGAGTACATGGATATAATTCAGACAACATGTGAGGCCATCTGGATGAGGAAGATCCTGGTTGGATTGTTTGGTTAGCAAATGGATGCAACTATGATTTACTACGATAATCAAAGTTGCATCAAACTCTCTGAAAATCTAGTTTTTCATGATCGGTCCAAACATATTGATATCCGATATCATCATCTCGGAGATTGTGTATTGAGGCGGATCATGTCGTTAGAGTACATTCCCACAGAGGAGTAAGATGTTGACATTTTGAAAAAGGCATTGTCAAGATCTAAATTTGAGTTTCACAGAGACAGGATCAGAGTCCTTGATAATCCCTTTCTTGTTGAGAGGGAGTGTTGAGAAATGGCAACACGAAATTCCAATTTAATTTGTCCTTGAATTAAATTGAGAATTAAAATTGAATTCTATTCTCATAGCAACTTGTAAATAGTTAATTAAGTTTAATTAAATTAATTAGCTTAGGAATTTTGAATTGAAAGTCTTTTTGAAGTCATGTATATGTTCTCCCTAATTTTTAGGGGTCCAGGATGAGTTTAATTGTGATTTGTAATTAGATCACTCAGTTTAATGAGTTATGTTAAATTAAATTAGTTCCAAACTATTTGTGGAACTAATAGAGAGTTAATAGTCAATCGGTGCACTAGTGCATTCACAAGTGTCACTCTAGTTAACTAGAGATTCCCTCATCAGAAACTCATGCATGTCGATTCTGAGAAAGACCCAGTTGATACTAGAGTGCAGGGACAGTGTACTATCAGTTGTGTGATTTACTAAGTTGTAAATATCATGCATATAATCAGAGAAGGACCTATGTTTGGATTGTGCACTTTTGGAAGCATGAATTCCCTTTAAATACAATCTACTCATCCTAGGAATTACACAAGAGATTAGGGGCTTGGAGAGCTGCTAAATGGGCTAAGGATTTGGCTTGAGATAGCTTGTGAGCTAAGAGAGTTGATCATACTCGTGCAGAATTGTTCTAGTGAGAACAAGCTTTGTATCTTCACTCATATTTTTGATATATGCAATACAAATAGTGGGGTTTTGAGCAGTGGCTTTCCCCATATACATATTGTCGTATGTGCCATTGATTTATCTTTCTCTTGTTCTTATTATTTTCATCGATCTATTGTCTTCCATTGGCTAAAGGTAGAAGTAGATTCTTGTCTTTTACTTTAGTGCATTGCATGAGCTTGTGAATCTATAGGAAATTCTACAGAAATTGTTGGGGTGTTTTTTATTTCAAGAGATTCCTTGATGGTGCATAGGGGCTAGAAGGGGGAGGACGAGGACAACAACATTTTGAAATCATCAAAGTTGATAAGGTGTTTGTTATTATGGGAGTACTCAAAAATGGAAGATTTGGAAATTTTATTTTGTTGGGTGTCAGTTATATATGTTCTTTTAGATGAGCTTTAAAGGATCTTCTTGGCTAACCAATGTAGGTTTTTCCGTAGGAGCACAAAATTTATTGGGTTTTATTTTTTATTTTGAGGGCTTCCCTAATGATGCGCTTGGGGTATAAGTGGGATGAAAATATTTTGAAATCAATGAAGTTGATATGATGTTTGTTATTGTGGGAGTACTCAACAAGGGCATATTTGGAAATTCTATTGTGTTGGATGTTAGCTATATGTTGTTTTAGACGAGCTTTAAAGGATCTTCCTAGTTAGCAAACGTAGGTTTTTCCATAGGATCACAAAAACTGATAAACCCAGGACCAAGCAACTAGGGTTTATTAAATTATCTGCGCCCATGGAAAAACATACATTGGGCATCTAAGAAGATCCTTTAAATCTTGTCTAAAAGAACATATAGCTAACATCCAACACAATAGAATTTCCAAATATGTCATTGTTGAGTACTCCCACAATACCAAACACCTTATCAACTTTTATGATTTCAAAATCTTTTCATCCCACTTCTACCCAAGTGCGTCAACAGGGAAGCTCTTAAAATTGAAAAACACCTCAACAATTTCAATCGTGGAAACGACTTCAAATTAAGTCTTCTAGAAACTTGACATTCATTATTTCTCCTTTATTCATTTAAATTCAAACTCCTCATCTTAATCCCCTCTTTTTACCCCTTCTTCCCCCACACACTCTTCATAATCTAAAAAACACCCACTCATTATAATCTAAAATTCCCCCTTATATCTTTATAATGTTAATAACTTTAATCTATTGGCTTTGTTTCCAACATCTCAAAAATATTTGATAGCTAACTTATGCACTTATTATATTCTAACAACATAATCACTCATAACCTTTTTGTTAAAAAATAGCATACCACTTATTATTATCCAATTATCTAAAGAGATTGTGTCAATTAACTTTAGCATTAAGTTCCCTCGGCCCAATATAATAATAATGCTGCATCGCTTAGTTTAATTATTGAACCTTGAAAGGTATGAAATAGTTGGTTTACTACCCATAGTCCATATATTGGCCCATTATGATAAGGCTAAAAAATGAGGATCCATGATAGATGCATCTCAAGATATCAAGAATTGTGAAATCACTAATTCCCTTAGATTTTTGAGTGTTCTTTTTTTTTTCTTTTTCTTTTTTTTTATATATATATAATACAATCTATTTTTAAAATATTTAAAAATATATATATAAATAATACAATTATTATATAATATAATTAATATAGGTTAGGAATCATAGATGTCTCAATCCAAACATTCTCCTCATCCAATATCAATTTATCATTTATCAAGTTTCTATCAAATTATCAATTCTTATCTATATATATATATATATATATATATATATATATATATATATATATGTTTAATATTATATTATTAAACAATTGTAACACATTATGTATAATATTTATCGTTAATACTTATAATATAAAGATAATTATATTTCTAGTAATTTAAATATATCAAGAAATATGTATAATGCCTCAACATTAATATTTATATATTTTATCCTGGATGCGGGTGACAACTCAGGATAATGAAGTGGACGCCAACTGGGTTGGCGTGTGGCGAGATCACATGGCCTCACGCAGGCTGGCACAGTGGTCCAAAAACTGCATTAACAACCACCATAAATGCACCTTGTGTGAGCGCTGCCTCCATTCTGATAACCGCCATCAACCTCGGCTCAAGGCAAAAATGTATTCTCGGGAGAATATCACCTCTGCTCCTGCCTATCCACCCCTGCAACCTCGGCCCCTGCAACGCCTCTACCCTCATGCAGTGACTGCACCCAGCTCCCGCACAACCACAGGGAGACGCTGCAATCTCTTTTGTTGTATTGTTGTTGGCCCGAGCATCCATTTCACCCACAGCCTGGATTGTCATTTTTCCATCCCTTCGGCCCTGGTTGCTCATCCCTCTATTGAATTGTCCGCAAGCTCCATTGTGACACTGCATTCCATTGTGCCCAATTCCGGTCGAAATTCGCATCCACCTGCAGACAGCATGGTGCGACACAGGATGCGCAGCCGTAGGGGTGGGAACCGTGGGAGCCTGAGTCACACCCAATGCTCTCCTGCCTCGGATACCACTTCCTCTCTGGCTGAGCAAATCCCAAGTCGTTATCCTAATACGCGCAGTGGACGAGGTCGTCTCCACTTGGTGGCCTCTGCCTCGCCTCACAGCAGCTTCCCCTCCACTTCTGCCCCATCTCCCAGAGGCACTCCACCCACTCCTCCACTGCATTCCCAGAATGCCCAATTCACCTTCAGATCCGCCCTGAACAAGCCCCTCATCATAGCTACCATAACCATAAGCTTTCACGAGGAAGAGCAGAGCTCTGAGGCACACGCCACCGAGGCTGGTGGAAGCATCATGGCTACTAAGGAGCAAGGTACCAAGGCAATTGAGCGCACCACAGCAGGGTGCAGCCACACCAAAGCCAAACAAGAACTGGCACAGATGAGCATTCAAGGTGCAGGGGAGTGGAGCCAGGAGCAGCAGACCAGACGCGCAGGGAAGGAAGTGAGCGAGGCTCCACAAACAAACTGGGTAATCGACGAATACTGCTGCCTCGTCGAGGAAGAACAACCGCTTTGTAGGCGGGCAACACGGAGACTTCGTTGCTGGCAAGTGGCGACATGGACGAGTATCGATGCTTCATCGTGGAGGAGAACCCTCTGTCACCGCCACATCCCTAGCCTGCCACCTCGCTGCTGTGTGTTAGCCTCTTTGTCTGCCACCTTGCTGCCACTCAGTGTGCCACGCGTCCGCCATATAGTTTGCCACCCAGCATGCCACATGTCTCAGGTTCATTGGGACTCTGTTTTTTAGCTTTCTGTTTTCAATGGGATTTTGGGGAAAAAACCATAAGATTTTCGGATCTTCAGTTGGGTTTTTCATTTTTTGGTCTCATTAGATACAATGATACAAAACTGGATGCTTTGCTGGTTTCCCCTATGTGGGCAACAAGCTAATTTTCTGAACTTTTTTTTATTACGAACTGGTTTCCCTTCTGGGCAGTTCAAATCTAGACTTTTGCTGGTTGATGCTATTCCTATGGCATGGCTAAGTACAGGCTTCGGCCTCAGTGTATGATATCTTTTTTCATCAATAGAATTAGTATAACTTAGAAAAAAAAATATTTATATATTTTAAACATATAAGTTTTTCAATTAAAACAATTAGTTTATGATTTTTTTTAATGATTCCTTTGTCTTTTCCTTACTCCAACCTCAACTTCTTTCCTCTTTCATTCTAAGTCTAATGCTTAAATATGATAATAATCACAATGTTAATATTATATATATGTAATTTTCCCTTTAAAATAAAAAAAAAAAATTATAATATTGTTTTTAGTAATATATTACTAAAGAATTGTAACACATTATGTACAATATTTTCATTATAATATTCATTATTAATACTTGTAATATTATGATAATTATATTTCTAGTATTTTGAATACATCAATGGAATATGTATAATATCTTGACATTAATATTTATCTATCTTAAATGCATAAATTTAATATTTATAATGCCTTAGTATTAATACTTATATATAATTTTTTTAATTAAAGCTATTAATTTATGATTTTTTTAGAAATGATTTTTTTTTCTTACTCCAAAATCAGCATTCTCTCCTTTAAGTCTAAGTTTAATGCTTACCTATAATAATAATCACAAGTTTTACTATAGTAAATTCTTGGAAGGAAAATCAAATGATTAAGAAAATTAAGAAGACTCATAATAATAATGATGTCAATTCACATAATTAATGTTTGTGAATAGAGTCCACAATAAAATTGGAAACATTGACAGATAAGAGAGTTAGATAAACATGATTATGATGGATAGTTATAGTAAATTTCAATTGATTAAAGTGCAATTTTTTAATTTCACATTTTCTTTCATAAAGATGATAACACCTATTATGCATATCAAATTTATTTGGCCTAGTTTGGAGGGTGATTAAAACCATTCCACTTTATCCTGCAACCATCTTTGGATATGTGTCATCAATTCACAATTTAATTCTTGACAAGAAGTTTATTGGGAATCTCAATGTTTATATTCGACTAGTGATGCTAATATAGTTGAAAATCTATATAACTATTAAAAAATTTAAGTGATTATGTTTATAAAAAATAAATTTTTAACTAATTTTTTTTTAAATTGTACTATTTTTTAATTTTTAATTTAAAATGATAATATTTTAATTTTATTTTCATAGTAAAACCTTTTATTTTATAATATTAATACATGCTTAGATGAATATGGTTGAATATCACATAACTCTTTAATTTTTTTAATGGGATTATGTTTTTAAAGGGTAAAATTTAATTAATTTTTTTATTTTTAAATTGTATATTTAAAATAATAATTTTTTCAAAAGAAAATAATATAATTAAAATTTTTATCAATAATTAAGTTTTTTAAATAAATAATATATTTTCTAAAAATCTTATTTTCAAATAATTTTTCATAATTTAAATGTTTTTTTATTTATTTCAATACTCCAAATTAATTCTACAGGTTAATAATCCAAAAACTCCATCAATATAATAGAATTATAATTTTATACTTAAAGTTATGTCGTAGTTGTCAGCTATCATTAAATCAAGCATATAGCCAAGCAATTATAACAACGTAATTGACAACAACACTTTATCAACATTTCGAAACTCATATACAAAGTAATTCACAATAACACTTTATCAAAGTTTTGAAACACATATACAAATGACATGACCTTAGAGATAGCATATATCTCTGAAATATCATGAACACAATAAAGGAAAATGCAGACATATCACGAGATCCTAAGGAGCAAAGGAATTTTGTTGAAAGTTGAAAAGACATGTGGAGGGAATTTCCACGTCTTTGATAAGACAACCTGTAAAATTTATTTGTATATAGAAGTAGTTGGTTCACAGATCATGAAAACTCCAAAATCAACATTCTCTCCTAGCGAAAAAGAGTTATTCAGTGACCTGGAGGAGAAAGATCTCAAGATGCATATCGAGATGGGTGACGACAGGAAGTATAGTGTTACTGGATTGGGCATGATTACTTTTCAGAGGGAGCATGGGGCTCCACTCACCTTGAAGAATGTTATATATGTGTTTGGGTTGAATAAGAACTTGGTATTCGTTCCCATGCTTGAGAATAGAGGCTATGATGTGATCTTCTCGATAGGAAAGTCATTCCTTCAAAACATAGTCACGGGTCAAGTAAATACGATAGGGATTCGAGCGAAGAATCCCTATAAGCTCGAGGTAGATGAGTGTGTTGCTTTCAGCACAAAAGTAGAAAGGGTTCAGAGTCGATACGTTGGTGAGTTGTGGCACAAGCAATTGGGCTACTTGCATCATCGGGCTTTGAAGATATTGCAGTAGATCTCTACTGGTCTTCCCAAAGGTACGCTTGAGAAAGTTGATACATGCGAGGGGTGTACTTTGGGAAAATACACCAAGTCTTCCTTTCATGACAGAGACAGTCGAGCAGAGGCTATTCTAGAGCGAGTCCATTTAGAATGTGTGTGGACCATTCTCGATAGCATCCACGGCTAAACACATGTCTTATGTTATATTTGTTGATGACTTTTCTCGAAAATGTTGGATATTTTTCCTGCAGAAAAAGGATCAAACTTTCACAAAGTTTGTGAGTTTAAAGCATTGGTGGAGAAAGAGTTGGGCAAGAAGGTTAAATCTCTATGGAGTGATAACGGTGGTGAGTATGCCTTAAATGAGTTCAAGAAATTTTGTGCAGTGGAAGGGATTAAATGGGAGTTGACAACATCCCATAACCCTCAACAGAATGGGGTGACCGAGAGGAAGAACAGAAGCATAGTAGGGGCAGCGAGGGCAATGTTGCATGATCAGGGCCTACCACTACACTTGTGGGCATAGGCATGCAACACAATAGTTTATGTTCAGAATTGTAGCCCACATCAGATACTTGAGATGAAGACACCAAAGGAGGCTTATTTCGATAAGAGGCTAGATGTTGGTCACTTCAGGATTTTTGGGTCATCGGTATATTGCCATGTCACCAAAGATGCGCAGAAGAATCTTGAGATGACAACAAAGTTGGGGATATTTGTGGGGTACACTAATACACCTCACAACAATTGGGTGTACTTGCTGACCAACAAGATGATAGTGGTTCGCAGGGATGTCAGATTCGAAGAGGAGAAGGCCATGCGAGTTTTCCTTGAGAGGGAGCTTGAGCTACATGTGGATGAGGAGCTTTTAGCTCCTAAGGTTGAGGAGCCTTAGATTGATGTGGAGCAGCCACATGCAGAGGAATTGGGAGTGGAGACATCCACTCAGGCAGAGTCTTCCAGAGAGGGAAGAAAGAACACCAGAGAGGCTAATAGATTGTTAGATGATGCATGAGAGAATGTGGGAGCACCCACTTCTCAGTGCAAGCAGAGGAGGTCACCTGAGAGGTACACTAGATACATGTCTCTTATGGGCGAATGTGTTGTGACGGAGTCATCTTCCTTTAAGGAAGCAGTGTAGTAGCCAGTTTGGGTTGATGCCATGGTGGAGGAGTATGAGTGCATAGTTCATAACAGTGTTTGGGATGTGCTCCCGTGACTGGAGGACAAGTCAGTGGTGAGCTCCCGTTGGCTTGACAAGGTAAAACAAACTATAGATGGTAGTGTGGAGAAGCATAAGGCTAGATTTTTGGCCCATGGCTTTTCACAAGTAGAGGGGATTGACTATGATGAGACCCTTACTCATGTTGCAAGGTACTCATCGATCAAATATATATTGGCACTATCAGCACAGATGGGTTGGAAGATACATCAGATGGAGGTAAAGACATCCTTCCTTAATGGCATGATTGAGGAAGAGGTGTACATAGAGCAGCTTGAAGGTTTTAAGACTTTTGACCATGAGTTGCATGTGTGCCGGCTCAAGAGAGTGTTGTATGGGCTAAAGAAAGAACCCTGTGCTTGGCACAACAGGATAAATATCTACTTCACCGGGTTGGACTTCATGAAGAGTGAAGCTGATGCGAACCTGTACCACATAGTGGTGGAAGGTAAGATGTTTATCATCGTACTTTATGTTGATGATCTCATACTGACAGTTGATGATCAGCTAATCAAATCTTATAAGGAGGACCTTGCAAGATAGTTTGAGATGAAGGACATGGGGCTCATGCATTACTTTCTTGGATGGAGGTATGGCAGGGAGATGGGGAGTTGTTTGTGTCTCAAAGAAAGTGTGCCAACGAGATACTTAGGAGATTTCGCATGGAGAGTAGAAAACTCATGGAGACTCCTCTAGTAGGTAACTGGAGGAAGGAGGATACTACTTCAGGGGAAGTAGTGGAAGGTATTGTTTATAGGCAGCTTGTGGGTTCACTCATGTACTTGGTGAACACATGACTGGATATTTTCTATGCATTTAACCAACTTAGTCAAGCGATGATTAGGCCTACCAAGTTGTATTGGAAGGCGAAAAATCATGTGTTGAGATACCTCAGGGGCACTTCTCAGTATAGATTATGGTACATACATGTTGGGCACGAGATCCGCCAAGGGAAGTTTTGGGGCTAAAAGCCTAGATTTTGGTCAAAAGATGTAAATCCAATGTAAAGACTCCACATTTTGTGGGTGCGGAGCGCGAAGTTTGTACATGAGTCATAGGGTTGTCCGCCATTAATTTTGTAATGTAATGTCGGCTTTAGAGATCTACCCATGGTCCGCGAACCATGGGAGTGTATAAATAGAGCGAGGTTCTAAGTTGTAAGAAGTAAGTAATAGAAAGAGAATGAGGAAGAATTGAGTCTTGTCTAAGTGTAGAGTCGAGTCTTTGGGTCGTAGAGTAGGAGAAGGCTCTACAGCTAAGTGCACAGAGGCCTAGTAGTCTGTAGCTGAGTGCGCGGACCCCTAGAGCTGAGTGTGCAGGGAAGGTTGAGTCTGTAATCGATTGAAGCATTAATAAAGAGAATTTTTATACCATTCCTGTGTATTTATTTACTGTTTTCTGCATTGAATGTATTGGGTATAAATTAAATTTTTGTTGTTTATATGATGCGCGAACATACATGATTGTGTTGATTAAGTAAATATGAGATAAAGTATATGTTTACGCGAAGTTAACTAACATATGTAAGAGGGTAAGTAAGATATGCAGTGTAATTTGGCGAAATAGCATAGATCGCTGTCATAGCAATGCAAAATCACCTCAGCCCCTGGTGAGGGTTGTGCAAAGGCGGTTATAACAGATCGCAAAGGTATCGCCGGTCAGGATAGTGCGAAAAGTGACCTACATGAAGGTATTCACAGTTGGACTAAGTTGACCCCTCAGACATCTCCAGGGTGCGGAAACTTGGTTCAAGCATCCCCCCATACTGCTTTGGGTGAGACTTCAGTCCGTGCGCTGCAGGCTGATGCCGAAAGGGCCAGTAGTGTAGGGTTTTGTTTGCCTAATTAACTCTGAACTTGGGTCAGGCCCCATCAAGACAACAAATGGTTTCGTTCCCGGGACCAGAATTTGCATAGAGATGTCTAATGTCATATCATTGGAATCCAACTAAGAAGGAAATTGAAGGTTGGTTGGATAGGAGGATTCACAAGTTCGCGGCGCAGGAGAACAGGAATCTGCAACTGACAAAAGAAGAGTGGTTAGATTGCTACCTATACACAGAAATCCACAAGATCTTTTTTGCATCTTTCCCTACTGAGTTGTACGAGTGGATTGCAAAGCTAGTAGATAGCCAAGGAAGGTGGAAGCTCGACGGTCCTACTGTGTGGACCCTAGAGTTGGTGCGCAGATTGGAAGCATTGGAGGAAAAGATCGCACGTGTTGTTGATCACTGGCTCGATCGGATTATAGGAGGATTCATTACTGAGTTCACGGTAGATACTTCAGTCAGCTATAGCGAGGCAGAGCGACATTTTCTCAAAGGACCGCGAGGTAAGTACATAAAGTCTCTAAATACTTGGATTAAAATGCTATTGTGTGAAAAGAGGGTTATGCAATTACCTTGATGTTCGGTGCTACGCGAAGCAGAAAAACCTATAGAAACAAAGGAAGTAAGGGACCAAAGAATAGCCCTTTGATTTCACCTCCGTGAGGGGACGAGGAAGAGCTCGCGAAGGTCTCTCCGCGAAGTGCAATCCATTTGATAAGACAGAGGATTCCGCGCATACCACCCCCACCCACACCACCACCAGCTTCACCACCTTCACCTCCATCTTCACCCGTCCCACCTTTGCCACCATCGCGAGTCAATATGGCAAGCATGATAAAGTTGCATGTGTTCAAGGGAGTAGGAAATGAGGATCCAGACCAGTTTTGGTTCGTGATAAGAGCCGTATGGGAAGCACAGGGAGTTACATATGATAATATAAAGAAAGCGACGCTGGTCAACGCTCTGCAAGATCGTGCGCTGACCTGGTATATTAAGCATTCTAATGACAATCCGAATGCAGGAATCGCGGATATCCAAATTGAGCAAAATAAGGAATTTAGCAGGCCGAAGTCAGAGGCGCATTCGATCATTGGGTTTAAATAAATCACGATGCTACCAGGCAAAATTCCTTAGGAGTTGGATCAGAGGTTGAAGTGTATGATTCATGAAGCTAATATGAATCTGATGGATGGACAACATCGTGAATGGTTTGTAGCATCACTAATGCTACATTTAAGGAGCGCGTTGTCGCAGCAGAAGTTAACAACTCAGGCAGAGTCCTTAGAGATCATGATGAGGCTGCATGAGACCCCGATGCATGATCCTAACTTGGGAGTTCAGTAGATCCACACGCAGTTGAAAAACTTATGCCTTGAGATGGAGAGTCTAAAACAGGACAGGACAGCTCACCCGGAAGTGCGCAAAGAGGTGTGGTGCATAAAATGCAAGGGTTAGGGTCATGATAAGTACCATTGCCTAATGTTCGAAAATTACCTCGCGGGATGAGGACCAATGCCATTAAGATTGAAGGCACAAGCAGGACCTAGTGCAGCGCCTGCTTTGTCATGTACGATTTTTCAAATAGGAGGAAAACACGCTACGGACAACTGCCATTTGTTACAGAAGTATACACAAAATTCGCAGAAATTGTTCTATAACTTTTGTAGGTTAGTGAGACACGATGAGCACACTTGTAGAAGCTATGAGTTAATGATGGATAGAACTCCCACCTACATAGTTCAAGCCGAAAAGCGGCCCCTAGACCAGAACGCAGGAGTGGCACAAACAGGATTTCAGGGGTGCAGATGAGACCGAGGTGGAGGAGGACTTGGAAGAGGTAGCGGACAGCTGATATGCTACAATTGCGGAGAGCCAGGACATTATGCCCGTGATTGTACGGAATCAATGCATTCATCATGTCTGTATTGTACTTTGTTCGATCATGAGACGGAAGATTGTCCTATGCTGATAGTTAGGATACGTGACAAAGGAGTGCTACCGCCTCCCCCGACTCAGAACCTGCAGATGATGAGGTCTGAGCCGCGCAAGGAAGATCCAAATGTGAACATTGTGCTCCGAAGTGGAATCGCGACTGGAGATGATAAAGGAAAACAACCTAAAGATAGTACTTGGGTTCGCAAAGCTCCAATGAAAAAAGCGGAGTTTGATTTGGAGCGCGTTAAGGAAACCTTCATGGAAGCTAAGAAGAGCTTCGCTGATGCCTCCACTTCAGAAAGCAAAGATAGACCAGAGCCGAAGATGGACCCATATATTCTTACAATGTTCTTGGAAACATACATGAAGCTACTGCACGATAGTAAAGCTATAAAAGGATTACAGGAACTCATTAACAAATGCGTTGGGACCGTGCTGGGAGAACTGCGCGTAGTCCGGAAGATTGGAAAGCGTAAGAAGGACAGGAAGAGAAATGAGTTTAACCGCGCAAATTGGAGAATATGAGGTGGACCAAGTAATTCTGGATTTAGGATCAGATGCGATTGTTCTGCTGAAGCAGACATGGGAGCGCATGGGGAGGCCTACATGTGTAATGGTCTCTTATTCAGCTGCGAATGGCGAACTAGTAGAAAATAATAACCATGGCACGATTGCGGGGAATCCTTGTGGATATTGAGGGAGCGAGCATGCTAGCAGACTTTGAAGTAATAGAGATTGTTAACGACAACAATCCCTACTCCGCGCTCTTAGGAATTGATTGGGCCACTGACATGAACGGGGTGATTAATCTAATGAAGTGCAAGATGATTTTTGAAAAGAAGTCACTATGCATAGTTATACCTTGGGACCCTGTTGAAGGATCGCGCTATACAGAGCCAATGCATGGCTATGAAAGTGACGATGATTTGGACTGCATCTATAAGATAACAACATGAAACCAAGATTGGGTAAATCCCATTGCAGACGGACAAATCTCAAGGGAGCACAAAAGCTCATGTACCTCAGATTCTGATGAGGAGATAGAGAAATAGCAAAACCAGTTACACGAGGTAACCACGTTGAACTGTAATATGATGACAAGATTGCTATGCTGCGTATCAACGGAAGTGAGGGATCTACCTACTTATGATGGGTTAAGTGAGGTAGATACTTTCCTAGATAAGTTTGAAAGGGAGGTGCCGGAAAATCAACGTTTCCAGGCCTTGAATTGGGTATTGCGTGCTACGCCCGCAAGGTGGTGGGGTACACACAAAGGGAGCTTTGAGGACTGGCACGAATGCAAGAGAATGATGTGCATGCAGTTTAGGAAGCCTAGAGTGTGATTGACAGATAACTACAATGGGCAGGATAATCCGCACGCACTTCTAGCCATGTGGATGCCGACATATGGAAAACAACCTACACGGATGCGCATGAACTCCGCACTGAGAGGTATGGTCAATAAGCGTGTGTTGGGGGGGAAAATGTGTAGATCTCTCTTAAGGTTGAATAGACAATACGTGGGAAGAATAATCGCGCAGAAGGTTATCCACGCGGAAGCATTTGATAAGGTGTGCAATGCATTGAACAAGTTATGCAACGCGCAGCGAAGTGGTTGGGACCTGCGCGTACTCGGACAGACGCCTTTTTAGTTGGTTGATAGAGTAGAGGCCGTAATACCTATGGAATCTATCTTGTCTAGTCCGCGCATAGTGGTGCTCGCAAAAGAAATGGACCGCGAAGCCCTAGAAGAAAGGCTCGCGCCATTGGAAGAGCTTGAAGACAAATGATTGGGACTCAATGAGGAGATCCAGCAGGGTGATCTTAGGCTCCAAGAAGTCATGAATGAAAGAGTTCAGTTGAAGGAGAAAAGCGTCATGGCAAAAGCAGAATTCAAGAATCTTGAGGAAGGAATAAAGAAGGACTTTCTTGATTAAGCGACCGTAGTGATAAAGCAGGAGGAGTTCGATTACATTGACAGACTTGGGGACCATTGCCAAGAGTTTCTAAGTTTGTTGCACAGGATGGGACCGTATGTTATTAAGGAAATCGCAGAGGGCTACGCGGTACCGTTGGAGAAGTTAAATAGCGAACTCTTTCGAGGGAAAGTAAATGGCAGTCATGTGAAGCTCTACACAGGTGGCCCGGCCAGCTGACTAGCCGATAGAAGCACAGTCTTAGCGCTCCAGGTAGCTGGAAGGAGGCGCGGGACTATAAACAGGTTCAGGGACGCAGTTCAGCTACAGTAGCCTCTGAATAGCGCGTCTAGGAGGTACAACAGACCACTTCTCAGTGCGTTGTCGATCTTGCAGCAGTCCAGGTAGAGTTGGGAGGTCTCCGCGCGAAGATCTCCGCACCGACAGAGTGACTCGAGGGTGAGTCACGATGTTTGTGTTGGGGGCTTGTTGGGCACGAGATCCCCCAAGGGAATTTTTGGGGCTAAAAGCCCATATTTTGGTCAAAAGATGTAAATCTGATGTAAAGACTCCGCCTTTTGTGGGCGCGGAGCGCGAAGTTTCTACATGATTCATAGGGTTGTCCACCCTTAATTTTGTAATGTAATATCAACTTTAGAGATCTACCCATGGTCTGCGGACCATGGGAGTGTATAAATAGAGCAAGGCTCTAAGGTGTAAGAAGAAGTAAGTAATATAAAGAGAATGAGGGAGACTTGAGTCTTGTCTAAGTGTAGAGTCGAGTCTTTGGGTTGTAGAGTAGGAGAAGGCTCTGTAGCTAAGTGCGCAGAGGCCTAGTAGTTCGCAGCTGAGTGCACGAACCCCTGCAGCTGAGTGCACAGGGCATGTTGAGTTTGTAACCGATTGAAGCATTAATAAAGAGAAGTT
This sequence comes from Pinus tabuliformis, assembly GCA_031772625.1. Taxonomy (NCBI): domain Eukaryota; kingdom Viridiplantae; phylum Streptophyta; class Pinopsida; order Pinales; family Pinaceae; genus Pinus; species Pinus tabuliformis. The sequence goes on along the minus strand of CM062804.1, from coordinate 444,473,086 downwards.
TTATACCATTCCTGTGTATTTATTTATTGTTTTCTGCATTGAATGTATTGGGTATAAATTACATTTTTGTTGTTTATATGATGCGCAAACATATATGATTGTGTTGATTAAGTAAATATGAGATAAAGTATTTGTTTATGCAAAGTTAACTAACATCTGTAGGAGGGTAAGTAAGATACATAGTGTAATTTGGGGAAATAGCGCAGATCGTTGCCATAGCAATGTGAAAGCACCTCAGTGCCTGGTGAGGGCTGCACGAAGGCGGTTATAATAGATCGCGAAGGTATCACCGGTCAGGAAGTGACCTATGCGAAGGTATTCACCGTTGGACTAAATCTACCCCTCAGACATCTCCAGGGTGCATAAACTTGGTTCCAGCATCCCCCCATACTGCTTTGGGTGAGACTTCAACCCGCGCACCACGGGATGATGCCGAAAGGGCCAGTAGTGTAGGGATTTGTTTACCTAATTAACTCCGAACTTGGGTCAGGTCCCATCAAGCCAACAATGAAGGCAAAGGGAGTAAATATTCAAGGCTTCACTGATGTAGATTACGCAGGGAGTCCATCCGACCGGAAGAGCACATCAAGAGGGATCTTCAGTATTGGGTCAGCGACAGTTTCTTGGTACAACAAGAAACATAGATCGGTTGCACTCAGTTCGGCAGAGGCAGAGTACATGTTTGTGATTCAGGTAGCATGTGAGGCCATATGGATGAGGAAGATATTGGTTGGCTTGTTTGTTCAGTGGAAGGATCCAACTGTGATTTACTACGATAATTAGAGTTGCATCAAACTCTCTGAAAATCTATTTTTTCATGACCAGTCCAAGCATATTGATATCTGATATCATCATCTCAGAGATTGTGTATTGAGGCGGATCATGTTGTTAGAGTGCATTCCCACAGAGGAGTAAGATGCTGACATTTTGAAAAAGGCATTGTCAAGATCTAAATTTGAGTTTCACAAAGACAGGATCAGAGTAGTTGATAATCCCTGTCTTGTTGAGAGGGAGTGTTGAGAAATGGCAACACGAAATTCCAATTTAATTTTTCCTTGAATTAAACTGAGAATTGAAATCGAATTCTATTCTCATAGCAACTTGTAAATAGTTAATTAAGTTTAATTAACTTAATTAGCTTAGGAATTTTGAGTTGAAAGTCTTTCTGAAGTCATGTATATGTTCTCCCTAAGTTTTAGGGGTCGAGGATGAGTTTAATTGTGAGTTGTAATTAGATCACTCAGTTTACTGAGTTATGTTAAGTTAAATTAGTTCCAAACTATTTGTGGAACTAATAGAGAGTTAATAGTCAGTTGGTGCACCAGTGCATCCACAAGTGTCACTCTAGTTAACTAAATATTCCCTCATCAGAAACTCATGCATGTCGATTCTGAGAAAGGCCCAGTTGATACTAGAGTGCAAGGACAATGTACTATCAATTGTGTGATTTACTAAGTTGTAAATATCATGCATGCAATTAGAGAAGGACCTATGTTTGGATTATGCAGTTTTGGAAGCATGAATTCCCTTTAAATACGGTCTACTCATCCTAGGAATTACGCAAGAGATTAGGGGCTTGGAGAGCTGCTAAATAGGCTAAGGATTTGCGTTCAGATAGCTTGTGAGCTGAGAGAGTTGAGCATACTTGTGCGGAATTGTTCTAGTGAGAACAAGCTTTGTATCTTCACTCATATTTATGATATATGCAATACATATAGTGGGTTTCTGAGCAGTGGCTTTCCCGAGATACATCTTATGTTATGTGTCATTGATTTATCTTTCTCTTGTTCTTATTGTTTTCATCGATCTATTGTCTTCCGCTGGTTGAAGGTAGAAGTAGATTCTTGTCTTTTACTTTAATACATTGCAGGAGCTTGTGAATCTACAGGAAATTCTACACAAATTGTTGGGGCGTTCTTTTATTTCAAGAGATTCCTTAATGATGCATAGGGGCTAGAAGGGGGAGGACGAGGACAACAACATTTTGAAATCATCAAAGTTGATAAGGTGTTTGTTATTGTGGGAGTACTAAAAAATGGAAGATTTGGAAATTTTATTTTGTTGGGTGTCAGCTATATATGTTATTTTAGACGAGCTTTAAAGGATCTTCTTGGTTGGCCAATGTAGGTTTTTCTGTAGGAGCACAAAATTTATTGGGGTGTTTTTTTATTTTGAGGGCTTCCCTAATGATGCGCTTGGGGTAGAAGTGGGATGAAAATATTTTGAAATCAATGAAGTTGATATGATGTTTGCTATTGTGGGAGTACTCAACAAGGGCATATTTGGAAATTCTATTGTGTTGGATGTTAGCTATATGTTCTTTTAGACGAGCTTTAAAGGATCTTGCTAGTTAGAAAACGTAGGTTTTTCCGTAGGAGCACATAAATTGATAAACCTCGGGACCAAGCAACTGGGGTTTATTAAATTATATGCTCCCACAGAAAAACCTACATTGGGCATCTAAGAAGATCCTTTAAATCTTGTCTAAAAGAACATATAGCTAACATCCAACACAATAGAATTTCCAAATATGTCATTGTTGAGTACTCCCACAATACCAAACACCTTATCAACTTTTATGATTTCAAAATCTTTTCGTCCCACTTCTACCCAAGCGCATCAACAGAGAATCTCTTGAAATTGAAAAACACCCCAACAATTTCAATCATGAAAACGACTTCAAATTAAGTCTTCTAGAAACCTGTCATTCATTATTTCTCCTTTATTCATTTCAATTCAAACTCCTCATCTTAATCCCCTCTTTTTACCCCTTCTTCCCCCACACACTCTTCATAATCTAAAAAACACCAACTCATTATAATCTAAAATTCCCCCTTATATCTTTATAATGTTAATAACCTTTAATCTATTGGCTTTGTGTCCAACATCTCAAAAATATTTGATTGCTAACTTATACACTTATTATATTCTAACAACATAACCACTCATAACCTTTTCGTTAAAAAATAACATACCACTTATTATTATCCAATTATTTAAAGAGATTGTGTCAATTAACTTTAGCATTAAGTTCCCTCAGCCCAATATTATAATAATGTCGCATAGCTAGCCTCCTTGTCGCTTAGTTTAATTATTGAACCTTGAAATGTATGAAATAGTTGGTTTAGTACCCATAGTCCATATATTGGCCTATTATGATAAGGCTAAAAAATTAGGATCCATGATAGATGCATCTCAAGTTATCAAGAATTGTGAAATTACTAATTCCCTTATATTTTTGAGAAAAAAATTTAATTTTTTATAATATAATCTATTTTTAAATATTTAGAAAAAAAAAATAATATATATATATATATATATATATATATATATAATACAATTATAATATGATATAATTAATATAGGTTAGGAATCATAGATGTCTCAATCCAAACATGCACCTCACCCAATATCAATATCAATTTATCAATTATCAAGTTGATATTAAATTATCAATTCTCTTAAATAATTAAAAAAAAATTGAAAAAAATATTATTACATTTTTATAATATGATATATATAATATATATATATATATATATATATATATATATATATATATATAACACTTATTATGTCATATTATCTTTAATATTAGATTTGACTTAATTATAATATTTTATTAATAATTATAATATTAATATCATTAAATTATTCATTAATTATATTAATATTGATATTATAATAATAATAATTTTGTATTAATACCATTGTTAGTTATAGTATATATATATATATATTTAAATGGTAGTGTGTTGATTAGTATAAAACTAACGTGAGATGCAAGAATCTTGGTTAATTTTAGTTAAATGCCTATTTAATGTTAATAATCACATGTCTAATTTAAATGCCTATTATATATATCTAATTTTCCCTTTCAAATTAATAAGAAATTATAATATTGTTTTTATTATTATATTATTAAACAATTGTAACACATAATGTATAATATTTTCATTATAATAAATATTATGATAATTATATTTCTAGTACTTTAAATACATCAATGAAATACTTATAATATCTTGACATTAATATTTATACACCCCATAAATTTAATATTTATAAGCCTAAGTTAGTATTAATATTTATATATAATTTTTTTAATTAAAATTATTAATTTATCACTTTTTTAAAAATGAATCTCTTTTTTCTTTTTTTCTTACTCCAAAATCAACATTCTCTCCTATAATAATAATCACAAGTTTTACTATAGTAAATTCCTGGACCGAAAATCAAATGATTAAGAAAATTAAGAAGACTCATAATAATAATGATGTCAATTCACATAATTAATGTTTGTGAATAGAGTCCACAATAAAATTGGAAAGATGGGCAGATAAGAGAGTTAGATAAACATGATCGTGATGGATAGCTATAGTAAATTTCAATTGATTAAAGTGCAATTTTTTAATTTCACATTTTCCTTCGTAAAGATGATAACACCTATTATGCATATCAAATTTATTTGGCCTAGTTTGGAGGGTGATTAAAACCATTCCACTTTATCCTGAAACCATCTTTGGATATGTGTCATCAATTCACAATTTAATTCTTGACAAAAAGTTTATTGGGAATCTCAATATTCGACTAGTGATGCTAATTTTTAAAGTGTAATTTACGGGGTTGTTGCCTGTGGTACCTACAACTCTATAACTTTGTCAGAATTGCATTGTGAGGATTGTAATGATTACAAAATAAAACCAAAGCTATTTCAACCAATGAAATCAATGAAAATTGAAATAAAAATAATTTCAAAAAAATAAATTATAATGTAAACATTGGAAGGTGCATTTTAATTTTTTTCAAACAAGCAACTAATCTACAATCAACCCATTGTGTTAAACCCTGAGCCACAGAGATAATAACAATACATTTCCTAATATTATCTTGTAATAATATTAAATTAAAAATGATTAATCGAACATTATTAAATATTACATAACTCAATATTATTAAATCTCTTTTATAATAATAATATTAATACATTAATCTATTATTAATAGCAAATATTAAATTATAATTCAAATACAATATTTTTAACATGCCATTTTACTTATTTAGTTATTAATAATATTGATTTTAATAACATTTTTTTATTAATAAAAAAAATTTATTTGTTGATTGATCTATAAGAAAGTTTGAAATTTAAATCTCAAAGAGCATAACACTTCATTATCAAAGTGATTACCAATTGAGCTACCCTATTGGCTATTATTAATAAAATCACTTTAACAATATTTTTATCTAATAATATTTATTATTAATTCTTACTTTTACTTTAATAATATTAAATAACATAATATTATCAATACAATTCTAATAATAACAAATTTCTTATTATTATAATAATCACTGTCATTACTTATTAATAAAAACCTATTATATAATAAAAATATAACTTTGGAATATTTAATAATAATATTAAAATATTAACTATAATTGTGCCCCATTTTATTAAAATATGAAAACATGATAAATACATTATAAAAAAAAAATAGCATTATTTATCTTATATTACGTAACCAATAATTCTATAATAGTATTATAACTCTAACATTATTATTGGTATTATTAATATGAGCCTAGATCCATCTTAATTTGGGATCTACCTAGAGTTGAGAGTGATCCAATCTCTTTTCACTTTAAAATAGACTTGCACATTAAGAGATTTGATCCCTCTTTGCATTTGGTAGTTTTACAATGAAGATGGATTTAGGATGGTTTAATTATTAATAATTATAATTATAATAATTAATTTTATAGTTTATTTTTATTTTGACCTAGTCAAAATGTTAAAGAGGACATTACAACGATTTTACCAAACTTACACTTCTAAGTGAAATTAAAAAATGCAATTTAAAAAATGAAAAAAATAATTGGATCTATAATTATACAATAAAATTTGTGTTACTTAAGGTTATCCTTGGTAGTTGGGAGGAATAATTGGTATCCTCCCCACCCAAATTTATTTCTCACAAATTACATAATATAGATTTATTGAATATATATTTCTCATGTGCAATATATAGATATTTAATTATCAAATAATAATAATAATAAAATTTGAATATATATATATATATATATATATATATATATATATATATATATATATATATAAAGATTTAAAATTATCATATTTCAATATTTAATTTTAAAAAAAATCATAAAAATTGTTGTTAGCTAAAATTTATAAAATTGTTTTGAAATACAAATCTTTCATTTTAGACAAAAAAAAAAAAAAAAAAAGTCAAACTCTCTTCTTTTACATATTGTCTTTTTACACTATGTAGTATACTAAATACTTTATCTCCATAAAAATAAAAATTACTTGGTAAATATTATAACAATTATAGTACTTTGTAAATTATCATATTATACTATTTAAATCTATTAATATAGATAGATATAAAAAGATGGTTATGCATTAAGATTTATGTTAAAAAAATAAATAAAAAAAATCAAACTCTCTTTCTTTTCCATAAGGGCTTGTAGTGTACTAAATGCTTTATTTCCCAAGTATAAAAAATACTATTAAATAAGGGATTTCCCATATTAATCTATTTTTAATATTTTATATTAATTTGTCAAAGGAAATTTCAAGATTAATATTTTTTTTAATTAAATATATAAAAAAAAAAAATGTAATTTATCGACTTTGGAAATCCGTGATCACTAAGTCTATGAAATATTTTACATACTGTTATAAATTGTAATTCCGTTCAACCAAAAGTTCACTATCCTGTGTGGCACAATCTCTTACAAATTTTCACAAAATATTGCAAACAAAATTGACAAAGTGCAAAAAAATGGAGCATCATGCCAACAACATCATCGAATTAAACCCTAATTTCTAATTTTATTCAAATAAACCGAATTGGGTGGCACATGAAGTAATGATGGTTGCTACTGTAATTTTGGACATTTTAACGATTACAAAGTATACATCTACTTCATCTTCTTAATTTTCTCAAGGCATGTCATATGCAAAGCTCCTGCGGCTTAATTTTCTCAAGGCATGTCATATGCAAAGCTCCTGCTACTGTCTCAACACATACATAATAATGATGAACAAAACAACAATATAATGCAAATCAAGAGAAAAAAATAATTGCATGTCAGAGAAATCTTCATGGATAAACCAATTTGATCAATGACTTGAACCTTACAAAAAATCATAATCAACACACTACCATTTAGCTCAGAATGTCTTAAAAAACCGAAGTTGGAACACAGAAAAAACACAAGGAATACAAAGAAAAAGAGTTATCTGATATTCCAACAAACTCAGGGAGCACATCAGACAAATTCAAACAGTGATGGACTGATAAATTGTATGTTGTATATTTATTTATACATTCATTTTTTATTGGTTGAAAGTGGACATTTAATTGTGTTTGTTTTCTTTTTTCTCTATATATATTTTTCTATGTATATCTCCACCATATGGCTAGAGCCAACATTCAAAAAATGCTTACATACTTACTTTACATGACATCTAACACTTAGAAATCTCACTTATATTGGGTTGTAAAAATTTTCTGGATAAAATTATTTTAATATTACTTATTACAATATATATTTAGTTTACTATCAAATTGATATTAATAATTATAATCTATAATAACTATAATTATATGTTAGATTTTAAACTTTTGTGGCCTTTTTTTGGAAAAAGATAGTTCAAATTATCCACAATATTATATAAATCTTATCAATCTTTAGAATCCCAAAGGGGTGCATCCTTTGAACAGAAAGTGAGTGATAGAAGGAAGAGTCAAACTGCCAAAGAGAAGATGAATAAATAATGGATAAACTAAATTATTTAAATAATTTTGTTCATTCATTATTTATTCATCTTCTCTTTGTTTCAATCACTCACTTTCTGTCCTGAATTTGGATTCAAAAAGTCTAAAGATTTATATAATATTGTGGATAATTCAAACTATCCTTTTCCAAAACTATAATTATAATTTATTATTTAATCCATATAATTTGTTATATTATTAGTCTAATAATAATTTTAATAATAACGATTATTATTAGAAAAGTAACAAAATCAAGCTTATAAGTTGATTATTAGTTGAACATTGAATTTATAATTTACCAACCTAGATCCATCTTAACACCCGATCTATCAAGCGTCAAGAGGGATCAAATCTCTCGAGGTGCCGTCATATAAAATTTGTTGAACATCTAATTATTTTGATCATTTTAAATATGTTAAATATGTCTAAGATTAATTTGGTCAATTTAATTTAAAATTTGTTTGGTTACCTCTTGTTGAGATGAGAGAGACTGTTAGTAACTTGAATGATGAAAATGATGAAATACAAATTTTGAGTGCAAAGTGTCAATGTAACAATTTTGATAGATAGAAAATGTGAATATTAAGAATATAGTCAATTACAAACAATCTTTATTGCAATCAATCTGAAACTATTATCTTCTAATGTTCCTATTGTCACACCTCAATCTGAAACTATTTCTTCTAGTGTTTCTATTGTCACACCTATTATTTTTTCCATTTTCTCATATTGATCATATGAAAAGAGTAGTTGGAATCATAGACCATTCAAATATTTAACTCGAGCTACTGTAGTAAACAACATACCTTGTCTCTGTTGCTCTCCAATATTAATAGTAGTTTTCTCCAAAGTCAATCATTGTGACTTATGGAGTGTTAAACCCCAAATAATTTTCAATGGTAGTTATTTTCTATTACTGCGTTTGAATGCAAAGTAATTAACAATGTTGAATGATGGAAAATGAGAATAATAAGAATGTACCCAATTATAAATAGTTTATAGTTTCAAGAAGCAAACATTTGGGGTAAGCAAACATTTTATTTAGGATGAAAATTCAAGTATTGTATTTATGGTTGAATAATTTTTATGTGCTTACATTGAGAGAGTGTGTGTGTGTTTTGGGGGTGAGAAGGAGAGACAAGGGGAGATAGAGATATAGATGGGGTGGGGAGAGGGAAGAAGAGAGAGGCAAAGACAGGGAGGGAGGAAGATATATATATATGGAGAGAGAAATGTTAAAGAGGGGGAGGGGAAGGGGAGGGATGGAGAGAGAGATAGATAGATATAGAGAGAGTGTGTGTATGTTTAGGGGTTGAGATAAAGAGATAGAGAAGGAGAGACAATGGGAGATAGAGATATAGATGGAGGAGGTAAATATGTGCTTACACTGAAATCAATGCACACTATTAATCTAATTACTTTGAAATTAATGTACATCATACATCTTGTTGCATCAAATAAGAAATCAACATATACATTAAAATAAATGCATCTCGTGCAAATAATCAAATACGATTAGAAATCAAGATCTATACTAAAATCAATGCATCTAGTGCAAGAAATCAAATAGGATTAGAAATCAATATCAACATTGAAACCAATGCATCTAATGCAAGAAACCAAATATAAGTAGAAATCAACATCTACCATGAAATCAATGCATCTAATGTAAGATATTAAATATGATTAGAAATCAACATCTACATTGAAATCAATGCATCTAGTGCAAGCCATTAAACAAGATGAGAAATCAATATCTACACTGAAACCAATGCATCTTGTGCAAGCAATCAAATAGGAGTAGAAATCAATATCTACACTGAAACCAATGCAGCTAATGCAAGCAATCAAATATGAATAGAAATCAATAGCTACGCTGAAATCAATGCATATAGTGTAAGGTATTAAATATGATTAGAAATCGACATCTACCTTGAAATCAATGCACCTAGTGCAAACAATCAAATAGGATTAGAAATCAATATCTACACTGAAACTAATGCATCCTGTGCAAGCGATCAAATAGGAGTAGAAATCAATATCGACATTGAAATCAATGCATCTAGTGTAAGGTATTAAATAGAATTATAAATTGACATTTACATTGAAATCAGTGCATATAGTGCATGTGATCAAATAAGATTAGAAATCAACAACTACATTGAAATCAATACATCTATTTTAGTGAAAATATAAAATATTCATGATTTTCTAGATCTAGCTTCTTTGTTTGTATTTGTCTCTGTGAGACTCTTTCTTCTTCCCTCTCTCTACCTTCCATTTTGTGTCTATCTACCTTCCCCTCTCCTTCTCACTCTTCCCCTCTCTCTCTACCCCGTCTCACCCTATTCGCCTCTCCCTAACTTTCTTTGTCTTTGTCTTCTTCCCTCTCTCCCCCTACCATCTATATTTATACCTTCATCCATCTCTCCTTATTTGTCTCTCTGTCTCAACCCGCTAAACATATGTCACGCTCTCTCTCCCCCCATATCTATCTATCTCTCCCTCTTCCTTTCCCTCTCTATCTCTTCCCCTCTCTCTCTCTCTCTCTCTCTCTCTCTCTCTCTCTCTCTCTCTTCTACACACTCCCCCGCCTCATCTATATCTCTATCTCCCATTGTCTCTCCTTTTCACCCCCAAAAACATACTCTCTCTCTCTCTCTCCCTTGCCACTCCCTCTCCACCTTTCTCTCTATGTCTTTCTTCCCCTTCCAACTCCATCTCTTTCTCCCCCTCTCTCAAGTCCTCTCTCTTTTTCCTTCCTCTCTCTCCCCTTCTCTCCCACCTCCCTCCGTCTCTCCCCCCATCATACATTGGTTTCAGTGTAGATATTGATTTCTAATCCTATTTGATCACTTGCACTAGATGCATGGATTTCAGTGTAGATGCCAATTTCTAATCATATTTAATACCTTACACTAGATGCATTGATTTCAGCGTAGATGTTGTTTTCTACTCATATTTGATTGCTTGCATTAGATGTATTGGTTTCAGTGTAGATATTGATTTCTACTCCTATTTGATTGCTTGCACATGATGCATTGGTTTCAGTGTAGATATTGATTTCTAATCCTATTTAGTCACTTACACTAGATTCATTGATTTCAGTGTAGATGCCAATTTCTAATCATATTTAATAACTTACACTAGATGCATTGATTTCAATGTAGATGTTGATTTCTACTCATATTTGATTGCTTTCATTAGATGCATTGGTTTCAGTGTAGATATTGATTTATAATCCTATTTGATTTTTTGCACTAGATGCATTGGTTTCAGTGTAAATATTGATTTCTAATCCTATTTGATTTCTTGCACTAGATGCATTGATTTAAGTATAGATGTTGATTTCTAATCATATTTGATTGTTTGCATTAGATGCATTGATTTTAGTGTAGATGTTGATTTTTGATTTGATGCAACAAGATGTATGATGTACATTAATTTCAAAGTAATTAGATTAATAGTGTGCATTGATTTCAGTGTAAGCACATCTCTACCTCCGCCATCTATATCTCTATCTCCCATTGTCTCTCCTTCTCTATCTCTCTATCTCAACCCCTAAACATACACACACACTCTCTATATATATTTATCTCTCTCTCTCCCTCCCTCCCTTTCGCCTCCCTCTCTCTCTCTCTTCCCCTTCTCTCTCTCTAAAATTTCTCTCTCCATATATATATCTCTTCCTCCCTCCCTGTCTTTTCCTCTCTCTTCTTCCCTCTCCCCCCCATCTAGATCTCTATCTCCCCTTGTCTCTCCTTCTCACCTGCAAAACACACACACTCTCTCTCAATGTAAGCACATAAAAATTATTCAACCATAAATACAATACTTGAATTTTCATCCTAAATAAAATGTTTCCTTACCCCAAATGTTTTCTTCTTGAAACTATAAACTATTTATAATTGGGTACATTCTTATTATTCCCATTTTCCATCATTCAACATTGTTAATTACTTTGCATTCAAAGGCGGTAATAGAAAATAACTACCATTGAATATTATTTGCGGTTTAACACTCCATAAGTCACAATTATTGACTTTGGAGAAAACTACTATTAATATTGGAGAGCAACAGAGACAAGGTATGTTGTTTACTACAGTAGCTTGAGTTAAATATTTGATATGTTGTTTACTACAGTAGCTCGAGTTAAATATTTGAATGGTCTATGATTCCAACTACTCTTTTCATATGATCGATATGAGAAAATGGAAAAACTAATGGTTGTGACAATAGGAATAGTAGAAGAAAATAGTTTCACATTGATCGCAATGAAGATTGTTTGTAATTGACTATATTCTTATTATTGACATTTTCTATCAATCAAAATTGTTACATTTACACTTTGCACTCAAAATTTTTATTTCATCATTTTTTAAATTGACCAAATTAATCTTAGACATATTTGGCATATTTAAAATGATCAAAATAATTACATGTTCAACAAATTTTGTATGACCGCACACGACTGAAACCAACCTAGATCCATCTTAACATCGGATCTATCAAGCGCCGAGAGGGATCGAATCTCTCGAGGTGCAAACCTTTCCTCAAGTTTTGTACCTTGAGAGATTTGATCCCTCTGGAACTTGATAGGTCCGGTGTTAAGATGGATCTAGGTTGGTTTTAAAGTAACATTACACATATCTTTATCTTCAACACATACAATATATATTAGTCGACACATATATAGTAATGTTACACATATCTTTAGTCGACACATTTATAGTAACATTACACATATCTTCAGCATATACAATATATATTAGCCAACACATATATTTTTTAATATCTTTTTTAATGTAACGTTACTTTACGTGACAACATCTCCTTCATATTTTTAAATATTCTTTTTTTAATGTAACGTTACATTACGTGACGACATCTCCCTCCTATTTTTTTAATATTTTTGTAATGTAACGTTACATTACGTGACAACATCTCCCTCATATACTTCATATACTAGGCTGTAGAATGCCTCTCGGCGCAATAATTTATTTAATTTATTATTTTATTTTATGTTAGATCATTATTTAATAATATTTTAACGCTAATTTCTTAATTTTTTGGTCAAATTTTTTTGGATCTAACCATTCTTTCTCACTCCTATTTAACCTAGTTTGGCCCTCTTTACGCTATTGTATAAGCTTCATTTTGTCCTTGATGTTGAGTGGAGCGTTCAGTGGAAACAACAAAGATTTCACACACATTCCACAACTTTTCCAGAAGCAACAACACATCATATTATTGTATTTATATAAATCATATAGACTATAAGTGTGGTAAAGTTCCTTTTAACAAAGAGCCATGGCTTATTATTATTCTTTATTATTTATTTTAATTCATTATTTTGACAATCATTAATTAGTTTTACCATTGGTGGTTAACACACCCATGGTTTTTATAATACATGGTATTTTCCCATAGTATTTCATCAAAACCATTTCAAATTTATGTAATATTATTTATACAACACCATCTAATGAACCTCATAATTCAGTGAAGTAGCCATAGATAAAATCACCCGAATGGAATTCATATAAGCACTTGGAGAAAAAAACTCTAAATAGCCCATGCCTTCATTTGGGAGAACCTTTAGCAATAAGGCATGCTTTATGTTTTTAGTCTTCCATCTGCATCATACTTGATTTTATAGAGGCATATCCAACCAACCTTATTCTTACCTTTGTGCAAGGGGACTAGATCCCAAGTCTGATTTTTTATGAAAAAAACATATTTAATAGCATAGGATACTTCCATTCATAAGGGTTTTTTGTCTTATATAAAATAGTAAGATCAACATAATCCTAAAAAATAATAACCTATGAAATAGGGGACCTTCATCAACATCTATGTTCTTCATCAGGAAGGTATGGTATAACATCATGTAGAGTAGATATGGACCAAATAGGAATTAGCTATGCCCTAACTGGTGTGGATATAAAAATAGAGAGATTTGTAGTAATGTTGTGATGAGATAGCTCAAGCAGTAAGACATCGAAGAAAGTTTCTTGAGTAGAATACGTTTTAGTATTAATAACATTAGAAAAGTCATTAATATAAGTCGTATCATGGATTATTAATTGAGCTACTATAGCAAAGGTGTTGAAAGAAGCAACCAAAAGAGGAATACCATTAGGTCTTGAAAAAGAAAGGTCCACTGGGATGATTGGAGGTAAATCTTATGCAATAGGAGTGGGGTAAGATCCCAACAGGCCATGAGAAAGAAATTCATCAAAGACAACATCCCTCCTCTCAATCATCTTATTGATGGAAGGATCATAAAAGCAATAGGCCTTTGAAGTTTCATTATAGCCCATTAGAGTGTAATATTAGCTTGTGGGCCATAACCTATTGTCTTTTTCTTTGGGAATATGGGACCATGCAAGTCGTCCAAAGACTTTAAAATTCACAATAGAGAGTTTCTAACCATACCTTCTCTCAAAAAGAGTCATATGATAAATATCTCAAGTAGGTGTTCAATTGAGGATATGATTTATACAAAAAATTACTTGTCCCTAGAACTTTAGCTCCATCTCATGAAAATGCAACATACAACAAGCAATTTCAACAATGGTCAAACTTCTTTGATACACCCCTTTATCTTATTATAGTGCTATATTTTTCCAAATAATGCCATGAGATGTGGGAAATGAATGAAATCCATCACCAATGTGTCTATCTCCCTAGTTAATCCTAACATATGTGATCTTATGATTGTTGCAATTTCTACTAAGGATTTAAATTCCTTGAACTTCTTGAGGGCTTCATCCTTGGATTCAATAGTATATATCCAAAGAAATCAAGAGAATGGTATTAACCTTGCACCTTAAAAATGATAAGAAACAAATAATTATAGTCCTCATCAAGGGGGGAACCTCCTTTTATAATGAATACAATGCACAAGAAAATATTTGATGATCCTAAGACTAGGTATCCTTAACATATACATACATATATATATATATATATATATATATATATATATATATATATATATATATATATAGGAGACAAAGGGTGCAATTATAATAAAATGGGACCACAAAAAGTTCTATCCTACACAACAATATAACAAGAGAAATGTAATCACTCAGTATCTAGGGCTTAATAATAGGTTTTAAGGCTAACAAGAAGCTTATATAGGGTTTAATGTGTCTTTCAGCTTCAAACAAGTGTTATCCCCAAAACTTGATTAACTGCTAGTGATTTATATAAACAAGTCATCATCCCATGTTACCTCTTCCACTAGTAGGTTCTTCTATTTGATGAGGTACTCTACAATTGTTGAATTACCTAATTGCTTAATCCTTATTTCAAGGGTTGTTTCTACTTCTAGTATGGTTTCCCCTTCTTCATTTATTTGTGGTACACTTCATGAATGCAAATGAATAGCATAGTCATGATATTGAATAGGAGGAAGACGCTTAGGCATCTCTCCAAATAACTTGGAATAATTGTTGATTACTTATGAAGATCCACTAAATGATGTAGATGTTTGAACATCTAATGAACACAATTGTGTAATTAGACCTTCTTGTAATTATTTTTAATCAAATTTGTCATACTATTAGAGCTTATCACTTATTAGGTTTCCCTTGGATACCTCTAAGCTCAATTTCCTTTCCTTCTAAGGAAAAACCTATGAAAAGATCCTAGAAATGAAGGGCCACTATTCTCAACGATTTTAACCATTATACCCCTAATACAACATCTACAACACCCATTTGGATTGGAATCATGGGATTATCCAAAAAAAATCCCCCATATTCATCTTAATACTATATCACTTCCTTGAAAAATTTATGGTACCTCCATCTGCAATGATTACTTGAAATTATAGTGCTGAGTAAAAAAAGCAATTAAGTAGTTTTCCCAATTTGTAATTGATGAAACTATGGTACTACCTAAACCAATCAATATTGTGACCTTTTTTATTTTTGATATATCCTTCTATCTCGAGGGTTTATGGATTATTGATGCCAACCAATTCATGACAAGAAATTATTGGAGTAATCTCTCCTAGCTTTAGACATTGTGATAGTTCCACTTCTTGATCTTCTTAATCTTCACAATCTATTTAGAATAATTTATTCTCACTAAATTTATGCTCCTTATTGTACTTTCTGTCACAATGGAAACATAGTCCCTTTACTCTTATTTAATCAATTTGTTAAGGATTCAACCTTCTGAGTTTAGGAGAGGAAGTGAAATTTACTCTATAATTATTAGTGACCAATTTTCTAATGGCCATATTTTTACTTTCCAAAATTCTTATCAAACTGAAAGCATGCTTTAGAGATTTAGGTTCAAAGAGATTCACTTCATGCATAATGCCTTCCTTTAAAGATCCCTTAAATAGGTTTAGAAAATTATCCTCTAAAATATTCCTTACCCTAAGACCTAACATTTAGAATTGTTTAATGTACATTGTAACTAGACCTTTTTATCGAATATTCACCAATTAAGTAAATAATGTATTTCTCTTAATTTCCCCATAATGTGCTATCAATTCCTCTATAAATATGGACCACCATATGACATAATCCTTTTTGCCTTTCACAAATGCATTGATACCATACATGTTGGTCATGTTCTAAACACATGGATGCAATATTCACCTTTTTGTAACAATGCCACTTGGTCTATATCAAAGTATTGCACCATCTAGAATATCCATGTTATAGGATAATTACCATCAAACTTCCTTATATTGATCATTGGAAAGTAGTAGTTCATTGGTGCTAACTAGAAGACCTAATCATGTGGATCATGGATTGAAAATTCATGATTACAAATCTATGGACCAATATTTGTGCTCTCCAATTACGATAAAATACTCCCTTAGGTGATTGAGTTAGTTGTGATTTGTTTCATTCTATTTTTCTTCTTTTCTTTCTAATTATTATTAGTATTCCCCTTTATTTATAGATAATGTTGATTTGGTAAATCCCCTACTTTTTGAGGGGACATTTTAGATATTATTTTATCAACAAGGAATCTACCCTCAAAAAGAAGGGGCAACCCTCGGTAATAATTGGATCAATTGGGTCAGATTAACAAGAGCTAGACAAATGGACCACACATGATCCAAAACCAACCTTGATAAGTGAAACTATCTAGGTTCAAAGACTCCTTTCTAATAAACACATGGGGAAAAATATTGTCAGAATTTACAACCAAACATCCCACTTGTAGAAAGTGATAGGCGAGCAAAATTTGGGTTTGGAAACATGGAAAACTTCCCTTATAAAAGGAAATTAGGGGGTCACTTCACTATATACTTGGTTAGAATGCACTAATGCAATCTCAGGAAAACCTAGTGAGCTTTAATTACATAGGGAGGAAGGGAAGGTGGGAAGTGAGATTCTAGGTTAGGGTACACTAAATAAATCTCATAAGAACAACATACCATGACTTGAACAAGACAAAACAATGACACAAACCATAAAACAAAAATGAAATTAGTGGGGTTAGCTACCCAAATTTGGCTAGTAAAAGTCCTTAATTACTCATATAATGGGCTAGCATGTGGCCACAAGTGAAGATCTAAGTCACTAGGTTCAGTGAATTTCAACATTGAAATTTGAAATTTGCCAAACCTAAAACCAAATCAAATTTATTCATTTAAATTTGTTTACAAAATTCAAATTGAACACAAACAAGAACCTAAAAAGAATATTCGAATAGTCTCAGCAAGGGTTTAATCCTATTTAAAAAAAATCTATTTAAGTTCACTGGTAAAATTCAAATTGAACACAAACAATAACATGAAAATAATATTTGAATGGGTTCAACAGGGTATAATCCTTTTTTTTACCTATTAAATAGGGAAGTGGATTTTTGAAACAGAGAGAGAGAGAAAGAGAGAGAGAGAGATTGTCGGACTTCAAGGTTGTTGAATTCGAACACAAACTCGAACCAGGTGACTTAGGTGAAGATTACACACGTATTTTCAATAATCATTAAATAACAAATGCCCCCAAGAGTATTTTTTCATTTTTAGCCTCACATCTCCATTCTCTCTAGTTTATTTGAGAGAAGGAATCCCTTCCTTCTATACTACAATTGGTTTATTGATTGATGCATAGATTTGGTTTTTCTGCCATATGTTTCAATTTAAGGTGTCTCCTCTTACTAAGGGTATTGAATCCGCCAATATTCTCAAAATATTATTTTTATTGTTTTGGAGATGAACCTCTCAAAGAGTAGTTTTTCCATAATTCAAAAGTATTTTCCCTTTCTCCTTTAGGGTTTCCTTTGCTAATTTCCTCTTCAACTTTAAGGATTTTATCTCTATGGCTATAGAACCAATGGCGTTTTCCCTCATCTTTATGAAACATTGATTCTAATTCCTACTTTTCAAGTTGCTACAATTCCCAAAGCTTATCTTTCAATAATTTTTCTTAGATAGCTTGATCATATATGATTGCTAAAAGGTATAGGTCAACATCCTCCATTATTTTGCCCTTGAATAGTTATGATTTAATCTTGCCATCCATGCATTATTGTTTCTTTTCTTCCATTTTCTCTTCTTCCTTTTGGTTTTTGGTTTCCTCTAGTTTGATTGTTCCTTTATTCTTGTTCTTCCTCTAGGTTTATTTTGATTAAGATTCCAAATATTATTATCAATTTGGTTGGTTTGGTGGTATAACTAAGTGCTTTGTTTATTTTATTCTTTTTACTCCACATATTTCACTATTCTTCCTCATTTATAGTGTTTAGAATCCAAACTTAATTGTATTTGTCTCCTCATTTTGTTGCTTATCCTATTTTTTCCTTAAACCTTTAATTTTTTATTCGAATTTATTAAACCCATCCAAACCATTTTGTTCTTGTATTCTAGTCCATTTGGTAACCCAACACCATAAATCGATTTTCATGTTAAGGTTTGCATCCAAAGGGTATACTTTCATAGTTTATAGTTACATATATTAATTGTCTTGGAAATCAAGTATTATGGGTATAAGGAAAGAGTTAGACAATTTATAGGGAAGTCTTGTAGGTTGTATCTCATTACTTTGATGAGTTTATAGGGCTTGTTACCCACCACCTGTGGGTAGTGTATATAGGAGTATTTTTCTTCTCCTTGATGGTCCTCAGTGGCAGCGAACAACCCCTTGCAGCCACTAGATAGCTCGATGTGCCATTATCTCTGCCACTTGAGCCAGCCATGTGGTCCCTCGCCCACTTGTTATGATTGTATGTTTGAAGGTGGGCCTCCTGACCCTAAAGGTATTACTTTTCATTGGTATAGTTGAGTAATTTTCCTTACTTGTCATGGACACTTTTGGGCATGGATTGGTGGGGGGATTCGACAGAAATAGTGGGATAGGTTTGTACTCTTGTCTCCACTACACAATTTCATGGTTAGTCTTGTATCCTATTCTTGTGGGATCTCCTTTACTGGCCATTAGCTTTAGCGTTGGAACTACATGGGAAATCCCAATTTTGGTTGCATGATCCCGCTTCCCGACATGATATACATCACTCCCTTCCACTCATTTTAGCCCCATTCATATTTTTTCCCATCTGGGTCCACGATGCCTGAAGGTTGATGCAGCTGAAAATAGAAGAAAAAGAAAAATTTGGCCACTCTCAACAGGAAATGTACCAAAAAATGAAAAAGATGGTCGGGACATACAAATTTAGAACGTGGGCAAAATCCAAAAATGATCTCTACCCCTTTATCCATGGTCATCACCCTAGTTCCTATGGGCCCTAGATGAGCCCCCTCCATCATTAAGGAACCCATGATTGTCCCAACCCCTGGTGGGCGATGAACTACCTACCTTAAAGGGGTATCCACTACTATATATTACACAACATGCTCTCATCCCCTGAAGCCCCAAGTAGTTATGAAGGAAAATAAATCAAAGGAAAAAGGCATATGAAGAAGGGTGGAAAAACAGAGGTCAGGGTAAATCATGTACCACGATTTTCTCCCTCCTACACTCATATACCCAGGTATGGCCTTCCCTTATTATAACTACCCTTGTACCATGACATGTGGTCTAGATGATTCCCCTGATCCCCACTCCATTCCATTACCATATCATTTGCCACCCGTCACTTGAGGGATGTACCATGGACATGTCACCCCCTTTAAAGGTTGAAACCACCTAATAAGGTCCTTGATTAACCCCCTTATTGAGATTATGGAAGGGCATGCCATCATGAAATGCCCCATTTATTAGATCTTATGCAGGATTGTAAGTGGGTCTCCATTTGGCGCAGGGTCTCCCTATACAGGGTCCTAGCCCTCCAAAGGGCCACATTGGCACTTCTAGGGTGAGCGTTGAGAGCCATGGGTCTCCACCATAACAAAGAATACTTCATGGATCCCTAGTACCACTCATTGATTTCTTGTGTTCCACCTTTTCGATGAGGATGATGCACCTGGTTCACCATGCCCAGCAGGCTCCACACATGCACCACACACTTGGAAGATGATTCGGGGTCCAGATGAGGGCTTATGTTATCCTCCCAACCCTTTTATATGGTTTACAGGTAGTTTCGATCCACCTGGAGACCCATAAGGATGTCCTTGTGCCCCTCACACCCACTTGGGGACACTTTAGGTATTTGCTTGGAAAACAAGGGGCCAACCCTTTCTCCACTATGTTTGAGGTCCATTCTCACATCATGGCACACTCAGGATTTCATTATGCCTCCTTAAAGGCCCAACGACTCACTTTATTGATCATTCAACCCTCTTGAGAGGCTTATCATTATGTTATTGGAGCTATCTTGGTGGGCTTATCAGTAAGGGATGTTATTATTGCACATTATTTTATTATTTGAGGCTTAATTAGGCCACATTAGGAAAATCAAACTCATTAATGGTTGTATAAATAGAAGTGATACGATTGATTTTCATCATCATCACTTGGATTGGGATTTAGTAGCTCTTGAGAATTTTGCATTCCCTTTTGGAGGACGAGTTTGGATGTTATGGATGAGTTTTGATGTTTGGAGCTATTTCTCTTGTCTTGGAGCTTGATTATTGGCATAACATGATCTATTGATATACTATTTTGTACATATAAGTAATCTTTTCATGCTTATTCTTGTTATTTACTGTGTCACATGAATGTTACTAGGATTTTCGCTATACAAGTCTAAAATTTACTACCTTCCTATATGAAATTGTGGAAATTTTGATCTTTTATAGTGTTGCATCATTGCATGGGCCATGTATGAATGGGTGAATGTTCCTAGAGATTATTTTTTCAAATACATCTTAACAAGTCAACAATTATTTCATATCAAAGTATAAAGATCTCAAGTAGTTGCTCCTATGGCCTAATGCCATGTGAAGCTTCTTGGTGACCTCCTTGATTGGTTAAAAATCTTCCAAACCATAAATTTTCCTTACTCCATCTTTCCCAAAGGACAAGGCACTGGTCCTTCCATAGGTGACCACTTTAAACACATATTTTTCTCACCTCTCCTTCTCTTTCTAGGCCAACCTCCATAGGTCATCTATGGCATCACTTATATCACGTTCTAGCCATCAAAAGACTTTGATCTCCTGTCCATCACTGCACTAGGGTATCCTTTAGAGGCCCTCCAAATTTCACGAAATTTCGAAAGTTGGATCTCAAGATATCACAAGCCCTAGCCGAAGGATTGTTTCTTTCACTAGGTTTCCCTTAGCTAGTGACCTCATTTGGATCATTGTTTTCTATCCTAAGAATATTTGTTCATTGATCCTCTTCCCTTCCATAATTAGGTCAAGTTCCTCCTTGATTGATCAATTCCACTTCTTTGACCTAATTTTGGGTCCACTTGGTCCCATGTGGTCCCACAACTTTACAACTCCTAATTCTGCAAGAATCACATAAATACCAAATCCCCATAAGGATTACTAGGCTTAGGAATCATCTTTACAAGATACATTCCCAAACCCTAGCCTTGGGAATCCTCTTAACCCTTTCTAGAGAGCCTAATGCCTTGCTTTCCAAGAAAGAAAGCCATACAATTGAGTCTCTCTTACAAATAGGCCTTGGGAATCACCTTTTATCCTCTCATTGACACATCCATTATTGTGATTCCTCTTATACCAGGTCTCCTCCCATCGATGAAAGTCCGTAAAGATCAAGGAGCCTTAGTTGAGGTGACAATGGGATATCGCTCCATTGTTTCCCTTGACCTAGTAGTTTCCCTATAGGACCCCCCTCCTAGGACCCCTGCTAGTTTAAGCGATAACATTTTGGTGTCATTTTCGAGGACACGAGACATGTTTTTTTCCCATACAAAAATATCGATATATCATTCTTGGCAACCCCATTGGAAGAATGAAGCCCTAGTTCTTCATTGAACTCCAAAGTTAGTGCTTGTAGGGTGAAGCAAGCATCTACCAGGGCATTTACATTCACCTTGATGACTCAATTTTAATCCTAATGTGAAAAATCATGAAAAATGTATTTTTTCCAAGAACGTGGTTTCCCTCCCTCCCCCTATGATAACCTTGATCCTGAAGAGGTTCTAGAGCATCTGAAAATAAAGGCATGGACTAAGAGTTGGATGCCTAGGTTTAGAGGGAATCCTAATCAAGATGCAAATCTCCATATTGATGACTTATTTTTGGTCTTAGCCCCATTAAGGATTGATGATCATGACACGATTATGAGGTTATTTGCTTTATCACTTGAAGGTCAAGTTAAAGATTGGTATGCTAGCCTCCCTCATGAAATTACCATTGATTATGATAGTTTCGAAGATATATTTTTAAGAAAATGGGGTGGCATCCCAATTAAAGCTAGTACCCTTCATCACCAAAAGGAAGCTCCCTTGCTATCAAGTCAAAAAGACCCCCTTTGTGCATGATCAACATGAGCCAGATAATGGGACAAGTAATCTTAAAATAGATCTTGATGAAAATGTCAATAAGGATTATGCCTTCAAAGTGAGGTTAAGGTGCCCCTTTAATTCCTGAGGAGAATCCTCCTCTCATTAGATGTGACAAAGCCCCGGAGGAAGAGCCTCACTTGTCTAACAATCATGATAACCAAGCAAGTGAAGAAACTCTTGAAGGTCCCGATTTGGTAACTGATATGAATGAAGGCCCCTTTGAAGTCCACAAAGAAGAACATAATGAAGAGGGGTCTCTGATTCAAAGGAGGGTTCTTGAAGATATGGATATTGTATCTCCCTTGAAAAATGACATTTCTCATTTCTTATGCATTAAAAGGGGAAAATGGGATGTCAAATATCATTTCAACAATAGCCCTATTTTTTATACTGACTCGGAAAATGAGGCTGAAATTGATTCTCCTTCTCTCTTGAACATTACCCATGATGATATGTCTACCCTCACCATCGAAAGGAGGATCATTGTTTTCCCACGCATGAAGAAGTTTTATTGGAAAGAGCAAGTTCTATTTATGAAACTGATGATGACGCTGAAAAAGGCCTTATTTTCTCCTACCTTTTCCAAAATCCCAATAATATAGCTACATTATCCACATACACTCACCTTGGACATTCTCGCGTTGTCACCATTATTGATAATCCCTTTTCCCATCCCAAGTATGATGTCAAGAAAAAACTATATGTTAGAAGTATACCTCCTTCCCCCTCTTACATTCTGAATTATGAATATGATCATTCCATTAAGCAACATGTTTATTGCACCCCTTCCTTTCCCTTCCCATGATGACCTTGTGGCATATACAAAGCATAATATTATGAGCAATGATTGTGATAGGGAATTATTGAGAGTGATCATTCATTCCTCCATTCTGTGCTTAGAGGGAAAGCTCTGTACTCCTAGATTGACTTTTTTTCCTTCTTCTAGGGCTCCCTCTTATGTTGAATGGAGGTCATATTTTCCTGCCTCCCACCCACATCATCCTCCATGGGATTGTGCCCACATTCACTATTGGGTTTTCTACATGAGTAATCATATCCACCGACATGTTTATATTGATCTAATAATATGTTGGTTGCACTAGCTTTATGATTAAACTTAGGATTTGTATCATAAGCATGTTAGGGTAGGATGCATTGCATTTTCTCATTAGAACTAACATCATATGGTATTTTCATGATAGATTAGTTGCATTTATATTAAATTTGCATTTTTATTTTCTTGTTGATTTTATGGCCTAATACTAAGTATGGGTGATCATAAGACACCACGAAAACATGTTTCCCCGTGTGCTTGGTCTTTGATATGTGCAAGTAGCAGGTCTGCGGTACCAAGATATTGTTGGTGTTCTCATGACATCCCGTTCGAGTAGCTTCATGCACCTCTCTGAGAGCTCATGTCCCAGTTGGAGCCAAATGTTACCCACCACCTGTGGGTAGTGTAAATAGGAGAATTTTTTTCTCCTAGATGGTCCTCAGTTAGTAGCCATCAGCCCCTTACAACCACCAGATAGCTTGATGTACCATTATCTCTGCCACATGAGCTAGCCATGCAATCCCTCGTCCACTTGTTATTATTATATGTTTGAAGATGGACCTCCCGAACCCAAAGGTATGACTTTTTATTAGTAAAGTTCAGTGATTTTCTTTACTTTATGTTAGGTTCCTATACCAATAAGTGTCATATTTCATGATTGACTGTGGAAATGCCAAATATGATCGTCCTTTCCATGCTGCAAAGGTTCCATATTTTCCAAAAAAACAGAAAAATTTTAAAATGTAAAGAGGGTATGTCCTAAAAGAAAAATCAAAGGGCAAGAAAAATGAATTGGTCAAAAAAGAAAGAAAATGAACCCCAAAGAAAGACCAGGAAAGTGGCTAGTCAAAATGCCACTACTATACTACTTGTTGCAAAGAATTTAAAATCATGCAATCAGTGAATTTGTCACACTTGATGGATGGCCCAACAGCTCAATCTTGGCCAGTCCAAGTTTAAATTTCTTGCTTTAGCATTAGAGAATAAGGTCTATTCAAACAGTTCAAGCTTGGCAGATCACTAGCTAGGTAGAGAAACAAAGGTGCTCAACAGTTCAATCTGAGCCCCTAAAAGAGATAAGGGCAGATTTAGATAGGAGGGTAGTCAAAAGAAAAAGAAAGAAAGGGTTTTCTAGCTCAAATGCACCCAAACAAGATGAAGAAAAATGTTAGGAATAGCAGAATGGGTAGGTAATTCTGGTGTTGCAGAAGCATGTTGGTGATCAGTTTTGTTCTCTTAAATATAATCTATCTCATGAGTATCACAAACATCTTGGCAAAGTGGCTACAGTTCAGTGGAGCATGACTAATTTCCCCTCCCATCTCCCTAAGCAACCTTTACTAACAGCCCTTCAAGGACATTGAGATCTACTCACTAGTCCAATCTCATTTCATTTTATGAGAAATACTAAGTGAAACTTTATATTTACTTAGTCAAAACAAGCCACATTTCTTGTGTAAAATAATCACTCCATTTCCCTTTCATTTCCCTATAAACCTAAGTTTTTACCTTATAAACTTAGCGTTTTCTATTTCACAAAACCATATTAACCTCCTAACTATATTGTATAGCTCCCGTATAATACTTCTCTGCCCCTATAATACACAAAAACTATATAAAAAAACCCCGAAATTATATTATACCCCGACCCCTGGCAAGTATAGCCATATGTCAAAGTTTTCGGGAGTTATAGGTTCATTTGGAACCTTATAACAACCCTCCCCGCGCATGCATACACCATGGGATTTAATTAACTCTTGGTTAATTAAATAACCGACCCACAAAAACCAAAGTTGCCCACATAAACCATATAAAACCCTATTAACCAAGGTTTATACCCCGCAAACATTTAAAAACATTAAAATAATGCGTGGGTTCTAAATTATAAACCACCGCCAACTTACCTTCCCGTCAACCGTCGGATCGGGCCCTCCCCATCCAACGGCTCTCGTCCATATCGGAGCCACTCCGATGTACGAAGATTAGCACCCGATAAAAAGCGATTTTCCCGTCGTACCCCGAGACGCGTGTTGTCGGCCCATTGCATCGCGTCCATTCTGCCAGAAACCACCATCATATAAAGGGCAGTGCGATAGAAACCACAAACCGCTCCCGCCTCCCGCTGACCATGTCATCCGCCCACGTCACTATTTCCTCCGCCGTGTCTGCCATGTCATCCGCCATGTCATCTACCACGTCACCTTCCATACCACGCTACATGACAAAATTTACGTCATGATCACGTCATCACAAAAAGCACCAAAAAGGCCGAAAAAGCCCAAATTTTGTGATAAAGTCGTGAAAGTGATGGTTTTTTGTTTATTTCTATTCGTTGGTTTGCGGAGACTGTGCATGCAAATTATGACGAATTTGCCACCAAAGCTTCAGTCCGCCACCCAGGGGAATTCGCTCTGCAAATTCGGCCCCCTCAGCTCAGTGTTGTACCCACAGTTTGTGCCAGATGCCTGTAAAATAGGTATTTACCCGATATTCACTCATAAACCCTGTTTTTCTGAAATTTCTCTGTTAAAATCACCTGAAGAACTAAAATTCAAATTAAAATGCGCTCCTACCTACAAATATTTACATTTTAATTCACTGTTTGGCCCATTCTTCCAAAGAAAACCTGCAAATTCTGTTCTCCTCTGCAAATTGCCCATCAAACTGCAATTCAAGCCCATTTCCGCTGGCAAAATCTCCAAAAATGCCCAAATATTGAGTTAAATTTGTCAAAATCACTTGCAAAAGAGCACCATTTTCTCTGTTTGATCCAACTTCCCAATTAAACTCTGAAAACTTTGTCTTTTCCTTGAATTTTACCCAGTGAGGCCATTTCCATATAAAACTCAGTTTGCAAAATTCCTGTGAAAAACCCCAGTGCCAGTACTCTGTTTTCTGTTGTTACACAGACCCAAATTCCAATTATAAACACAGACAGTGAAGCATGGAAGCTCCAGTGGCCTTGAATGTTGCCCCCTTGAATGCACCACATAAGGAATTGGAATGGATACCCCTTGCTGACAGGGATTTCCAGATTAAGGATATGATGGGTGAGAAGCCTCACCTACAAGCCTTTTGTGAAGTTAGAAACAGCTACAAAAGCAATATTGATGTCTTGGGAATTTGGGAATCCAACATGCCTATCTATTACCTCCCTTCAGTAAATGTGCTCCCTGATTTCATCCATTTATGCTGTGCAAATTATGAACCCACACAAAGAGCAGTTATGGCTCCATCTGGGACTGTACTCTTCTATATCACTCCTCAATCCATAAATGAGATGCTGAACTTTAAGCCCACTCAGCCTCTGGCTCCTCTCACCATGAAATCCTTGCTTGACCAAGCTGCCAAACTGCCCAGTTCAGAGATTACCAGAATAGCTCAATTATTCATGAGACCAGAAAGTCAGCCCAGGCATCCACCTCCTTTTAATCAATTCCGGTTCAATGAGGTTGGTATACTCATTACTGATATGATTTCCTACATTCTGGGTTTCAAAACCAGTGAGCATATTGATGAAACTGTTTTGGCATTGATGTCCATATTCACTCCAGGACAGCCCCCTGCTGTCAAGTATGATTATGCCACCTTCATAGCAAATAAAATCCATGAGCAATTCATGAATTTGGAGAGAGAAAGAGTGTTCAAATACACATCCTACATATATCATTTGTTGTTGTACTATCAACCTGATAGTTTCCAACTTCCTCTTAAAAGATTGGACCTCAAAGGAGAAAGGAGGTCTGTGATTTTCTGGACCTCAGTATTCCATGAAGTCCACAACTCCCCATATACATATTGTGAGTTCATTGACATGTTCATATATCCAACCACTTCTTTGTTGATAACAACTCCTCCTGCCAGGCTCTCTGCTGAAATGCAGAAAATTTTACATCTCTCAAAGGAATACATTATTGGTGACTGGTACTTTTACCAAAACCACACAGTGATAAGGATTTATGGCTGTGAATTAACTCCCTACAAGCTACCGAAATATGTCCCTATGAGACTCTTTGCCCTGGAATACTACCGGCAATTTAGTAGTTCAGACTTGACTCATTTCTACGGTGCTAGGAAAAAATCGTAGCTCAAGATAAGACATCAATTGGGCCCTTTTATCTTCAATAAAAGGGAAGAAGCCTGGGAAGAAGCAGATAAGATATTAAGAGATCAACCTATGCTGAAACAAAGTTTTCATTGGTCACCATATGACCCTGAACATTTCATAGATTTTAGAAGAGTCAAAACAAGCTTATAGGATATGTGCACCACAAAATCCCTGAAATTGAACAATATGCTAATCAACAGGATTGGGTAGAAGGCACACTAGTTGAAGAGCTTACTGAAGAAGAGAAATTAGAAAAAGCAATGAAAGAGCTTGAAAAAACACTTGACCTAGACTCTTTTGGACAGGTCCCTTTCACATTGCCTCAACACATTGGAGCATGCACAACATCTGCTACAACTTCTCAACAACCTGCCCAAGAGAGTGCTCCACCTGCAGGGACATCCAAAGGCGAGGAAGTACTGCATTCATATCAGCAAGATACAATGGCAGACTGGCCAGATACAGCAAAGGAGCAAAGTCAAGGGCAAGGTCCTTCAACACAAACAAAGGTACCTGAAATCCCTGTGTTACAAACTCCTCTCAATGAGGAAAGAGCCAAGAAAAGGGACAGGCAGGAAGAGACACCTACAGGTGGATCGGCAGAACAGCAAGGGGAAAAGAGGCAAAGGTTAAATCCTTACTCTGAGGAAGAATTGGCAGAAGAGACAGTAGGCAACTTAAGGGGTGAGGAAAGAACTGAACAGCAGGCTCCTCCAATTTTGGAGACATCAACTAATTCATATCAGCAAGAGCAAGAGAGGCAGCATGGTGTGGAGGTTACATCCACCAGGCAATAGAGCAAGCAAGGCTCGGATATCAAGAAAGCATTCACTGAAATAAAGGCCATAAATGAGCCAGTAAGGTTCCAGCTTTATAATCGATTGCTGAGAATGGCTCCCCCAATCAACAAAGGCTAATGGTAGCCTATGATATCCAAGAAGGGAAAATGACCCTTAGTCACTTCAGGCCTACAACGCAGCAGTCACAAAGAGCTGCTGATTATATCAGAACCAATATGGAAGTTCTCTCTAAAGACATCCACCCAATGGACCAGATTGAGTTACATAAACAAACCGGAGAAATGGTATACTCTACCTTGGCAGACAAAGCATTATTGGCTCACAGACTACAGAATTCATTGCACAATACTTCTGCCCAATTGGAATTGGAGAAGGCCTCCTCATTAGCCAAGGATAACAGAATTAAATCCTTGGAGGAAATTATCATTGAGCTGGGACATGATCCCAAGGATCCCAAGGGCATTCAGGCCTTAATAAAAAAGAAAGAAGAAGATATCGCAGCTCTCAGGAAGCAGCTCAAGCTGCCAATTACAATGCACCCTCAGACCACAGAAGTTGCACAACAGAAAGAAGAGGAGGACGTGGTGAGTTTGCTAATGAGGATGAATGAAAGGCTAGCAGAAACAGAGAAGGCATTGGAGATAGCATTACAACGAAAACAAGGAGAATTGGCCTCCTAGCCACCAGAAACAGCTCCAATAAGCACAACAACTCCTCCTACAACTACAGCAGCAGTCTCTCCCATTGTCCCAGAATCAATAGCAGGTACCTCAGCTTCAACAACAACTACAACAGCAACAACAACAGGACCAGATGCCAGCCTAAGCATGGAAGAGATGATGAAGGAAATAAAGGCTTTAGAGCTCCAAATGGCAGATTTAAAGGAAGCCAAAGAAAAACTAGCCAAGATAGAGGTGAATTATGATAAATCAAAAATAACTGTGGTTGAGAAAACAAGAGAAGTAAAGGCCCTGGAAAATAAGGTAAAAGCCTTGGAGAAATACCTTACTCTTCACAAAACTCTAGCAGAAATCAAAACAATTTTGTGGACTAAAATTGGCTAGTCCATCACTGATCAATGGACATCAATACAGACTATTCATGACCAGATTGAATTGATATGGATAGCTCAATTTGAGACTCAAAAATCCAGATCATTATTGGCAAACAAGCCCGAACAGGCCAATAAACTAATTCATTTTTTGAATACTCATACCAGAGAGCAGCTAGCAGCTCTAGATATTCAGGACAGAACAGGTACAATTTTGACAGTAAAAAAGGTGCTGACCATGAGGAATTTTGTACAAACTTTAGAAAGAAAGTGCCAAGAAATGCAGACAGAAATAAATGCCTTCAGAGAAATGTTTGCAGTGTTGCAAAGCAAAGGGTTTCCCAGCTTATTAACGAGCAATGGGAGACTATTAACACATGAACAGTATGCTCACAAGGTAAATACCTATGTTACCAATCAAATTACAACATCATCAAGCATTTCAAAAGAGACAGTACCTCCCTTTGGACAGAGTTTATATGACAAATTAGAAAATTTGTTCTACATTGAACATGAGATGACACATCTTTTTGAAGTCCAACCCAATTACTACAGGTATACTGAAGCTGATGAGACATTAATTAAACTACAAAGACACTAGTTGCCAACAGATCAATGGTGGCAGGGCATGTTGGAGATTTTATCAAGGTAGTGTTGGCACTAATTCCTTTTTGTTTGTCTACATCTAATCAAATTTAATGTGCGTGCCACTTATCATAAATATGAAGACAGCAAGGAAGGCATTCATGCCAAAACGCATTAAAGAGAAATCGGGCACAAATGGAAGGGCCAGGACAGCAACGCAGAAACGCGGGATAAAGAAACAGCTACCAGCTGACTTGATAAGTCAAAAAGTCAAAGATATCAGACCACCTAAGGCAGCCAGCACAACGCAAGTTACTCCTGCATTCATTGCGCTCTGTTTCCAATGCCATTTACTACCTTTAAAGAAGTAGATGGATGAAGTTAATGCTTGATATTTTGTCTATGAGATATTTTGTAACTCTTTTTTATAAATACCTCCTCAAGAGATGTATTGTTGTTGGTTGGTGAATATCATTCTAGACCTGCGCTGTAATTTTGAGAAACTTTCTGAATAAAGATTGTTGGAATGCTTTGCTGGTGAATTTTCTGGTTGTGGAATTAATGGCAGAAGAATATGTTGCAGAATTCTCGTGTTACTTCATGGATCAATAAGTATTTTTACCCTTGTTTTACTGTTCCTATGTTTATTTATCATCTATATATGATGTTCTAATTGCAGGAAAAAAGAATAACACTGAATTTACTTCATTGTACTCTGTGTTCAATTCCTGTCAATTTGTATGTTTTCTACAGGACTAGCATAGGCAAGAATTCTTGACTGCTCTTGTCTCCCTGGTTCTTTCACTCTGAATATCACCAAGGAATTCTTAACTGCTCCTTGGTAATGTTTATTCAAATTTCCCTCTGTTAGCATAATGAAAGATTCTTGATTGCCTTTCATTCTTTGACTTCATTTCATCTTATTCCAACTCGAAAATTGTTTCGTGTTTAATTATCTTGCTCTGTAGTCCTCATTTTGCCTAAGAAACCATACCAAAGGTACATTTTCAACTGACTCCATTAACCCAATGGTCTGAACTTCTCTTATCTTGCAACCTTGTTCTACTGAATGTCACCTTCCAAACACCAAACAAATACCTATTGCAGATTGGCTAGAATCTGCAGCTAAAAGACTAGTTAGTGGTTACCTCGGTCGTATTCCCTTTTCTCAGATCTTTTGGGGAACAACCTGAGTGATAACATCATTAGCGACTTCGCTGGGGAATTCTGAATGACTATGTTTGTTACTGTTGTCTATTTTCTAAAGCTACAGATGGAGCCTGAAGTTAGCCAGGTAGCCTTTGAAACTGTTTTTGCTGTGCATTTACAGGAGTAAATAAAAGCTGCTTGAGTCAATCTCTAGTCTAGTTTTAGGCTTTAAAACAGCTGTTTCAAAAATTTGATCAACTTCCTCTTATTTTCAAAAGATCTTTAGGAAAATTCAAAACTTTTGCAATTCATACTTTCTTAGAAAAATATTGTAAAAAACAGTGTCCTTTAAACATTTCCAGAAAATCCCAAAAACAGATTTAGAAGCTGGCTCCAAGGAAAAAAGTCTGGTACACAATATCAA
The DNA here is from genome assembly GCA_031772625.1 of Pinus tabuliformis. Classification (NCBI taxonomy): domain Eukaryota; kingdom Viridiplantae; phylum Streptophyta; class Pinopsida; order Pinales; family Pinaceae; genus Pinus; species Pinus tabuliformis. Next base: position 444,441,245 of record CM062804.1, on the reverse strand, counting down.
ACCCTGATCCAAATCCGCCAGCCATTTTTAAAAATCCCAACTTGATATCTAGAAATCTTGGAAGACAGGAGAATCCAGAAAATTTTGCTGATTTGAACTGTGATATACTTCAGCAAAACCTTACCAAATCTGAGCTTACTCCTAGAAAACCAGCAGTCCTTTCTACGGTTGGTACACCTTCTTCTAGTTCACCATCATCACTCCAAAACATCTTTTCCACTCCTCCATCAACTCCGTTTATCTCAGTTGTTATCCCTGTGCTTCCAGCTATCCCATTTATACCTGTAAATATGGCAAACCGTTATGCTCCTCTGTAGTTGCCTGCAAATCCAAGGGCTATGCCTCAAGATTATCAAAGAAAAATTACATATTTTGATGGTACTGGCTCCTATATAGCCCAACAACACACTAAGAAAATGATGGACTATTTTGAGAACTATGAAATTGATGATAACGATGTCAGAATGAAAATTTTTGTTCAAAGTTTAACCGGTGAAGTAAGAACCTGGTTTAGGGCACTTGGTGCAAACACAATTGCTGATCCAGATGCCCTTTACCAAACCTTTCTGAACAAATGGGAAAAGAAGAAAGACCCATTGCATATCCTATCAGAGTATGACAGTTTAAAAAGAGGCCCACAAGAAACTGTCCAAGACTATTGTGCTAGATTCAACAATGTGTACAATGTTATCCCTCAAAACCTTAGACCTCCACCTGACTTAGCCTTAATCAAATTCCCTGATGGATTTGACTCTGACATGGCATATCAGCTAAGGGAAAGAGCTCCTCCCAGCTTGGAAGACATGCAGAGCATAGCTGTTAGTGTAGAGGCAAATCTGATCTCTAAAAGAGCCCAAGCTAGAGCTGAAAGAAGGACTACTTTCAAAGAAGAGCCTTCAGCATTTGAACAAAAACTAGATGCAATCATCAAAGGCATGGATAGACTGGGTGATAGAGTGGAAACCATTGAAAGGAAATCTTCTTGGGAGGGTCAACCAAGTAACACCACTAGGAATCCAAACTTTAGAAAAAATCAAAATCCTAACACCGGGAAGGCTGGCCCTGATCCGAATATCAGACCTCCATTCCAAGAGAACTATGCCGAAGCCTCAACCTCTAGTGAGCCAACAAAGGACACCCAAATCAACCTAATGGGTTTAAATAGTGAGCAAAAAATCTTTCTAACACAAGATGACCAAGAGGCTCATAATTTAAATCAATTTCAAACCAAGTCTGGAGAATCATTTGATTTCAGAGAAGGGTATGATGCAGCGGTCTATGAGGTCCATAAACAATACAAATTAAGAAGCAAAATGATAGATGTGCTTGAACCTAACAAGCTGAAAGATACCAAGCAACCTAAGAAAGCAAAGGATAAAACTGTCCTGACAGAACTCCTTGTTAAAACAGACCTCAACACAAAAGAAACCACGGTTGAGGATATATCAGACTTACAGCCATCAAGTAACCAACCATTCACATCTTTTCTTCCAAAAGAAAATGTAAACAGCTCTCCTGAAAACAATTTCAAAGAAGATTTAGGTCATAACAGCACTCATGATGAAGAAAAAACCACTGAGAACACAGCAAAAAAGGAAAACCTTGCTGCCTGGAATACAAAGATTCAAGTGGAAAAACCTTTCAACCTAGAAATAGAAATAGGTAAGTTGAAAATAGCCATTCCTCTGTCTGAATTGGCTAAACACGAAGTTTACAGAGAACAAATCAGTAGGTCACTTCAAATATCGGAGAATAGAGATGCAGTCAATGTTTTAGATGACCAACCAAAACTGATTTTTGGTCCTAAAGCAAATGGCAAAACTGTAGATGGAGGAGTTCCTCCATTCTATGTGAGCTTAAACATTCATGACAAGGTGCTACATAATGCAATGTTTGATTCAGGAGCTTCCCATAATCTGATGCCTAAGTCTGTGATGGAAAGATTGGACCTAGATATCACAAGGCCATACAAAGACTTGTTCTCATTTGATTCCAGCCAGGTCAGGTGTCTAGGCCTAATCAAAGATTTGTGTGTATCTCTAGTGCAATACCCTGCCAAGACAATCTTGATGGATGTGGTGGTAGCTGACATCCCACCTAAATATGGCATGCTTTTGTCCAGATCTTGGGGTGCAAAACTCCAAGGGTCTTTGCAGCTAGACATGTCCTATGCCACCATTTCAGTCTTTGGCCAGCCAAAGAGATTATACCGGGAAACATTGATGAAATATGTGGTCAGCAGTCAACAGAAACCCCAAAACTTCCCCATTTATTCCATGCACTCAGATATGGATTCATTCATCTTATACAATGCTGAGAAGTGTCCCATAACTGATGTCAAACTCCTAGAATCAGCACAAGACAAGAACATCAATGAACAATCTAGTGCTCAAGATCAAAAAATTGTTGAAGTGATTGATGCAACAAATGAACAAGACATACCATATGAGCTACAAATCAAAATCTGCCCACTGACCAAGTTTCCAAAACTCCTAAGGCTAGTGGTAATCAAGAAATCCTATGGTACTTAGAGTTTGATGGGTCAGTGAACAAATTAGGAGCAGGGGCAGGGGTTTGGATACACAACATGCAAAAAGACCATGCTCAAGGACATGCATATAGGCTGAATTTCAGATGTACAAACAATATGGCTGAATATGAAGCCCTTTTGCTCGGACTCAAACTGATTAGAAGTCTAGGGGCAACCAAGATTTCAATTCTAGAGGACTCAGATTTGATTATACAATAGATAAAGGGAAACTTTGTTGCAAATGATCATAGGCTAAGAGCTTACAGAGGGGCAGCCATTGAAATACTCAACACCTTCTTGGAATTCCAGCTCACCAAAATCCCAAGAAACCATAATTTACATGCGCATAGTTTGGCAACTTTTGCCAGCACTTGCAAGCTACCATTTGAGCCCAACCACCACTTCACTGCTGAAATCAAACACAGACCTGCTGTCCCAGATAATGTAAAAAATTTGCAAGTGTTTGAAAATGATACACAAATCAATAATTTCTTAACTTTGAAAGAGGAATTCTCAAGTACAAACATAGACACAAGCACCATTGATGATCAACAGCAAATAGACAAAATTGACCAAAATATATCAGTTGAAATAGCAAATCAGATTTTGCATCCAACAATTTTTTCCAACAAAAATTTACAAGAGCTGAAACAAATGGACCTTGATGAAATTGTTGAAGGAGAAGCTGAAGTAATTGATTTAAAGGATAACTTTTTGCCCATAGGCCTAACTCCTTTGGAGGATATATTTGATTCAAATGATATTCCAAGAAAGCCAAAAATGCAGCCTCTAAATGTAGAAATTGAGGACTGTAACATAGGGACTGCACAAAATCCTAAAATGATAAAATTGTCCAAAGCCTTGCCTCCAAATCAAAAACTGAAATACATTGAGCTCTTCAAAGAATTTCAAGATGTCTTTGCATGGAGCTATGAGGACCTCAAGTCCTATGATACTTCGGTCATCCAACACACAATACCTTTAAAAGAAAATCAAAATCCTTTTAAACAAAAGCTGAGAAGGGTTAATCCAGTCCTCCTTCCTCTCATTGAAAAGGAAGTCAAAAGAATGTACCAAGCTGGAATAATTGCACCTATTAGATTTTCAGAGTGGATTTCAAATCTAGTGCCCACTAGAAAGAAAACAGGAGAAATAAGACTGTGTGTTGACTTAAGAAATCTGAATAAAGTTTCTCTCAAAGACCATTACCCCTTGCCCAAGATGGATCACATTTTACAAAGGGTAGTAGGAGCCTCTAGGATCTCACTGTTAGATGGATTCTCAGGATTCAATCAGATCTTAGTTCACCCGGATGATCAAGACAAAACTGCCTTTACAACACCTTGGGGAACCTTCAAATATGTCAAAATGCCTTTTGGACTTAAAAATGCAGGGGCCACATTTCAACAAGCAATGGACATAGCCTTTGTAAAAGAGATTCATGATTTTTTAGTCATATATCTTGATGACCTCACTGCTTTTTCCAAATCAGATCAAGAACATTTAGAACATCTCAGGCAAGTGTTCCTAATTTGTAGAAAATATGGCATATCTTTGAACCCAAAGAAATCATTGTTTGGCCTAGAAGAAGGCAAACTCCTAGGTCACATAATTTCAAAAGATGGCATCAAAATTGACCCGGACAGAATTCAAGCTATCCTCCAAGTGCCTCACCCAAGGAACATCAAAGAATTGCAAGTTTTCCTAAGAAAGATCAATTTCCTAAGAAGATTCATTCCCAACTTGGCCGAACTGATAAGACTGTTGAATAACATGCTGAAGAAAGATGCTACAGTCAAATGGACAATAGCAGATAAACAAGCCTTCAAAGATATCAAAATAGTTTTGACTAAAACACCTGTCCTCACAAGCCCCAAGTTTGATAGAGATTTTATAATCTTTTCCTTTGCATCTGAGCATACTATTGATGTTGTCCTATTACAAAAAGATGACCAAGGATGTGAGAAGCCCATTGCTTTTTTTAGCAAAGCACTTAGAGATGCTCCACTCAAATATCAAATCATGGAGAAACAGGCCTATGCCCTTGTAAAGGACATCAAGGATTTTAGAGTTTATATCTTGTACTCTCATGTGATAGCCTATGTTCTAAATGTTGTGGTCAAAGACATTCTGACTCAAGAAGTAATTGAAGGAAAAAGGGGCAAATGGATAGCCAACATTTTGGAATATGACAATGAAATCAAACCAAAAAAACTGATAAAAGGACAAGGTTTAGCTAAATTGATGACTGAAACCAATTTCCAAGCCCTTGACATCAATGAACTAGAAAACGAGCAGGAAATGGTGACTCCACAGATCAATCAAGCCTTCTTACAATCACCTTGGTATGCTGATATAATTTATGTATTGTTAAACGTGCAAGCTCCTCCAGGGTTATCCAGAACTAAAAAGAGATTCTTAAAAATGAAAGCTTCAAAGTTTTGTATTATAGACAATGTTTTATTTTGGAAAAATCATGAAGGTATTTTGCTCAATTGCCTAACACAGGATGAAACTGGCAAAGTGCTCAAGGAATTTCATGCAGGGGACTGTGGTGGACATTTATATTGGAAGTCAACAGCTGATAAAATTCTAAGAGATGGTTTCTATTGGCCCTCCCTGTTTGCTGATGTGAAAAAAATCGTAGTTTCTTGCCACAAATGTCAAATCTTTGAAGGCAAGAGAAAGCTGTTACCTTTACCTCTAAAGCCCATTTCCACCAAAAGACCATTTCAACAATTGGGTTTAGATTTCATTGGAGAAATTCACCCTTCCTCCTCTTGCCAACACAAGTGGATTTTAACTGCCACAGACTACTTCACCAAGTGGATAGAAGCCATCCCTTGTAGGCAAGCCAATGACTCAATCATCATGCAATTCTTAGAATCCAATATTCTTTCTAGATTTGGTTGTCTGGAGAAGATTATAACAGACAATGCTGCTACCTTTAAATCCAAGAGAATGATCAATTTCTGCCACAGGTACCATATTACCTTAGGCCACTCCACAGCCTATTACCCTCAAGGTAATGGTCTAGTTGAATCATCCAATAAGAGCCTAGTAAACATCATAAAATAAGTATTGGAGGAAAACAAAAAGAATTGGCACAAAAAGCTTGTTAATGAACTATGGGTAGACAGGTTAACTACAAAAAGATCTATTGGAACAAGCCCATATGAATTGGTTTATGGCATGGAGGTTGTATTCCCTTCATCCTTGGGAATCCCTGTGATAAAATTGCTGCAAGAAATACAGGCAGAACCCAATGATATTCAGAGAAGAATCAATCAAACTATTCACTTGCAGCAGACTAGAGAGGAAGTGTATCAGAGAACTCAGGTTCTGCAAGACAGACTCAAGAAGATTTTTGACAAAAGGACAAAAGCAGAGGATTTCTTCATAGGAGACAAAGTGTTGAAGTGGGATTCTAGGAGGGAAGACAAAGGAAAACATGGCAAATTTGATTTCCTATGGAAAGGCCCTTTTGTCATTCAGGTTGTACAAGGAAATAACACCTATTTTTTGAGAAGTTTGGATGGTACAGAAGCTGAGGAAGGGCCAGTCAATGGGCAAATGCTCAAGCATTATTTTGATCCTCTTTGTTAACATAACAGGACTGTACTTTGTACATAAATAGTGTCTATTTTAGCAGTTTATTACAACAATAAGATAGGGAATAGGATGCAGCAAATTTTGAGGGAAAAGCAAGGAATTGTGCCACCTTTTTGTGTATATTTTGAGTTTATCAGAAGAAATCAAGAAGAAAACTTGGGAGCTAAAAAATGATGAAAAATACTTTGACAAACCAGCAAAGACAGAGCTGTAATTCTGTACAGATCAGCTCATGAGAAGTGTATACATGCCACAAAGACTCAGTTTGTTTGTCTACAGCAGAAGGAAGTTTCAAATTACAGCAAGAGTTGAAAGTAAGGCCATCTGACCTGCTGTTCTTGGCTTTTCACCTGGAAAAGCCATCCCCAAGTGGAGCCACTGTTAGGTTCCTATACCAATAGGTGTCATATTTCATGATTGAATATGGAAATGCCAAATATGATCATCTTTTCCATGCTGCAAAAGGTTCCATATTTTCCAAAAAAACAGAAAAATTTAAAAATGTAAAGAGGATATGCCCTAAAAGAAAAAACAAAGGGAAAGAAAAATGAATTGGTCAAAAAAGAAAGAAAATGAACCCCAAAGAAAGACCAGGAAAGTGGCTAGTCAAAATGCCACTACTATACTACTTGTTGCAAAGAATTTCAAATCATGCAATCAGTGAATTTGTCACACTTGATGGATGGCCCAACAACTCAATCTTGGCTAGTCCAGGTTTAAATTTCTTGTTTTAGCATTAGAGAATAAGGTCTGTTCAAACAGTTCAAGCTTGGCAGATCACTAGTTAGGTAGAGAAACAAAGGTGCTCAACAGTTGAATCTGAGCCCCTGGAAGAGATAAGGGCAGATTTAGATAGGCGGGCAGTCAAAAGAAAAAGAAAGAAAGGGTTTGCTAGCTCAAATGCACCCAAACAAGATGAAGAAAAAATGTTAGGAATAACAGAAGGGGTAGGTAATTCTGGTGTTGCAGAAGCATGTTGATGATCAGTTTTGTCCTCTTAAATATAATCTACCTCATGAGTATCACAAACATCTTGGCAAAGTGGCTATAGTTCAGTGGAGCATGACTAATTTCCCCTCCCATCTCCCCAAGCAACCCTTACTAACATCCCTTCAAGGACATTGAGATCTGCTCACTCGTCCAATCTCATTTCATTTTATGAGAAATACTAAGTGAAACTTTGTATTTACTTATTCAAAACAAGCCACATTTCTTGTGTAAAATAATCACTCCATTTTCCTTTCATTTCCCTATAAACCTAAGTTTTTACCTTATAAACTTAGTGTTTTCTATTTCACAAAACCATATTAACCTCCTAACTATATTGTATAGCTCCCGTATAATACTTCTCTGCCCCTATAATACACAAAAACTATATAAAAAAACCCCGAAATTATATAATACCCCGACCCCTGGCAAATATAGCCATATGTCAAAGTTTTCGGGAGTTATAGGTTCATTTGGAACCTTATAAAAACCCTCCCTGTGCATGCATACACCATGGGATTTAATTAACTCTTGGTTAATTAAATAACTGACCCACAAAAACCAAAGCCGCCCGCATAAACCACATAAAACCCTGTTAACCAAGGTTTATACCCCGCAAACATTTAAAAACATTAAAATATTGCGCAGGTTCTAAATTATAAACCACCGCCAACTTACCTTCCCGTCAACCGTCGGATCAGGCCCTCCCCATCCAATGGCTCTCGTCCATATCGGAGTCGCTCCGATGTATGAAGATTAGTGCCCGATAAAAAGCGGTTTTCCCGCCATACCCCGGGACACGTGTTGTCAGCCCATTGCATCGTGTCCATTCTGCTAGAAACCACCATCGTACAAAGGGCGGTGCGATAGAAACCACAAACCGCTCCCGCCTCCTGCTGACCATGTCATCCGCCTACGTCAGTGCCCACATCACTATTTCGTCCGCCATGTCTACCATGTCATCTGCCCACGTCATCCACCATGTCACCCTCCGTACCTCGCTACATGACAAAATTTATGTCATGATCACGTCATCACAAAAAGCGCCAAAGCCCGAAAAAGCCCAAATTTTGTTAAAAAGTCGTGAAAGTGATGGTTTTTTGTTTATTTTTTTTCGTTGGTTTGCGGAGACTGTGCATGAAAATTACGACGAATTTGCCACCAAAGCTTCAGTCCACCACCCAGGGGAATTCGCTCTGCAAACTCGGCCCCCTCAGCTCAGTCTTGTACCCACAGTTTGTGCCAGACGCCTGTAAAACATGTATTTACCCGATATTCGCTCGTAAACCCTGTTTTTCCAAAATTTATCTGTTAAAATCACCTGAAGAACTAAAATTCGAATTAAAATGCGCTCCTACCTACAAATCTCTGCATTTTAATTCACTGTTTGACCCATTCTTCCAAAGAAAACCTGCAAATTCTATTCTCCTCTGCAAATTGCCCATTAAACTGCAATTCAAGCCCATTTCCGCCGGCAAAATCTCCAAAAATGCCCAAATATTGAGTTAAATTTGTCAAAATCACTTGCAAAAGAGCACCATTTTCTCTGTTTTATCCAGCTTCCCAATTAAACTCTGCAAACTTTGTCTTTTCCTTGAATTTTACCCAGTGAGGCCATTTCCATATAAAACTCAGTTTGCAAAATTCCTATGAAAAACCCCAGTGCCAGTACTTTGTTTTCTGTTGTTACACACACCCAAATTCCAATTATAAACGCAGACAGTGAAGCATGGAAGCTTTAGTGGCCTTGAATGTTGCCCCCTTGAATGCACCACATAAGGAATTTGAATGGATACCCCTTGCTGATAGAGATTTCCAGATTAAGGATATGATGGGTGAGAAGCCTCACCTGCAAGCCTTTTGTGAAGTTAGAAATAGCTATAGAAGCAATACTGATGTCTTGGGAATTTGGGAATCCAACATGCCTATCTATTACCTCCCTTCAGTAAATGTGCTCCCTGATTTCATCCATTTATGTTGTGCAAATTATGAACCTACATAAAGAGCAGTTATGACCCCATCTGGGACTGTACTCTTCTATATCACTCCTCAATCCATAAATGAGATGCTGAACTTTAAGCCCACTCAGCCTCTGGCTCCTCTCACCATGAAATCCTTGCTTGACCAAGCTGCCAAACTGCCCAGTTCAGAGATTACCAGAATAGCTCAATTATTCATGAGACCAGAAAGTCAGCCCAGGCATCCACCTCCTTTTAATCAAGTCTGGTTCAATGAGGCTGGTATACTCATTACTGATATGATTTCCTACATTCTGGGTTTCAAAACCAGTGAGCATATTGATGAAACTGTTTTAGCATTGATGTCCATATTCACTCCAGGACAGCCCCCTGCTGTCAAGTATGATTATGCCACCTTCATAGCAAATAAAATCCATGAGAAATTCATGAATTTGGAGAGAGAAAGAGTGTTCAAATACACATCCTACATATATCATTTGTTGTTGTACTATCAACCTGATATTTTCCAACTTCCTCTTAAAAGATTGGACCTCAAAGGGGAAAGGAGGTCTGTGATTTTCTAGACCTCAGTATTCCATGAAGTCCACAACTCCCCATATACATATTGTGAGTTCATTGACCTGTTGATATATCCAGCCACTTCTTTGTTGTTAACAACTCCTCATGCCAGGCTCTCTGCTGAAATGCAGAAAATTTTACATCCCTCAAAGGAATACAGTATTGGTGACTGGTATTTTTACCAAAACCACACAGTGATAAAGATTTATGGCTGTGAATTAACTCCCTACAAGCTGTCGAAATATGTCCCTATGAGACTCTTTGCCCTGTAATACTACCGGCAATTTTGTAGTTCAGACTTGACTCATTTCTACCGTGCTAGGAAAAAAGAACAACTCAAGATAAGACATCAATTGGGCCCTTTTATCTTCAATAAAATGGAAGAAGCAGATAAGATATTAAGAGATAAACTTATGTTGAAACAAAGTTTTCATTGGTCACCATATGACCCTGAACATTTCATAGGTTTTACAAGAGTCAAAAACAAGCTTATAGGATATGTGCACCACAAAATCCCTGAAATTGAACAATATGCTAATCAACAGGATTGGGTAGAAAGCATACTAGTTGAAGAGCTTACTGAAGAAGAGAAATTAGAAAAAGCAATGAAAGAGCTTGAAAAAACACTTGACCTAGACTCTTTTGGACAGGTCCCTTTCACATTGCCTCAACACATTGGAGCGGGCACATCATCTGCTACAACTTCTCAACAACCTGCCCAAGAGAGTACTCCACCTGCAGGGACATCCAAAGGCAAGGAAGTACTGCATTCATATCAGCAAGATACAATGGCAGACCGGCCAGATACAGCAAAGGAGCAAAGTCAAGGGCAAGGTCCTTCAACACAAACAAAGGTACCTGAAATCCCTGTGTTACAAACTCCTCTCAATAAGGAAAGAGCCAAGAAAAGGGACAGGCAGGAAGAGACACCTACAGGTGGATTGGCAGAACAACAAGGGGAAAAGAGGCAAAGATTAAATCCTTACTCTAAGGAAGAATTGGCAGAAGAGACAGCGGGCAACTTACGGGGTGAGGAAACAACTGAACAGCAGGCTCCTCCAATTTTGGAGACATCAACTAATTCATATTAGCAAGAGCAAGAGAGGCAGCATGGTGTGGAGGTTACATCCACCAGGCAACAGAGCAAGCAAGGCTCAGATATCAAGAAAGAATTCACTGAAATAAAGGCCAGAAATGAGCCAGTAAGGTTCCAACTTTATAATCAATTGCTGAGAATGGCTCCCACCAATCAACAAAGGCTAATGGCAGCCTATGATATCCAAGAAGGGAAAATGACCCTTAGTCACTTCAGACCTACAACGCAGCAGCCACAGTTAGCTGTTGATTATATCAGGACCAATCTGGAAGTTCTCTCTAAAGACATCCACCCAATGGACCAGATTGAGTTACATAAACAAACCGGAGAAATGGTATACTCTACCTTGGCAGACAAAGCATTATTGGCTCACAGACTGCAGAATTCATTGCACAATACTTCTACCCAATTGGAATTGGAGAAGGCCTCCTCATTAGCCAAGGATAATAGAATTAAATCCTTGGAGGAAATTATCATTGAGCTGGGGCATGATCCCAAGGATCCCAAGGGAATTTAGGCCTTAATAAAAAAGAAAGAAGAAGATATCGCAGCTCTCAAGAAGCAGCTCAAGCTGCCAATTACAATACACCCTCAGACCACAGAAGTTTCACAACAGAAAGAAGAGGAGGACGTGGTGAGTTTGCTAATGAGGATGAATGAAAGGCTGGCAGAAACAGAGAAGGCATTGGAGATAGCATTACAACGAAAACAAGGAGAATTGGCCTCCCAGCCAACAGAAATAGCTCCAATAAACACAACAACTCCTCCTACAACTACAGCAGCAGTCTCTACCATTGTCCTAGAATCAACAACAGATACCTCAGCTTCAGCAACAACAGCAGGACCAGATGCCAGCCTGAGCATGGAAGAGATGATGAAGGAAATAAAGGCTTTAGAACTCCAAATGGCAGAGTTAAAGGAAGCCAAAGAAAAACTGGCCAAGATAGAGGTGAATTTTGATAAATCAAAAATTACTGTGGTTGAGAAAACAAGAGAAGTAAAGGCCCTGGAAAATAAGGTAAAACCCTTGGAGAAGGACCTAACTCTTCACAAAACTCTGGCAGAAATCAAAACAATTTTGTGGACTAAAATTGGCCAATCCATCACTAATCAATGGACATCAATACAAACTATTCATGACCAGATTGAATTGATAGGGATAGCTCAATTTGAGACTCAAAAAGCCAGAGCATTATTGGCAAACAAGCCCGAACAGGCCAATAAACTAATTCATTTTTTGAATACTCATACCAGAGAGCAGCTAGCAGCTCTAGATATTCAGGATAGAACAGGTACAATTTTGACAGTAAAAAAGGTGCTGACCATGAGGAATTTCGTACAAACTTTAGAAAGAAAGTGCCAAGAAATGTAGACAGAAATAAATGCCTTCAGAGAAAAGTTTGCAGTGTTGCAGAGCAAAGGGTTACCTAGCTTATTGACCAGCAATGGGAGACTGTTAACACATGAACAATATGCTCACAGGGTAAATACCTATGTTACCAATCAAATTACAGCATCATCAAGCACTTCAGAAGAGACAGTACCTCCCTCTGGACAGAGTTTATATGACAAATTAGAAAATTTGTTCTACATTGAACATGAGATGACACATCCTTTTGAAGTCTAGCCCAATTACTACAGGTATAATGAAGCTGATGAGACATTAATTAAACAACAAAGACACCAGTTTCCAACAGATCAATGGTGGCAGGGCATGTTGGAGATTTTACCAAGGTAGTGTTGGCACTAATTCCTTTTTGTTTGTCTGCATTTAATCAAATTTAATGCGCGTGCCACCTATCATAAATATGAAGACAGCAAGGAAGGCGTTCACGCCAAAACGCATTAAAGAGAAATCAAGCACAAATGGAAGGGCCAGGACAGCAACGCAGAAATGCGGGATAAAGAAACAGCTACCAGTCGACTTGACAAGTCAAAAAGTCAAAGATATTAGACCACCTAAGGCAGCCAGCACAACACAAGTTACTCCTGCATTCATTGCGCTCTATTTCCAATGCCATTTACTGCCTTTAAAGAAGTAGATGGATGAAGTTAATGCTTGATATTTTGTCTATGAGATATTTTGTAACTCTTTTTATAAATACCTCCTCAAGAGATGTATTGTTGTTGGTTGATGAATATTATTCTGGACCTGCGTTGTAATTTTAAGAAACTTTCTTAATAAAGATTGCTAGAATTCTTTGCTAGTGAATTTTCTGGTTGTGGAATTAATGGCAGAAGAATATGTTGCAGAATTCTCATGTTACTTCATGGATCAATAAGTCTTTTTACCCTTGTTTTACTATTCCTATGTTTATTTATCATCTATATATCATGTTCTAATTGCAGGAAAAAAGAATAACACAGAATTTACTTGACTGTACTCTGTGTTCAACTCCTGTCAATTTGTATGTTTTCTACAGGACTAGCATAGGCAGGAATTCTTGACTGCTCTTGTCTCCCTGGTTCTTTCACTCTGAATATCACCAAGGAATTCTTAACTGCTCCTTGGTAATGTTTATTCAAATTTCCCTCTGTTAGCATAATGAAAGATTCTTGATTGCCTTTCATTCCCTGACTTCATTTCATCTTATTCCAGCTCGAAAATTGTTCTGTGTTTAATTATCTTGCTCTGTAGTCCTCATTTTACCTAACAAACTATACCATAGGTACATTTTCAACTGACTCGATTAACCCAATGGTCTGAACTTCTCTTATCTTGCAGCCTTGTTCTACTGAATGTCACCTTCCAAACACCAAACAAATACCTGTGCTTCATAACTAGCCTAACATATAGCAAAACAAATATAAAGCATAAAGAGAGAGCCCTCTCTGGTTGCAGATTGGCTAGAATCTGCAGCTAAAAGACTGGTTAGTGGTTACCTCGGCCGTATTCCCTTTTCTCAGATCTTTTGGGTAACAACCTGAGTGATAACACCTTCATGGGCACTTTTGGGCATGGCTTGGTGGGGGGATTCTATGGAAAGAGTGGGCTAAGTTTGTATTCTTGTCTCCACTTCTCAATTTCATGGTTAGCCTTGTATCCTAGTCTCGTGGGATCTCCTTTATTGGTCATTGGCTTTAGGGTTGGAACTGCATGGGAAATCCCAATCTTGGTTGTGTGATCCCACTTCCTGACACCATATACATCACTCCCATCCACTCATTTTAGCCCCATTCATCTCTTTTCCCATCCGGTGCCACATGTGTCCACTGGGTCCACATAGGGTTAGTCTCCCCCTCCCCTCGTCCACACCTTGGATCGAGCTTGAAATGATGCCCGAAGGTTGATGCAGCTAAAAAGAAAAGAAAAAGCATAATTTGGCCACTCTCAATAGGAAATGTACCACAAAATGCAAAAGATAGTCGGGATACACAAATTTATCACGTGGACAAAATCCAAACATGAGCTCTACCCCTTTATCCATGGCCATCACCCTAGTTCCTATGGGCCCTAGATGAGCCCCCTCCATCATTAACGAACCCATGATTGTCCCAACCCTTGGTTGGTGATGAACTTCCCTACCTTAAAGGGGTATCCACTACTATATATTACATAACATGCTCTCATCCCCTGGAGCCCCAAGCAGTTATGAAGAAAAATCAATCAAAAGAAAAAGGCATATGAAGAAGGGTGGAAAAACAAAGGTCGAGGTAACTCATGTACCATGATTCGCTCCCTCCTAACTCATATACCCAAGTATGGGCTTCCCTTATTATAGCTACCCTTGTAAAATGGCATGTGGTCTAGATGATTCCCTTGATCCCCACTCTGTTCCATTACCATATCATTTTCCACCTGTCACTTGAGGGATGTACCATGGACATGTCACCCCCTTTAAAATTTGAAACCACCTAATAGGGTCCTTGATTAACCCCCTTATTGAGCTTGGAGACGCTTATACATGCCAAAGCCCACTAAGGAAGGGCATGCCACCATGAAATGCCCCATTTATTCCATGACTTGTAAGCTCATGATTTGTTGTATTGGAGGGTAAGGGGAGGCATTGAATCTTATGCATGATTGCAAGTGGGTCTCCATTTGGGGCTTGGTCTCCCTATACGAGGTTCCATCCCTGTAGAAGGCCACATTGGCACCTGTATGGTGAGCATTGAGAGCCATTGACCTCCACCATATCAGAGAGTACTTCATGGATTCCCAGTACCACTCATTTATTTCTCATGTTCCACCTTCTGAATGAGGATGATGCACCTAGTTCACCATGCCCAACCGGATCCACACATGCACCACACACTTGGTAGATGATCAAGGGTCTAGATGAGGGCTTATGTCATCCTCCCATCCCTTACAGATGATTTACAAGAAGTTTCGATCCACTTGGAGACCCATGAATATGTCCTTGTGCCCCTCACACCCACTTGGGGACACCACGGGTATTTGCTTGGAAAACAAGGGGTCAACCCCTTGTCCATTATGTTTGAGGTTCATTCTCACATCATGGCACACTCAGGACTTCATTAGCCCTCCTCAAAGGCCTAATGAATCACTTTATTGATCATTAAACCCTCTTAAGAGGCTCATCATTATGTTATTGAGCTATCTTGGTGGGCTTTTCACCAAGGGATGTTATTATTGCACATTAGTTTATTATTTGGGGCTCAATTAGGCCATATTAGGCAATTCGAACTCATTAGTGATTGTATAAATAGAAGTGAGATCATTCATTTTCATCATCATCACTTGGATTGAGATTTAGTAGCTCTTGATAATTTCACATTCCCTTTTTGAGGACGAGTTTGGATGTTATGGATGAATTTTGATGTTTGGATCTATTTCTCTTGTCTTCGAGCTTCATTATCGGCATAACATGATCAATGGACATAATATTTTGTACATGAATGGGTGAATGTTCCTAGAGATTATTTTGTTGAAATACATCTTGACAAGTTATCAATTATTTCATATCAAAGTATAAAATCTCAAGTAGCTTCTCATATTCCCTAATGCCATGTGAATTTGCTTGATGACCTCCTTGATTAGGTAAACATCTTCCAAACCATAAATTCTCTTGACTCCATCTCTCCCAAAGGATAAGACATTGGTCCTTCCATAGGTGGTCACTTTAAACGCATATTTCTCTTGCCTCTCCTTCTCTTTCTAGGCTAGCCTCCATAGGTCATCTAGGGCATCACTTATCTCACATTCTAGTCATCAAAAGACTTCGACCTCTTTTCCATTACTACGTTAGGCTTTCCTCTAGAGGCCCTCCAAATTTCACGAAATTCGATGGGATCACAAGATATTGCAAGCCCTATCCCAAGGATCGTTTCTTGCCATAATTTTCCCTTGGCTAGTGACCTCATTTGGATCATGGTTTTCTATCCTAAGAAGATTTGTCCATTGATCCTCTTACCTTCCACAATTAGGTCAAGCCCCTCCTTGATTTATCAATTCCACTTCCTTGACCTAATTTTGGGTCCACTTGGTCCCGTGTGGTCCCACAACTTTACAACTCCAATTCGGCAAGGATCACATAAAGACCAAGTATCCATAAGTATTACTAAGCCTAGGAATCATATTTACAAGATACATTCCCAAACCCTAGCCTTTAGAACCCTCTTAACCCTTCCTAGAGAGCCTATCTCCTTGCTTTCCAAGAAAGAAAGCCATAAAATTGAGTCTCTCTCACGAATAGGCCTTGGGAATCACCTTTTATCCTCTCATTGACACATCCATTATTGTGATTCCTCTTATACCAAGTCTCCTCCCATCAGTGAAAGTTCGTAAAGAGAAAGGAGCCTTAGTTGAGGTGATAGTGGGCTATCTCTCCATTGTTGCCCTTGATGATGTCATTGAAAATAACTAAAAATGACATTAACTGATGTAAATGTATAATAAATTAATATAAAGAAACGATGGAGAAAGATAATTTCATATGTTATAATAATATTAGCATCATGCACATTATGATGATGTCCCCACTAAAAAAATTAAGCAAGCATATATAAGAGAAAATAAAATTTATAGAGCTCCAAGGATCTTCAAGGATTAACCCAATTTAACAGTGGTTAATAACAATGAACTACGTGTACATCCACTATGACACACATGGTTATACGGAATCTACGACTGTGGACAAAATTATCTTCCCTAGGCCTAGTGGACTTACCTAGAACAATAGAAAGACAAAGGGTTTAATGGTTTCCTTAAATTGAATAGATAATGGGATGAAGCCTACCTACAATCTGTAGTATGCTTCGCTCCTTCCTTGGTTTGTATGATTTAATCCTAGCTCTGATCGCTATAATTAGAACCTGCACAGTCAGACAACACAAGCCAACGATCTATAGAATCTATGTAGCATCATCTAATCACTTTATTCAATAGATTAACATGGTATTGAAATACATGAAATCATAACATCATATATAGGAAAAAAAAGAACTCTTTGCATTAATAGAAATGGAGTTACAACCAAAAATAGGTGTTGATCTTGTAGAAGAGGTCCTCCAAGTTGAATTGTCCTTTCCTTGCCACAAAGTGCACCTCTAATCACCCTAATGCATGGAATGATATCTCTCACATCAGCAACATAAGGGTAGAATCACTCTCCAAAATCCAACCCCTTGCCTATGGATGGTAGTAAATCTATAGGTGAAGGAGGTAGTTCGTGAATTCTTATCATTTTATCAATTTGGCCTTGAGATCCACTCTTGATGGGAGGATGAGCTCAAGGGATAAGGGATGAAAACTCCAAGGTAGGATAGGATAGGATTCAAGACTTTTATCTGAGGTAAATAGTTACAACAGATCCTGGAAGCTTTTGGAAGAGGAAGCTTCAGGATTCTTTTTTGTTTTCCTGAATTTCTAGAATCAGTGCACCCCCAACACTGAGCAACTTGTTGGTGATCAACATAAGTGCAGAGTAGGGAAACCTGATAGTCAACACTGGCCAATGAGGGGCCAGGGTGCGTTGGTCCTAAAAATGACTGAAATAAAGAAGTTTTAGGAAGAAACTCAGGGATATGAGACAGGCATACTTAGGGCTTTGTGTAGGGAGGATGACAAAGTGTTCAAAGGATGTGAAAAATATTGTTTGAAGGCCTATTAACCAGATGTTACAAAATGGCCTATAACAAATTACCCCCTAAAGTGAAAATTCATAAATGAAAGCTAATGACTGAAGTGCTTTACCTTGTGGCAAGTTGGGATCAAGAACAATTGGTGAGATCATCATCTGCTACAATACATTTACATCATGACATATTTGTTAAGGGAGGCATACCCATACTCAACACATAAGATAAAATTACATGTACAATGACCAAAAGACATGTCCACAGATGATAAATGGTGCACCCATAACTGGATAACTATCTGTACGATCATAGTCGTCATACATTTTGATCTTGTATTACTCCTGAAATCGCAACCCGAATGGATGAAACTATATTCAGGGTCTTCTATCTCGTTCACACGACCAACCAATGTACGAGTCTAACCATGTGAATCAATGCGCTGAGTTCAAACATGGTAGACACCATCTGACTACCGACCAATGATGTAAGTCGTTAACAGACGTGAGACAAACCACCAATGATGCTAATGTCTCTCAAGGTACTCTAGTACAATCTGTATGGTGCAAATAAATGAGTTGATGTTGAACACCACACAAAAACTTTCAGTCAAAGGGCAATGACGTAAACATGTCACTGAGAGCAAGGAAAATTGCCATTGATGTATGCAAGAACCAAATTATTGAAGGAGTGTTTCTAAGTCAACTTCTTGGATACTGAGCTGATGTCGACAAGAAGTGACCCATCGCAGGAGGGCCTTGATGTATCCCCCATCAACGACACGAAACGAGTATCATGATTTGAGACAGAATGATCATAATGATGTTAATACGGAATTGGATTAGGAAACGCAGACATGAAATGGAGGCTTAAGAATATTGTAGCAGATATTGACTGAATGACTTCTCTTGAACACACCGGCAACACTGAATGGAGTTGGCCTTGAAATTTTATGATAAACCAAAATACAAGCATATTTCAAAACCCAAAAGCCACATAGATGAAGTGGAAGAGTGTCGTGTTTAAGAGTGACTTGCTGCTATTAAAAAAATGGAGTACCCTGTTTCCCAATTTACCCAACCATATTGGTTAGTACCTCTTTATTTTTTAACAATCTTGAGGAGGATAACATATGCTTGATCTATAAGTTCATCCTTCGGATGAATCCCTCTGATAATATTTAACAAACCCAAAGAAGGATTGGTTCGGTCCCATCATGAACGACGAGTCCATCGTTGTTTGATATTTTAACGAGTCTAGCGAAGGTATAACTCGACATATTTTTCATGTTTAGAGAATTTGAAAAAGAGGTGAAAAATAAAAATACAGATGTTCCTTTTCGTAAATAGCCCCTTAGGTCCAAAAAGGCATAAAATAATACCCAAGAGAACCTCTTAGCCATGTTTGACTAAGGTATTCCTTTTTCTTAAGTAGTCTATCTTAGTCTGGAAAAGGGTTAAGCTTATATTGAGTAGATGTC
Source organism: Pinus tabuliformis (assembly GCA_031772625.1). NCBI lineage: Eukaryota > Viridiplantae > Streptophyta > Pinopsida > Pinales > Pinaceae > Pinus > Pinus tabuliformis. The sequence goes on along the minus strand of CM062804.1, from coordinate 444,421,965 downwards.
TTTTCATTTACTTTAACGAGTTCAAAAACACAAGTGCTCGACAATATTTTCATATTTTGGGAGTCTAAAAAGAGCTGAAAGAAGACTCAGGGGTGTTCCTTTTTCATGATTTTATGGAGCCCGAAAAAGTGATAAAAGTGTGCTCTTCGGTCAAAATAATTTGTTCAAAACATGACAAAATCAATGAAATAGTTGTCGACCTGCTCAGAAAATCACAAAAAGGATTAAAAATAATTGTTTCATGGTAAAATTGGGTTGTAAATAACTCAAAGCATTAAATATGAATAAAATAATGGAAGAAACAACCATAAATATTCAAAATGACTATTCATCTTTACCATTTCACATTTACCTTCAACAGTGAGAGTTCTGAGTAGTTTTTGCCCTTGATCTTCTGTAGTTGATTGCACTCAATCTAGTGGATCGTTTCAAGCACCATCACTTCCAGGTAAGAGATAAGACCTTTTTTTTTCAATTCATGGTCCCATTTTGTGTTTTCATGCAAGTTTTAGGTATTTTTTAGGACCCAGGGGTTTAAATAACTCGCCCTATGACCAACATAGGCCCACATGGTCGAAAGGTGTGTTTAACCTAAGTGATAATACACTGCAGAGAGGGGTGCAACACACTATCAAAATACCAAAGGGTGTGTTGGGCACAAATCCTAAAAATGTTTAGTAGTTTCCCTTCAAAAAATTTCAATTTTCTTTCATGGAATGGATCCTAATGAGTCTCTTCTTGATGTTTCAAGTCTTCATTAGCACAAAATGGCCTTTATCTGGAGAGAAAGAGAACATGAAGAACAAGATTTGAATGGAGCTAATGATCCTACTACCATCCAGACACTAAAAAACTATGGATTGTTGAAATTCCTCTGGCTTCTTGGTATGAGGCAGCAAATGGAATTACTAGTGTATCTTGTTTATTCATGGGATGTGCAAGCACAGGCATTCATATTTGGGGAACATCTGCTCGAGATAATGATATAGAACATATATTTTCTTATAGGTTTATCCATGAGAGGTGCCCACATCTCTCTCCTAGGGGGAGAAGGAGTGGAGAAATGGTGAAAGATTATATTACCACATATTGTAAACCTCAAGCCAAGACGACTAGGGATGGGAATATTAGCATAAAATATGTAACCCATTTTCCCTTAAGAATGATCTTATTCATCATTTCTAGATTGGAGAGTAGCTCAACACTTCATGTAGCTAACAGATCATATATACAGTATGGTGTGGAGTGTTTGGAGCCAACAATCTTCAACTGGAGTTAGGGAGTGTTGGTCAATATGAAAGAATAATTGTCTAAAGCAAGAGAGGGAAATGTCAAAAACTTTGGCTATAGTTCCATCTTGGTCTTTTTTTCTCTAGAACAGGTTATATTACTACAACCTCATCAAATTACACTCAAGCCCATTGATCTGAGGGTTCCACAGATGAGGAGGTGGATAGATCATATGTCCCAACATGAAGGTCTGTCGGCGATCAGTCTCTCACCAACCTTCTTTAGATGGTTGCGTAGACAGTTCCTTATTATCAATGATTATCCATATGCAGGGATGGCTCTTTGTGACGACCCTGAGCTCGTGCTTCCTGAGGGTGAGAGATGGGGTGTTACAGGTAAGATATTACAATCATTTGAATTTTTGAAAGTTTTACAATTTTTTTGTGCTTTTGATGTTTCCGAGACAAAATTATTGATTTGTTCATGCATATATTAGGCATGTTTGTCCGATAGGTGCTACATATCTTTGTATGCAGGAGAACAGCCACAGGTGGCAGTAGAACCAGTATAGGTTGCTGCAGTAAGACGGGATGCACTACGAGATCTTGATGTAGCTGAGATTCTAAAAGAGGTGGAGAGCCACATGGAGGGGTTGACACGCAGAATAGATGAGACCGCGATCGACTAGATTCTGATCCGACTTCAACAACACACTATAGGAGTGTATAGCCGTATTGGTCGGCTGCTGAGCAAGATAGGTCGTGCAGTGGCATGTTATGATGAGCACTTTTATTAGTCTACTTAGATATTTGCATGTAGTTTTTTATATGGGCTGTGTGGCCATATGTGTCTTGGGCACAAATTTTGTAAAACCAAACTTTATATATATATATATATATATATATATATATATATATATATATATATATATATATATATATAGATATAGTTAGTTAGTTTTTCTGTGTTCCTGTTATACTTTCAATAGATGTGATGTGTCTTGAAACTTATTTACATTCGTTGCAAATGTCTATCTAAAACATGATTAGCAAGCGCATCTATCAATGTGTTTATATTTCTAGAAATATGTTCATATTGTATGAAATCAAAATGTCTTTCTAGAAGGAAAACCCTTAAGAACATGCGAAGGATGGTAAGACTTCTAACTGAATAAACATTAGCAAGGTGTAGTACCACGAGCCGTGAGTGAAGTCTGATGACTGAATGACGGTAACCATGTGAAATAGCATGAGACAGTAGCTCGACCACTGTGTTATACTCAATGATGTTGTTGGTAGAGCGACCAATACAAATCCCTTGTAGACTCACTAACTCACCATTTGGAGCAAATATAGTCCACACTGCGGAGGATAGGTTTCGAGTACTACAACTAGCACCATCAGCATAACCAAAATACGGTTCAAGGGATGTTAACATCTGCAAACCAAATGTAAAATGGATCAACAAAAACCGTAGGAAACTCTGAAGAGATACACTACAAACACACTCAACACACCTATACACAGTATGTACATAGTGTACTATGCATGAGATCAAGCATAGTATTTCTTTAGGTACAACCCATTTCTAGGCTGTGCTAGTGGAACTCCATCAAAATAGACCAACTCATAGGCTCCTTTTGCAAGAACATGCTTGACAATATATGGACCTGACCACATAGGTTGTTACTTTCCTAACCCTAACTTATCAGATTCTTGATAATATAAAAGAACAAAGTCTCCTTCCGAGAAGACATGAGCCTTGACACTTTTGACGTATTGTGCCTCGATATGTCTTTTATGAGCTTCATTAGCTAAAGTGACATCACGCAGTGTCTCATCTAAACAGGTTAGATGTAAAAGACGTTCCTCTTTTACAAAAGTGGCAGGAAGAAGTTCTACAGCTAGTTTTAGTGACGAATCTCACATTCGATTGGAAGGATTGCTTCCAGACCATAAACCAATTGAAAGGGTGTAAATCTGGTAGCAGTCCTTATTGAGGTTTGGCACGCCCACAAGGCAGCATAAAAAGGCAAATGTCAGTCCGATTTATGGACCCCTACCATACATTGAAGTATAGCTTTGAGAACTTTATTCATAACCTCAACTTGTCTATTAGCTTGAGGATAGTAGGGAGTGGAAATTTCATGGGAAAGTCTCAGCTTAGCAATTAGTTCGGACATCATATGATTCCGAAAATTCTTTCCGTGATTCGTAACTATGGTTTGCGGAACACCAAACCGTTCGATAACATGATTGAAAAATAAATATGCAGTTATTTCACCGGTGTTGTTAAATGTAGGCATCACCTCGACCCATTTAGTAAAATAATTTACTACGATAATGATATAATCATGCCCCCCATCCAAGTGAGGGTTGCATGTCATAAAGTCGATACCCCATTTCGAAAAATGTCTAATGACGATAATAGGATGCAATGGAGTAGGTAGAGCATGGGTCTTACAATCATAAATTCGGCATGCATGACACTTCTAGATAGCGAATACAGTCTCAAAAAATGGTATGCCAAAAGTACCCAGTGCATAGGATCTTCTGCGTGGTAGCATAACCAAACAAATGAAAGCCACATGCCCACGACTGGCATTCATTAGGGACTTTCTCGTCCTCCTCATGTGTGAGGCACCTTCATAAAATCGTATCAATATCGCGTCAATAAAGGGTGTCCCCAATAATGATGTAATTCTTGGATTGGTATTGAATGCGTCGCTGCTCGGAGTGACATGTATCAGACTAGAAAGTCTGGGTCTAGAGATATATCAGAATGTCTCCATACCACGAGTCAGATGACGAAATCAGAAACAATGACTTGTTAGGGATAGAATCGTGAGATGTCAATTCAGAATCAAGGGAAGGAAGGTCGCACATCAACTCAGTGAAAACCAAGGATTTCTTTGACTTGGATTTGATGAATTCCAGGTCAAACTCTTGCAGGATGATGATCCATTTAGAGTATTTCCCCCCCAACAATTGATGTGACAAAATATATTTCATAGGGTTGCAATCTGAAACAACTGTAGTTTTCTGGAGCAAGATGTAATGGCGAAACCTTTGAACGACTTGAATAACCACCAAAGACAACTTTTCTATGTGGGTATATCTGACTTCGGTATCATTAAGATTCCAACTCAAATAATATATGGGATGTTCAGTCCCTACAATGTCTTCATGTACCAATACCATTGGTATAGTAGAAATGGCAGCAACAAGATACAAGAAATAGTCGCGCTGGTAATCAGGGGGATATAAGAGAGATGCTCGAACCAGTACATCTTTCAAGGCATCAAACATCATTTGAGCAGCATTGTCCCAATGGAAGGGAACCCCTTTATTAAGCAAGCAAGTGAATCCTTTGGTCAACTTAGCGTAATTAGGGATGAACCTTCGCAGGAAGTTAGCCTTCCCTTCGATTCGTTGAAGCTGAATGAGAGAAGAAGGCACAATCAGATTGATAATTGCCTTTTACTTTCATAGGATTGATATGAATTCCATGTTTAGTAATAACAAAACCAAGAATTTGGCCAAAACTAACACATAACACACATTTGTGTGGATTTAGTCGAATATTATAGTGTCTACACCATAAGAAAATGGCCCTCAGATGCATCGGGTGATCAACCTAATATTTAGAACGAGCAGGGAGATCGTCCAAATAAGGTTGCATGATGTGTTTAATGTCATGAAAAGCATAATCCATTTCCTGTTGAAACGTGGCCCCAACATTCTTTAAACCAAATGGGAGTTTCCAGTGGGAAAATGTACTCCAAGGACAAATAAATGTAGTTTTATATTGGTCCGCTAGGAGAATGTTGATTTGATTATATCCGGAGAAACCATCCATGAACGAATATATTTCGCAGTTGGCACAATCATTAACAATATGGTCGATGAACGGGGTCGGGTAATTTTCCTTTGGACAAGCGCGATTTACATCCCGATAATTAATGTATACATGGATTGTCCCATGTTTCTTCATGATAGGGACAATATTTGACACCAAATCAGTCAAAGGAATGGGGTAGATGAAACTAACACAAAGGAGTTTTTCAACTTCACTCTTTATTGCGACAACCTTCTTTGGATGGACTGGACGAAGACACTATTTGGTTTAGCATCAGGATACGTTTTAATCTCATGCACCACTATATTTGGGTTGATACCTGGAATTTCCTCATAGGTCCAGGCAAAGACATCATGAAACTCCTGAAATAGGGATTTATAGGTCTCAATCTCAGATGGAGAGCAAGACGCACCAATGTGTAGATTTTCGACAATACCTGGTTTAATAGAGATATCAAGAGGTATCGTCTCTTCGATATTCAAGAGATTCTTTTCAGAATCGAATTCATGAATAGAAACAGAATTCGTAAAAGACTCGACGATATTGGGTAGATATACATCATTGAGATTATCCTCAATGGAATCTGGTAAGGAGGAACAATGGTGATGATCATCCCATGGCGCATCGTCTGGCATCATGATCTCCATGATGCTCACATCGGTAGAGAATGTATGAGAATGGATCAGAAGACATGCCATAATCCAATGATTGATCGACCCAATTGATTGAGGAGAAGGAATAAGTCGCACAAGTTGAATAGATGGCTTCATAATCAAGCTCAATGGGGCTAAGTGGCATTCAGTTGTCAAAACTATGGATGTTAGCTTCATCTGGGACAATCCATGGATCATTCGAGATATTAAAAGATGATATCATATTGATATAAGAAATCGATGATGAGTTGTCATGAAGTAGAAGAGGAGGGAGAAAAAATGTTCCCATGAGTGAGGAATCCTTTAGCAGTCCAACCTCAACATGCTGATAAGAATGTAGAGTTTCCCCTACAAGCGAGACACTTCTTGTAACATGAGAATCAGAGGCGAAGAAGGTGAGTTGGTCAATGGCCACAATCCCACCCTTATGAGGAAAGACGATCATACAGAAATATGTCGAAATGACAGTAGTCATGGCATAAACCCACGTGCGACCCAATAGAAGATTATAATCAAGAGGTCTATCAATAACTTCAACTTCTATGGATACAATTTTTCCCCCTAATTCTACTTGTATGGAATTCAGAATACCACGGGGTTTATACATTCTCCCATCAAAACCTTTCAATGTGGTAGGTGTCTGACTCAGTTGAGGAGAACCAATCACTTTCCAGCAAGACATAGACATTATACAGGTTGAGGGTCCCTCGTCCACAATAGAACGATGAATGTTCTTATCGTGAATGACGACCTGTATGATAAAGGCCAATTGACCCGGAAGGCGAGGGGTATAGTTTTCATGACTAAAAGAAACTAGGCTGGAATTCGAAGGATCCACACGTCTAATAGCCAAAAGAAAATCCTTCTTCTGGGTGAGACAATTTTGCAACACCTCAAGGGTTGACATAGTTGATGGAGACTTGGCCAAGTTTTCAACTACGTTATAATTTTGAACAGCCCTAGCACGAGGGTTGAAAGAATATTTATGAATAACACCCTTCGAAGGCTTAATAGTTAACTCCGTAGGAATTGTGGGCGGAGTGCGATCAGATGAAGCTGATGTCAAATTGGTAGGTTGATCAGTAGCTTAATCATTTAGAGGATTCACATTACCATAGTCCTTATTCCAAGTAGCCACCATAACATCAAATTTAGGTTTCGTGGAGGAAAGAATTAAAACTGTGTTAGAGGAAGAAGGGTCTCGAGTAACCATGTGGGTCTCGTTATTGGGAAACAGATCGATCAACACAATGGGAGAAGTGGAGGATTTTAGAAACTATTTCACTTTCACGTAGTGAGGACAATCACGAGTAAATTTCTCCTCATTGCAAATCAAGAATGGGTAGAGAGGCTTTCGTTTCTCATCAGAGGACTGATTTGTTTGTTTATCCTGTGGTGAAGAATCTTTCTTCTTTTTGCCTTTTCCTTTCTTCTTTCTTCCTGGTTGCTGTTGAGATTTGCCTTTATCAGATGAAATGAAATTAATCTCGTAAGGAGTCGTAAGAGGATTGGATGAATGGTTTTGGACAGATGCACTAAGAGAAACACCAGATGGTTTACTCACTATTTGTGAACTGGAAGAACTAATGATGTCATCAACAACATGAGATTATTTACTAGGAGTTGGAGGAACAACGTTCAAAGGTCTCGAGGCATATGGTATCTTTTCATAGAGGGTGCCAAATTGGGTATATATGAGGTCCAAATACTAGGAACGAGTAATCACTTGTTCTTCAGTCACGACCCTGCCTTTAGCTACATCCTTTGTGATATATGGAAATAGGGATTTAATGAACCATTCGGCTAACAATTGATCCAAAACATAGGTCTTAACCAATTGGCGACAACACCACCACTCATGAATGTGATATGAGATGTGAGTAGATTTAATATGTTTAAAGTTGGTCAAAAGTTCCGTTCCAGTTTCATACCGAATGGGAAACTTGAAATTTGTGAGGAAGGTGGTAGCTAAGGAACTGAAATCGTGAAACAAAGCTCTAGATAACTCAATGTACCACTTAGTTGCGGTACATGAAAGATTACGTTGGAAAAGAAGTAATTGAATGGAATCATCGTTAATGGAGTTTGAAGAACACCACAGATGATACGTCATGACATGGTTTGATGGGTCTTATCCAAGATTCCCATTGAATTTTGGGATAACATAAGGAAATTTGGTAGGAATTATCAGCCACCAAGGCGAATGAGCGATAGGATCGTTGGTGAGTCGAGTCAAGTCTAGAAATTTGAGAGTCGCCACAAAAGGTAACTATTGGTTAAAATTCAGTGGAGGATAGCATGGATAAGAAGGAAGAGCCTAAGCAACAGGTACTTGCATTCCCAGATAAGGAGGGTTCTAATAAAGAGGTACCTGGGAACTAGAATAAGGAGGATTCTGGTAACCAACATACGCATAACCTTGTTGACTAGTTCCATGATAACCCTGTAAAGGCTGGAATGGTTGGGTTTGGATATGTTGGCCTTGAAAAGGCACTTGAGGAATACCCTAATAAGGTCTATATTGTTTCCCCACAAGATTTTGCATCATCCCGACATAAGGTGGATTTGATTGGGGTTGTGTCATACCATACACAGTCTGTCCTACAAGAATTTGAGGAATACCTTGCCCAAGCGATTGAGACTGTAAGGTACCTTGTAAAGGTTGGGTAAGTGGAACCTAAGGGGTACTAGATACCGATGGAATAGGTTGAGATGCAATAACAACCTGTAAGGGTTGACTTACATGTATTTGAGCTTGTTTGGGTACAGATCGAAGGATATGAATTTGAGATGAAGATGGAACAGGTTGAGAATTCAATAATCAATCCAAAATCAAACCAGGGTGGATGGGAAATGTAGGTTTCCAAACATTAGCAGCCATCCCCGAATAAAGAGGATTATAATAAGGTTGATTACTAATTTGAGATATACCAATGATAGGTTTCCCCGTTGCCATAGGAGGAGGGGATGATGGAGGCAACTGCACTCTAGACGGAGGCATCCAACATAAGGAGAGTTAGTTTGTTGAAGATAACCTTGCCCACTAACATAAGGTCCAGCCTGTTGTTCAATTGTAGGTGTAGGCAGAGGAGAAGGAGTAGGTTGAGTAGCGTTCATAAGGGAAGTGCCAAATGGAATTCTTGAAATGGATGAAATGGGAGGTACAAGGACTGGAAGTTGAACCATAGAAGGTACCAAATAATGTTAGGCCCCTATACTACTAGTGTAACCCCTTATTGTTATTAGTACAACCCCCCTTATTATATTGATGTACCCATGTAGTTCCCATAGTGTTACTATTGTGCCCCATAGAAGCCCACTATTTTTATTATTATGCCCTTACATTATTATTGTTATGTTGGCTCTGATTATATTATGACCCCTTATACTCCTATATACAGAAAGGAGGTATTTTCATTTGTATCATCAAAGAATTGTTCATTTATGTAATGTAAAGGAGGTTTCCCCCTCGAAGAGGCTGAATTCTAAGGCATTCATCTCTCTTTTCTATCCTTTTGTGAGATGGTTTCATAACATTTGGTATCAGAGCTTTGGATTCTAGGGTTTTGCTGCTTCAAATAAGTCATCGTGGCATTTTCGCTATAACTTTTTTTCTGCGACATTTCAGAAGCAAAAAAAACCCATTTGAGACGAAACCGCACTAAACCTCAGGTCCGAATTTCATAGCTTTTCGCGATATATTTGCGGAGATATGATCTGAGGAAGTTGGTCTTTTTGCAGACTTCTGAATTACATTCCAAACAGGTGACCTAGGGAAAATCATCATAACTTTCTCTCTGAGCATCAGATTGAAATTTCGTAAGAAGGTATAGAAAGAGGACGGACTGTAGTTTCTTGTATATATTTTTCAGAGCCAAAGGTTGAAACAGTGACACATGGCACGTCATACAAGTTCGCTCTATTGAACTAGTCTATAATCAGGTCACTGTGGGAGATTTGGCATAACTCTTCCTTGGATAATCCAATTTGGATCAGACTAGATACATTGGAAAGAGGACATAAAGTGCTACTGCAGGTCGCAATTTCAGAGCTTAAATATCCAAAGGTACATAGTTACAGGCGTTTCAAGATCGAGCTCCTAAAATCAAGAAAAAGCAAGATGAGGAAGTTTGATGGCAAGGATCCAGTAAATTGGATACTTCAGATGGAGCAATATTTTGATCTACATGGTGTACCACTGTTACAAAAGGTATGTATTGCATCTTCATATTTAGAACTGGATCAATTTTTATGGTATAAAGGGCTTTGTTCTCATAAACAACTTGTTACATGCTCAATTTTCACGGCGGAAATGATAGCACATTATGAGGATACAAAGAGCAACACCTTCTTTAGAGCAACACCACAACAATTGGAAAGAGTAAAAAGGCTTTGTTACACAGTGGAAAGTAAAATTATGGCAACAAGGAAGTCCACCCCTCACAACTATAAATATGGAAGTGTTGTTTCTTCTAGCCTTCCACAACCTACAAGGGTTACACCACAACAATTGGAAGAAAAAAGAGAAAAAGGGCTTTGTTACAATTGTGATAGGAAATGCACTAAAGGTCACAAGTGTGCCGAGAAGAAATTATTTTACATATAGTATGAAGAGGAGGAAGAAAAGGATCAAGAAACGTCAAAAGAAGAGGATATATGCCAGGACCCAACCCCAGAGAAAGAAGAAATGAATCAAACCATATCTTATAAGCATTGGCAAGAATTACCACTCCTCAAACTCTCAAGATAGAAGGACATATCAAGAAGAAAAAGGTGCAAGAAGTGAAAGATCACATCGAGAAAGAAGAAATGAATCCAACCATATCTTGTAATTCATTGGTCAGAATTACCACTCCTCAAACTATCAAGATAGAAGGGCATATCAAGAAGAAAAATGTTCAAGAAGTGAAAGATCACATCGAGCATCAAGAAATGAATCCGACCATATCTTGTAAAGGATTGGAAGAAATTACCACTCCTCAAACTCTAAAGATAGAAGGACATATCAAGAAGAAAAAGGTTCAAGCAGTGAAAGATCACATTGAGCATCAACAACAAGTTCTCCAACTTTTAAAGGATAACGCCACTTTGGTGAAAAATCGAATGAAACAACAGGTAGATCAACATCGTAGTGAAAAATGTTTTGATGTAGGTGATTGGGTATTTTTACTGCTACATCTCAAGCAAGCTATTTATGAGAAGGAAATGTTGGAAATACTATATGCACTTAAGAAATGGCAACCTTACCGAATGGGAAGACACTTCAAGGATGAGGATGTGGAAGCATTGTTTTGTGCTATTTCTATTATCCAACCAAATTGGATAAACGAAGCAAGGGATGAATGGAAGAAGGACGAATAAGTATGGCCACTTATTCAAAAGTTGCAAAAGATCTCAATTCAAACAATATTGCTAGAAATTGAAGAGGAAGACAAAATCGTATTGGAAACTAGAGCAATCACAGAAACAAGAACCTGACAGCTATGAAATCGATCAATTTCAAAGTACCTCATCAAGTGGAAGAACTTACCCACTGAAGATTCCACATGGGAGGACAAAAATTTTATACAGAAGCATCAAGAACTACTCAAGCGTTGAGGACAACACTTTTTGAGGGAGAGGGGCATGTTAGGCCCCTATACTACTAGTGTAACCCGTTATTGTTATTAGTACAACCCCCTTATTATATTGATGTACCCATGTAGTGCCCATATTGTTACTATTGTGCCCCATAGAAGCCCACTATTGTTATTATTATGCCCTTACATTATTATTGTTATGTCGGCTCTGATTATATTATGACCCCTTAGACTCCTATATATAGAAAGGAGGTATTTTCATTTGTATCATCAAAGAATTGTTCATTTATGTAATTTAAAGGAGGTTGCCCCCTCGAAGAGGCTGAATTCTAAGGCGTTCATCTATCTTTTCTATCATTTTGTGAGCTGGTTTCATAACAGATAAAGATTGATAGCCAGGTGGGATGGACGGGACACCATACAGATGTGCCTCTAGTGATGTTGCAAGCATGGACGAGGAAGAAACATTTGATGTCTCAACCATAGTGGTGGACACAGGTTGGGAAGTCATATCAGATTCAGTCATGGTTAACAATCCCAATGAAGACTGTTGCGTGTTATAGGCCATTTTGTGAGATTTGGTCAATAGGCCTTCAAATAGGATCATTCACATCCTTTGAACACTTTGTCATCCTCCCTACACAAATCCTTAAGTATGTATCTCTCATATCCCTGAGTTTCTGCCTGAAATTGCCTCATTTCAGTCACTTTTAGGACCAATGCACATTGCCCCCTCATTGGCCAGCGTTGACTACCCGGTTTTCCTACTCTGGGCTTGCGTTGATCACCTACAAGTTGCCCTATGTTGGGGGTGCGTTGAATATATAAATTTGGGAAAACAAAAAAGAATCCCAAAGCTTCCTCTTCTAGAAGCTTCCAAGATTTGTTGTAACTATTTACCTTGGATAAACATTCAAATTATATCTGATTCCACCTTGGATAAATCACCATCTTATCCTTTGCGCTCATCCTCCCATCACTTTTGGATCTCAAGCCTAAATTGGTAAATGGATAAGAATTCATGAACTATGTCTCCTTCCTATATATTTACCTCATTCCACAAGCACCTAGTTGGTTGTGGTTGGATTTTGGAGAGTGATTCTACCCTTATGTCACTGATGTGAGAGATATATTTCCATGTATTAGGGTGATTAGAGGTGCATTTTGTGACAAGGAAAGGACAATTCAACTTAGACGAGCTCTTCTACAAGATCAACACCTATTTCTGGTTGTAACTCACTCTGTTTCTACTAATGCAAAGAGTTCTTTTTTTTTCATATATATGATGTTATGGTTTCATGTATTTCAATACCATGTTGATCTATTGAATAAAGTGAGTAGATGATGCTACATAAATCCCGTAGATCGTTGGTTGTGTTGTATGATTGTACAGGTTCTAATTATAGCGATCAGAGCTAGGATTTGAGCATACAATCAAAGGAAGGAGTGAAGCATACGACAGATTCCAGGTAGGCTTAATCCCATTATCTATTTACTTTAAGGAAAACATTAGTCCCTTTGTCCTTTTGTTGTTCTAGGTCAGTCCACCAGGCCTAGGGAAGACACTTCTGTTTGGAGTCATAGATTCACATAACACCGCGAGAAATTTGTGGGTGAGTCAAAAGAATCAGGTGAAGGAGTTTGTGTTGGTGTTTGAAGAGGAGGAAGATGATTAGTCTGATAAAAATGGAGTCCACTCCAATGAATAGGAGTAGAAGGACGAGACTATTCTTGTGGGATACCTTCAATACTCACAAGATCGTATGGAAGAGGTTCATCGTCGGGTCCAAGATATATGGATGGAGGTTATTTCTGAGACAAAGGAAGAGAAGGGGAAGGTCCTGAAGTAACAGGTAAAGATGGTCAAGGTTCCTCGGGTTCGATAACCTCAGGAAATAAAGTTTCTCACTCAGGCAAGTCAGGCTCAATAACCTCAGGAAATAAGGTTTCAGGTAATTATGTTTCAATTGTGTCAGATTCACCGACAAGAGTAGAGGTAATCTTGAGCTTAGTAATCAAAAGAAAAGATGATTTTGGTTGATTAGATTCAGGAGGAGGATCATAAGTAGTTCCCAAATTTCCCAATTCGGTAGTTTGCATCTTCTTATGCTTCTGACGATGGCCAGGAGTAGCCTATGGTGGAATAAGAGGCTTATTTTTCATTCTATGCGAACAACGGAATGGGGGATTTTGTTCTTCCACGTTGGATAGTTAATTTTAGAAATTAACACAAAAATAAATCAAAAAGAGGGAATCTAGGCATAAAGGATTACCAAGCAACAGTGAACTGCAATATACACCTCAGCGAACCAAGGACTTAACATACGTGTAGGAAATCTCCCCGAATGTTGTGTTCAGTGTATCACGATACACAAGGCAGCTGACTCGGTTACCTATGGCGAGGATAGAAACCTATAGGGAACTTCCAAAATATACTCGACGGTACGCGGAAGTACAGGCTGTAGTAGTGTCGTCTAATGCGTAATTGTTCGATGAGAGCATTCCCATATACTTTCCGTGCGTGGAGCACCTTCCAATATACCCAAAGGTACATGAAGAACAATCCTATGCACTCACGTACATGGAACGATATTTCACCCCCGTGATACAATGCTAGCAAAGAACGACAACTCCTACGTTTAACGACGTTGGAACACATTTCTAGCCTAGACCTCTAAATGTTTGTGTTAATGTTACAAATTCTCCTTAGGTTGATTCAATAAATTATAATGTTTATCTTCAATTAAGTTTCAATTTTTGGGCTCACCGCGAATGTTACCTAAATATCCTAAAATTCAAACTAGCATGTGGAAATGAAATCTTTCTCATTCAATGAAAATATATTTAAGGAAGGGAAGGGGCAAAGAGTATGCAGCAAACAATGTGCAAAGTACAATTCCCTTTTAATGCAAATGTTCCAATGTTCACGCACACACAAAACCCTAAATGCCAATACAATGATTTTTCTTTTCAAGCCTCTTAATTTTCAAAAATTAAGAAAGCTAAGATGCAAAGTTTAATCATTGATTCAAACAAGCTTTTTAGAATGATGACTAAAACACCAATTCATCTAAGCGCTCAATGATCAAACAAAATTAGTTTACAAATGACCTAATGATAAGAACAAAGGAAAATATAAACAAATCCTTACCAAAGGCACTAAAAAATGAAAGAAAACTAAATGGAAGCTTCAGAGAGACCACAAGATACTTAAAGACTCAAAGAAGAGTAGTAGGAAGAAGGATGATTAGAGAGAAAATCAAGACAAAAGAAAAATTGTGCATGAACAGGGGCCAATGCAAGTGCAAAGGAGGCACTAGTGTTATGCAACGCAGGAACAGAGAAGGCTCAGTTGGGGTTCAATGCTCTGTCATAAGACCAGAGGATGCATTGATCTAGGGATGCAAATTTCTGACACAAGGATTGCAATTAAGACTCAGTGAAAGGTCTTCCTAGGTCTGTTCTTAACTGAATAAGACATTAAAGGTATGAAGAAGAGGTAAGACAAGCACAATGGACAAAGAAACCACCAAGGGAATACATCGTTCCCCAGTATGGTCGCCAATTTGTTATATGGAATCTACAACTGCAAATAGAAGTATATTCCCTAGGCCTGGTGGACAGACCTAGAACAACAGAAAGAAAAATGGACTAATGTTTTCCTTAAATTAAATAGATAACAGGATGAAGCCTACCTGGAATCTATAGTATGCTTCGCTCCTTCCTTGGCTTGTATGCTCCAATCCTAGCTCTGATCGCTATAATTAGAACCTACACAGATAGATAACACAAGCCAATGATCTGCGAAATCTATGTAGCATCATTTAATCACTTTATTCAATAGATCAACATGGTATTGAAATACATGAAATCATAACATCATATATAGGAAAACAAAGAACTCTTTGCATTAATATAAATGGAGTGAGTTACAACCAAAAATAGGTGTTGATCTTGTAGAAGAGCTCCTCCAAGTTGACTTTTCATTTCCTTGCCACAAAGTGCACCTCTAATCACCCTAATGCATGGAATGATATCTATCACATCAACAACATAAGGGTAGAATCACTCTCCAAAAGCCAACCCCTTACCTATGGATGGGAGTAAATATATAGGTGAAGGAGGTAGTTCATGAATTCTTATCCTTTTACCAATCTAAGCTTCAGATCCACTCTTGATGGGAGGATGAGCTCAAGGGATAAGGGATGAAAACTCCAAGGTAGGATATGATAGGATTCAAGACTTTATCTGAGGTAAATAGTTACAACAGATCCTAGAAGCTTCTAGAAGAGGAAACTTCAAGATTATTTTTTGTTTTTTCGAATTTCTAGAATCAATGCACCCCCAACACTGAGCAACTTGTTGGTGATCATCGCAGGTGCAAAGTAGGGCAACCTGGTAGTCAACGCTAGCCAATGAGGGGCCAAGGTGCATTGACCCTAAAAATGACTGAAATAAAGCAGTTTCTGGCATAAACTCAGGGATATGAGAGAGGCATACTTAGGGCTTTGTGTAGGGAGGATGACAAAGTGTTCAAAGGATTTGAATATCCCTATTTGAAAGCCTATTGACTAGATGTGACAAAATGGCCTATAACAGACATAGTGTTAATTTTTTTTTGCTTAAGATATTTTTTTTATAAAGCTCCAAGGACCTTGAAGGATTAACCCAATTTAAAAGTGGTTAATAACAATGGACTACATGTACATTCATTATGAAACACAGTGTTAATTTTTTTTTTTTTTTTCTTAAGTATTATTAAAATAAAGTTATTTATTTTCATTGGCTACAATTTAATATAAGAAAAATGGTGTCTCATAATGTTGGGTTAGAAGTTAATAAAAAAATGTGTCATATTAATAATAGAAATAAAAAGTAATATTAAATATAAATAAAATATTTTAATGTTTATCTTAAATGCCATAATTTTACATCAACTAGAGAGTGATTGATAGGAAATTTTTCAAATTTCTTTTAGAAGTTCTTTCTACTTTTTAACATTTGGGAGGTGTAATTCCTTCCATGCTCAAACTTGAGTTGACACGTGTCCCTTTTAAAATAAAATGAAATATTATCTAAATTAAAAGCAATGTTGCTAAAAAATTGAAGAAACATATTTGGTTAATTTTAATTAAAAGTACTATAAAACATCAATAATCTCATTCTCACTATACTCACATACTCACTTGGTTCTTTGTGAGTATTACAACTGAGTATAAAGAAGATTTATAAAAATATTTCACTTTCACTCTCAATCATAAATAAAATATTTTGATGTGCATATCAATCAACATAATTTTATATTAACTTTAAAGAGAGATGAAGTAAATAAAAGTTAAAGAAAAAAAAATCTTATATTTTGAGTATAAAGAAGATATATGATTTTTATACTTTTAAGAATATTACAATAGATGATTTAAATAAACTATTACAATATCCATGTTAATCAATATTTTAATATCAATTCCATATATAAGTATATAGAGAAAGGTAACAAAAATAAATGGATATTTTATTATTATTATTATTAATTTCTTCTTTTTTTCAAAGAGAAGACACTCTTAATTTTATTCATCGTGAATGAAAGAACAAAATTATATTCCATTTGAACTAAAAAGGAAAAAAATATATATAAGAAGATACAAATGAAAACATTCAAAATTAAGTGCGATAATAATCACTTAACTTCTCTTTATTGTCTTTCTTTTTCTACACTTTCTTCCAACCCCTTGATGATGGATCAATTGGGACCATAGCCAGCTCGGATCTAGATGTCTTCGATGAGGATTCTTTGTCTGAGTAAGAGATCTTTGAACCATGAGCTCTCTTTCAGTCCCCCAACCCATATTCTACATGTACATTTTTTTCCCGTTGTTTTGATGCCTGGATATCTTGTGGTTTGATATCATTCTACATTTGGGAATCAATGCCAATCTAGGCATTTGCATCCTCTCCTGTTGGGTTGTTCTCCATGGTTTCTTCCACTTCTTATTCTAAGAGGTAATGATCAAGGAACTACCATCTTTTTTATCTTTGTCCCTGCACTTTTTCTTTTTTGGGGTTTTTTTTACCTGTGGACATGAATTTTGTAAATGTCCAGTTTGGAAACAAGTTTGACATCAACCATGTTCTCATAATCTAAAATTTGGGTTTAATGAACATTTTTATTTTTTACTTGAAAATGATCAGGTAGACCTTTATTGAGGTCCATTTCTACACAGATTCTTGCAAAGGTAAATAGACATTTTTATGTTCTTTTGAAGCCTATCTTTTAGAATTTTCCCAAAGTGTTTCCAATAAATTCTAGTACCTTGTGGTGCCAAAGAGGGAGGGGGAGGTTTGGTAACCTCATCCATACCGGCATTGTTGAAACCACCATTTTTGTGGCATCAAAATATGGAAACCAAGGGGTAATGAAGAGCCCAACTCTATCCTATAACGAGGGACCATCATTCAATACTTTCTCCAGGTCTTCCTAAGTTTCAAATTGGGCAATAAAAAAGCCTTTGAAGCATAAATAAATGTTGCAATTAGGGGTCCAGGGTGAAAATGAACCACTCATATAGGTCGTCTGATTTAGGCTAGAAACCATTAAAATGACATATCATTGCTTTGGATTGGAGAGAAGAAAAAAGGTAATTCACCTCTGGCAGATTAACTTCTATCACTGGTACATGTTCTATTTGTGCTACAATGAAGGGCCCTAGGGTAGATTGGGGTTGACCTACTAGAATAGAGATTTGTCCTTGTGTTGCATCCTTGTAGGAAGCATATCCCCTTGTGTTTTTTTCCTCCTCACAACGTCAAGTTCAAGGTTGTGGTGGAATTTCTTGAGATGTGGTTGTCCTTCAATGGGCATGAATCTTAAAGCAATTCCCCTTCAAAAATCAAGCATTGGATATAAATAAGGATACCCAACCTGGTTTCAATAGAATTATTTAGATATTCCACCAATTATGAATCCCCAGTCTAAAGAAGGGAGGACACACCATTTACATTTTTAATGAAAATCTAAAAACTTGCCTTGACCGGCTCTTCCATCCTAGCGTGCAACTAATATATGAGAGAGAGGTCATAAAATTCATATGTGGACATATCGTTTCTGTGTAGAGACTGCATCTTCTCCGCAACCCACCTTTTCATCATACTTGTGTGGTCAGATGAACAAAAGCATATTTATAGGGGGGTTCGGGCCACAACCTTACTCTTCCACCAAAACGCTATAATTCTCCCATGCCACAAGTGTAAATATCATTCAAACGTTTAAGCAAACACTTTTTTGGTATCCTTCCCCCTCGCAGATTTGTTTCTCTTGTTTGTCAATGTGGGCTCTAGAGCCCCCTGACATCCAGTACCGCAACATCAAAGCCACTATTCTCACGCCACATTGGCCTTGACTAGATGCAATTCGCTCATCTCTAGATTCCTTCAGTGAAAGAAGATGAAAAATCCACAAATCAAAGGGCCAATAAAAAATCCAACTCGAACCAAACCGTTTAAGTCTACTGAATATTCTCTAGTAACCATGATTCTTCCATTTGGGTGAGCTTAAAGACTTCATTGAGTGAAATTTTAGCATCAAAATCCACCTCCCCAAGCATGAAGGTGGTATGCATGGATATGTCACTTGATTTCGCCCTTCTTTTGTTAGTTTCCAAAACTTGAACAAAAATGAAGGGTTCTTGAAATATTACTGTAGTCGAAATCATGCCATTTCCAGTTAGGTTTGTGTACAAGGGATGAATCCTAGTTGAAGAGTTTGCCATTTATCCTTCTCGCACACCGAACTATTCAAAAAATAAATGGAGTTATCTAACCATTTGGAGTTTTCGGTCGGAATTCAACAAAAAATAAATTCAAATCTTGACCTATGTTGTTTACAATGGGTTTTGAATGCATATATGGATTCAACACCGTGGAAAACCCCTAGAGCACACGGATTGTGGAGAATTCACTACTCAAACTTGTGATTCCAACAAATCCCTGCAAATTAGAGCAGAAAACATGTTGGAAACATGTCAGAAAACCCTCCAAAACATATAACATATAGACTACAGAAGAATGGATAAATAAATTATTTGAATATTAATTATAATAAAATATTTCAACGTCAAAAGAGAAGAAGTAATTGAAGAAAAAAATCCAATTACTTCTAGATAAGAGTAATAAAAAGGAGGTGTAATTCATTCAATTCTTAATATAAAACCATTGTGGTATTTAAACTAGTATAGATCCATCTTAACCACAAAACTCTATCGAGGTATGGATCTCTAGTGAGGTCTGAGAGAGAGATCAAATCTCTTGAGGTGTAAACCTCTGAGAGTGCAAAAATTGAAAAAAAAAATCACTAAAGAGATTTGATCCCTCTAGGAGCTTGATAGATCCGTGGTTAAGATAGATCTATATTGGCATATAGAGAGATAAAGTAATTATAGTAAAAAAAAAAACTTCCATAAGTGCTTTCTACTTTTTAGTATGATCTAGATGTGTAGATTATTAAAAAAATTAATTATTCCATACTGGAGATGTGTGTGCGTCGAGAGAGAAACAAAATGAGCATAGATCCATTTTAAAACCAAAATGAGCTTAGGTCCATTTTAAGCCCCAATTTTTTTTTAATTGTGTAGTCTAAAAGAAGTTTGTACCTCCAAAGTTTTGATTCCTCTCAACACTTGATATATATGGAGTTAAGATGAGCCTACGTTGTTGTAGTGTCTGGGCATAATTTTGATGGATGTCCCATGCCATGCGGTGCCCAAATAATAAGGACTGAGCACATGATTCCCCTTTCAAGGGATGTGGAGTATTTAGCATCTAGATATGCAAAAAATATGGGAAGTCATTATGGGCATTCTTCCATATTTCTTTGGTACACCTTGAACTGGAAAGGTTTTCGAGGCTTTCAAAAGAGGTTCGGAAATACCTTAGAAATACACATTATTTGAAAGATCGATTGCATTCTACCAGGATTATCAAAATGTTAAATAAACTGAGCATCA